>JBBDGP010001034.1:7207500-7755000 GCA_037952835.1 Lithobates septentrionalis | reverse complement strand
TTATAGTTGTCTATTTAAATATTAACAAAAGGAATTAAAGGCTTTTGCAAGCTGCATTGTTAAAGACTGGTCACACTCAGATTAGGATGATAGAAGGCCGAAATCTTTTGTGGATTGGGAGTTTTCAGCCAATCTGAGTTTCCTTAAACAATATGGATGAGTGACTATTTGTATAGCTTATTTGTTCATTTTGAATGACTTCTCATGTAAGCAGAGAAGTGCTTTTACTAGGTAGTTCAGGAGCTGCAGTCATCAGAGTGCTCGCAGAGTCACAATAATATAAGGTAAAACTGCCCAAACCCTCTCCTTTTTTTAATAAATTGCAGTAAGAGTACTCCCCTTACTCTTTATTTTACAAAAAAATGGTCTTGTTTTATACCACTGAGACTCTTGCATTGGGAACCCCATTTTGCATGCTGATGTAACACGAATATCAACAGGTGCAGAGTTGCTGTGTTTTTTTTTTTTTTTTTTTTTTTTCCTTTCTTAGGAACAGTACATATGATTCAGTTGTTCGCCATAGTCCCCATACAGCAGGGCTCGACAAACCCCGGGCGCCAGGTCGCATTTGCGACTAGAATTAGCGACCTGGCGCCTGGGGCAGCACAGCTGGAGTATCCTGTGTCCGTTCGACACCCCCCCCCCCCTCCCGGCGCGATCGCGTTGGGCCGCGCCGGTAATTGAGGCCCCGGCTTTGCGGCCTACTGCAGTCCTATGGTTCCTTCTGCAATCGGGCGCCCTCTGGTGGTGGCCGTTGGTATGACAAGACATCCACCAATGCTAATGGAGCTTTCCCTACCTGTTTTCACTGCCTGCTCATCTCCTTCCCTTTACTTAGAACCCCCAAACATTATATATATTTTTTATTCTAACACCCTAGAGAATAAAATGGCGGTCATTAAAATACTTTCTGTCACACCGTATTTGCGCAGCGGACTTACAAGCGCACTTTTGTTGGGAAAAAATACTTTTTTTAATTAAAAAAATAAGAAAACAGTAAAGTTAGCCCAATTTTTTTTATATTGTGAAAGATAATGTTACGCCGAGTAAATTGATTCCCAACATGTCACGCTTCAAAATTTCGTCCGCTCGTGGAATGGCGACAAACTTTTACCCTTCAAAATCTCCATAGGCGACGTTTAAAAAATTCTACAGGTTGCTTGTTTTAAGTTACAGAGGAGGTCTAGGACTTGAATTATTGCTCTCGCTCTACCGATCGTGGCGATACCTCACATGTGTGGTTTGAACACCGTTTTCATGTGCGGGTGCTACTCACATATGCGTTCGCTTCTGCAAGCGAGCTCGGCGGGATGGGGCGCATTTTAAAAAATTATTATTTTTTCTTATATATTTCACTTTTTATTTTTAGACTGTTTTTTAAAAAAAATAAAAATGGTGTCACTTTTATTTCTATTACAAGGGATGGGGCATATTTAAAATTTTCTTTTTTTTTTTCTTATTTATTTTAACTTATTTTTTCACTGTTCTTTAAAAAAAAAAAAAGTCACTTTTATTCCTATTACAAGGAATGTAAACATCCCTTGTAATAGAAAAAAAGCACGACAGGACCTCTTAAATATGAGATCTGGGGTCAAAAAGACCTCAGATCTCATATTTACACTAAAATGCATTAAAAAAAAAAAAATTGTCATTTGAAAGAAAATAATAAAATGTCCCTTCAAGAGCTTTGACGTCGCTTCCGCCCTGCAATGACTTGGAGACGGGCGGGGGGGGGGCCCCATCTTCCCCTCACTCGTCTCCATGTCAGGCCAGGGACAGATCCGGATCGCCTCCGCCGTTACCGACGGCCACGGTAAGCGGTGAAGGGCACCGGAGCGCGGCGGTAGGGGGGGCCCTCTCCTGCTGCCGATAAAAGTGATCTCGCTGCGAATCTGCTGCAGAGACCACTTTTATCTGAAAGAGAACCGCCGGCTCTTGAAGAAGATACCGGGGTTATGGTAGCTAGCTGCTACCATAACAACGGTATTTCTCTTCAAAGACAGGACGTATATAGTCGTCCTGCGGGAAGGAAGTGGTTAATTAAAATGAATTTATTATTTGTCATCTCCCTGCTTGGCCCCTTTCACACGGGCTGTCTGATCAGGTTCCCCTGTCAGTTTTTCAGGCGGACCTGATTGGATCCTTAGCGAGAATATGGTGGTCTTGTGTCCCTGCATGGCAGGAAATGAAAGCAGTCACATTAGTTCTAGTCGTCTCTGTGTAAATTTAAGATTGGTTAATTCTTATATTGAAAATAAAGCGGTCAGTCGTTTTAAAAAAAAAAAAAAAAACCTGGCTCCTAACTTTTTTAGCTGGCTCCTAGATTCCAAGCAAATTTGTCAAGCCCTGCCATACAGGATATGAGAGGTTATTCTACAAAGATGGTTAGGAAATTAGTAAAAAAAACTAATAGAACAGGATTCTATAGAGAACATCTGGCTTTATTTTTTTAACACATACGTTGTATATTGTTAGACAATATCAGAGGTTGTTCAGGGAGGAGTAGTCATTAAATGCCCTGGTATCATATTAGACTTATAAGGCTAGAACGCAAAGGCTGTGGCTTATGGCCCTATAGTACCACAATGGCAAAGGTTGTAAAGCTTTTAGGAAGGTCTCCTTTTTTTATATGGTTTGTTTTGCCAAATCCTTTGGATCATCATTTCAAACTTTAATACAGGGCACTTATACATCTTCCTGCCCAGACCAATTTTCAGCTTGCCGTGCTGTCGGAGTTTGAATGACAATTGCGCTGTCATCCAACACTGTACCCAAACTAACTTTTTATCAGTTTGTTCCCACAAATAGAGCTTTCTTTTGGTGGTATTTGATTACCTCTGCGGTTTTTATTTTTTGCTAAACAAATAAAAAAAAAGACCGAAAATTTTGAAAAAAATAAGTGTTGCTTTTGTTTCTGTTAAAAAATGTTGTAAATAAGTAAGTTTTCTCTTTCACTGATGGGCACTGATAAGGCGGCACTGACAGGCACCGATAAGGCGGCACAGATGAGGTGGCACCAATGAGCGGGCACTGATGGGTGGCACTGATATGCAGCACTGATGGGCATTGATAGGTGGCACTGGGCACTCATGGGTGGCACTGATAGGCGACACTGGGCACTGAAAGGCTGCAAAGATGGGCACTGATAGGCGGAACTAATAGGCATCCCTGGTGGCAGTGGTAGGCATTGTGAGTGGGCATTGATTGGCAGCTGCCTGGGCACAGATTAGTATTTCCCTGGGGGTCTAGGGGGCATACCTGGTGGTTCATTGTGGATGGCTTCCCTGATGGTCCTGGATGGGATCCGAGGGGGGGCTGTGCTGATAAACAATCAGCACAGACCCCCCCTGTCAGGAGAGCAGCTGATCGGCTCTCCTCTACTCGCGTCTGTCAGACGCGAGTGAGGAAAAGCCGATCACCGGCTCTTCCTATTTACATTGTGTTTAGCCGTGATTGGACACGGCTGATCACGTGGTAAAGGGTCTGTCAGACTCTTTACCTAGATCGGTGTTGCGGGGTGTCAGACTTACACACCGCAACAACGATCGCGGTGATGCGCTCCCGGGGGCTCGCAGCGGCTCAATATCCTGCGGACGTCATATGACGCCCAGTCAGGATATTGAAACCACTTTGCCGCCGTCATTTTGCTATATGGCGGGCGGCAAGTGGTTAAAAAGGCTATTCTCCATTTTATTTTTTATTTATTTTAATTTTTTTTTAGCTATATAGACCTGGGTAGCCATTGCCATGTATTGAACCAGTCTATGTTTTTGGACATTTTCTCCCTTAAAGTGCACCTGTGTTCAAACAATGGACTATCAAAGTATTTACATATTTGTTAAGCAGTAAAGCTCTTTAAAACAAATCCTTACTGACCTCTGTTGCTGCAGGTATTGCGGAGTGGCAAATTCTCTTTTTCTTTTTTTTAATGTTAATACAGAGTTTTAAGAGTTGAATTCCCAAATTTCTATTCCTATAACCTCGTTAATGGTTTTGCATGACTTGAGCAAGTGAAAAAGCTATAATATATACATGAGATTTTAGTGGCAGGTGATTTCCAGATGGGGAATTAAGAATAAGCTATCATATAATTCCTGCCACAAAAAAAAAGTACTGCTTTTCATTGATTTTTAAATCGCCATCAAAATTCAAGTTAGTGCCAGTAGAAAAATCAGTGCTAGACAATAGAGTGGTAAAAAGTGATGGGAAGTGGTGTCTGCCAGGTATTGCAATAAGATATTGGGGATAGATCTTTGAGGAGCACTGTAGTGTTGTGTGTTTAATGCATGTTAACATGTGTCAAGGCAGCCCATCCATATGAATTAGTTGCTAACGCACCAAAAATTGGACCTACATTTTTTTCCGATTAAACGCACCGCAGTGCACAGTAGTGTGTTGCCGTGTACTGCAATGCAGGTTAGTTGCTTTAGTACATTGCGGTATCATTGGAAAAGATTAGCACTGCAACACAATACACATGTAATGTGTGTTGTGATAATCACAATGCACATTAGTGTGAGTGGGCCCTTAGTCACTTGGGGGAAATTTCTGTTGTTGACTAGATTAGGAAAGAACGAGAGTATGGAGAATAAAGGTCTGATTCAGAAGGATTGTCCACAGGGCCATGGCTATTGGCATTAACTGGAATTAACACTACTTGGAGGGTATCTAGTACTTAAGATGTGGAACAGCAAGACCTCCTAGGTTATTGTATGATTTTGTTTATTAATTTGCAGCCTTTTACCAACCCATAATGAAACCTGAAATTGAGGATTAATCAGGTCTATCTATTGCACAGGAAGCTAATGAACTTAAAAGTACTAATAGATTTGGAAAGCAAAATCCTTCTACCACCCCAGGTCTATCACAAAATGTTGATAAAGTAGATGCAGTTCTCCACCACCAGTCTCCATCATAAAACAGACTCTTCATTGGCTTTTGTATACTGTGTTCTTGGTGAATCTTCCCTCAGGATATGTTATGTGTTTTCTTCTAGTATTTGACCAGAAGCATCACGTAGAAGGACACGAAAATGGGGACCTGGAGCCAAGTGATTCGCTTTCAGGGGACACCACTTCCAAGCTAGCATATTCTTCAGAGTCCCTGTCGTAGGGCTCATATCTGGTGTCTGTGGTGAAAGAGACCGATTATTCACTCTAGTGGACGAGACAAGCTGCAGTCTCAAAGGGGGTCGGGATATTGGTACCTCCAATGCGGTTTCCTCAGGGTTTGTCGGAGCAGTTTTACATGTGCATAAATCCTGTCTCGTTAATCCACTAAGAGCCATACCTTGACACTTGCATGTTTCTTTTCTAGTTTTATTTTATTTTCCCATATAGTAAACACCAAAGCACGTCTTTCAACATTAAAGGTGTTCTGGTCTGCATGTCAGGCATTAGTAAAATAATGTGACTGGCAAAGTAAGGGGATTAAAGCACAGTTACTGAAAGTGCTAGACAAGGTACATTTAATGCAAGTGGCAGAAGGGAAGCATTTTATGCAAAATAATGATTAGATCGGTATATATTTCTTTTTTGAACACTTTAAGAGCTACCTTGGCCCAGTACAATCACTCTGGAGTGGGTTTTTTTTTTTTTTTTTTTTGTATGTTCCGTCATGCAGTAAAAGATCTTTCTGCTTTTTTTACACTTTTTTTTTTAACAATTTTGACTGTCTTTTTATTTTTTCTGTCTTGTACATGCAGTATGAAGATATGGAATTATGTCCACACTTTTTACAGGTTCACTAGACAGACTTAGTATGTGTTCCAGATCTAGGGCTTTATTTAAAAACTTGGTAATGGGAAGATACTTTTTTTAGCAGCATTGTTTAAATGCCTTTTGACAGTCACTGGGGCTGACAGAGTGAAATTCTGACACAGCTTCATCAGCAGAGAATGGGGAATATTACACCAGAGTAAACTGTTGTTTTCAGTAACAACTAACTGGATATTTGCATTTAGAGGTGAACTCCAGGCAAACTAATTTTTTTATAAACATTTAGAGAACCCCATAACTTTTAACAAATGTGTTCTTATTTTTTTCCTTCTCTGGCTTGTGGAGCCTTTAAATCAAGGGTAGGCAAAAGGTGATCTACCTGAACAACACAGGAAAAGTAAAAGGTCACTGGGCACAGTGTTGCCCAGTGCCGCCTTCTCACACCTGATTTAAACCTCTGATTGCCGTTCTACCATGTCGCAAATGCATGCATTGCACTGCAATCATGGGTTTAAAACGGCTGGTGAGAAGGCAACATATCGCCTACTCTGCACCTGTCAAACACACATGGATCGCTTTTCAGAAGAGCAGCAGTGGCTGCTGCACCTGTGAATGAGCCCTTAGTTGTATTTGGCAGCGGCACCCTTAGGGCTCGTTAACACATAAAGTTGGGGGTGGTAAAACAGCAGGATATAATGAAAGTCTATGGCTAAGCGCAGGAAAGCGAAATGTACGCTGCACTGCAACCATTGTGTGGGTAAACCGCAGTGCATAAGTGTGAAAGCAGCCCTATACTAACTAATATGTCCAGTGTTTTTCTTCACACTGAACTCTTCTCCTCTTTCCTGCTGCTGGTACCACTCTGGAGACCACTAGCGGTGGAATAAGAGGTGGAGTGCAGTTGGTATCTCTCCGCATGAGACAGGAGCCACCACTACAGAGGAGACATCAGCTTATGTGACTCTTGCTCCCTACCTACAGGTCCAGCTTTACAAGTAATCCCTCTGGATTGCACTCTGTTTTGATGCGCTGAAATGGTGGGCCAGCAAGCCCAGACTGAGATTGTCTCCTGTCCACTATCTACTGGTAGGTAGGTTGCTGACCCCCGCTTTAAATTACCAAATAGCCCACCTTCTAAAATCCAAAAAGCACATATTTCCTGTTTATACATCTGATCAACACTGCTTGCTAGGCGCTGTGTGACTGGTCGTATAACAGCAATGATGTCACCACTCGGTGGTGTTTAAGCAGGCCATAGACGGCACTGTTTTCTTTCCTGCGACCACAAAATGCAGGAAAGAAAATCACTTGATTCCCTCATCAACACAGACAGTGCCGTCTGACATTCGACCCCTGTGTACAGGCTTTAAACTGACAGCTCTGTAGTTTCTTATCCAGTTTAGTCAATTAGCTAATCAGATTCCCCCATAGATTCGCCCATAAATAAAACAACTGTCAACTCCTCTCCTAAAGTGACCACATTCAGATCATATCCTACTACAGCAAACGTTCTCTACGCTCATATAATAATATTTAGCACTGTTTGTGTGAGATTCAAACTGTAGAAGATTGCTCCAGCTGATGTAAGAAACCTTAGGTGCTTGGAATACCAAAAAAATCAGCTTTCTATTGTACAGCAGCATGCTGCAGACATGACAGGGGAGTTTCTTGTTCCCCTGTCATTGACCGTGTAGACGCCCACACTAGCTCTGATATGGCACCCCACAAGTACCAGAAGACAAGTGGGGTTTCCTGGAAGCCCCTCCTGCTGGCTCCAGCTAGGGATACTTCCAAAGGATACTCCGTAATGACATCACAGGCATTTTATCTTACGATATCTCCATAATGGTGTAAGGCACGGAGAAAATCTTCATTCTTTTTCTTAATTTAATAGGGTAGGAAAGGGAGCTTTATATTTATGTTGCCTGTAGTTCAGCTTTAAATGTCACTAAACTATTAAAATGTAATTTCTAATTGCTCTTTGCACTGTCATTAAATTAAGCCTCCAGTGTCTCACACTGACCTGATTTTGTCCCATGATGCCTCTTATCTAGATCAGAGGCTCTCAAAGATGTTCTCAAGTCTTGCCAATAGTTATATGGGTCTCTTGACAAAAGCACATAGAAAAGTTATGGAGGTCATTTGGTGATTGACCTTGCTGTGTTAAAGGGAGGGATTCCACAAAACATGTTTTATTGGCAAAACTTTTGGATTGGTTTGAGAACCTCTGCTCTAGACTGTTCTTGAAAGCCAAAATGTGAGTGAAAGGACAACCCTAAAGAAATAGGCACTCTATCAATAAGGACAGGGAGATACTTTCAAATAGTCCTTTTTACTGTTTTTTATGTATGAAGAGTTTTGTGAGATAGCTGTTTTTTGTTTTTTTTTTTCTTCTCTTTGCAACTGCACTATATATATTGCTCGATAAAGCTTTGAAATATGTACATAGTAGCCAAATTGCTATTTATAAATATATAGTTTTTCTTGTTTGTGACATGATCTTTGTGGTGTCACTTCTGTATATGTTCAAACCTTTTTATACTGTATATTTTTAGGTTGAGTTTTTTAGTTTATACTACATCAGCATCATTAAGGCCAGCCAAACACAGCACAGTATTTGCAAACGCTGCAACCAATTGGAATAACCTGGCAGTGTAGGGGTGAACTCCTGAGTAACAAGAAGCATTCTCTAGCATCAGAAGTACTTATCGGCTCAGAAGATGTTCTAACCTGGTGGAAAATCTCTGTAATCACTCAACAATCCACTGATAAAGGAGACCTGTTAATGGGCTTGCATCCAAATGTGGAGGGAAAAGTACAGTGATCTGGAAACACCATGGCCGATCTCTTGCTGCCTTGGATTGTTGGCCAGAGATCTGAAGCTAATGTGACTTTCCAATTACAGGCAGTACAGTGCCAATATGGATATGTGTCTTAATCATTTAGTCACTGTCATGAGATTCTGTTTCTGAAACATTTGCTTGAACAGCAGACTCTGTTGGCAATCCATTCATAAGGAGGTGTTTCTATGTGGAAGTCTTATAAACATATGTCAAATTGTTTTGTACCAAGTCCTTTTCTGCACCTGAAACATCTAGGAAGATTTCCTCATAAGTGTCCCTTCATGAATGTTTTAATGTCGTTTTTTTTTTTTTTTTTTTCCTTTGGTATGCACTGACTCCAAAAGTCATGTATTACAGGTGCCACTAAATTAAATAAATCCACTAAATCGTAAAAATGTATTTGTGTCTGCTTACACTTGTATATTTAATACACTTGTGTGTGTATATATAATACACTTGTATAATCGGTCTAAAGCAGGTGTGTCGGGCTGTTTTTCGTGGGCCTTTGAAATGAATCAGTTGATGCCCCTTAAATATTTTTGCACTTGATTAAGCCCACTGTTTCAGTTGGTCAGATAACTCAAATGGATGTTTTTAAATGCTTTAAAAGATTGTACAGCAGCTTAGCGTGCTTTGTTTATTTTAAATGTATCTAATCTATAGAGAAAACATTTGAAAAAAATCATTTTCTTAGTCCCTGATGAAGCCTTATTGGATGAAACATGTTGGCCGGAGCTTATGCGCCCGACCTTATTTCAATGTGCCTATTTTAAACAGCAGATACTGGTTTTTTTCTATATGGTCTGAATAGCCTTTGAATGCTGCTATTTGAGGTTTTGATTGAATAGCAGGGTTTTTATTGTTTTTAAAGAAAATGTAGGTACATAAAACTGGTGGAAAATGATTCTTGCGGTGTGTGTGTGTGTGTGTGTGTGTGTGTGTGTGTATATGTGTGTGTGTATATATGTATGTGTGTGTATATGTATATGTATATGTATATATATATATATATATATATATATATATATATATATATATATATATATATATATATATATATATATATATATATATATATATATTCTATCTATCTATCTCCACATGCTGGTATATTGTCTCACCTTGGACGTGGTGCTGTAAACATAAGTTCAAATGGATTCAATCATACTGGTGACTTTATCAAAGCACAAATTATCCTCTATAATGAAGTTTAAGGGTCTAACCATCTGGCAAGTCTGCATTCTTATTTCCGTGGAGTACACATTAGTCTGCATTTGAGTGAAACCCCTTTACTTCCCGACTGCCCACACTGGATATATGTTGGTTATGGCAAATAGCTGCCATAACCCTGGTATTTTTTTCTCCACAGCGAACGGTCCGCTTTAAGATAAAAGTGGTTTCCGCTGCAGATTTGCTGCAAGGTTACTTTTTTTTTTCCAAATAAAAGTTTATTCAGATGCAGGAAGGCCAAGGGCCAAATAATACAGTTTGGACATAAACGTGCATCGAGGGCGCAGCCTCAAGCAACTATGCAAATAACAGAACAATAATAATAACGTCCAATACAGAGTCTTTCGTGAATCAATAAAGGAAAAACAAAAAGGGTGTAGACATGCGAAAGAATATCACTCTGTTTTATTACTCATATCTGGTTAAGAAGCCCTTTTTTTCCTGCCATTTTCCTTTTTTCTAGATAGAGTACTAAGTCAATAGAGTTATAGAGCAGGATTAAATGGGAGGCAAAGAGAAGGAAAAGAAACGCAAGAGCAGGGGCAGAGGGAGGTGGGGAGGCAAGGCAAGTGGGGAAGGGAAGAGGGGTGCACGAAGTCGGCGAGCTATTGTGTCTTGTGACAGCTACCTCTGGTTACCTGTCTACTGTGTTTCCTGAATCCGATAAAAGATCACGGCCCTCATCTGAGAATATATATAGCATCCACCCTGTCCAGGTCTTATCATACAGTTCTTTTTGGTTGCGCGCTGTGAGGATAAGATCCTCCATTTTCCTTCCTCCACCTTCCTAAGCCACATACCCATACTTGGGGTCCTAGTAGATTTCCATAGCAGTGGGATACAAGCCTTTGCCGCATCTAAGAGATGACTGGTCAAGGATTTTTTGTATGCCTTACTGGACATGGTGGTCGCGTGGAGCAGAAAGATGGCAGGGTCAGCTGAAACTGAGCGTTCTGTGAACTTTTGTATAGTCTGTTGTATAGATCTCCAATACTGCTCCAGCCTAGGGCAGGACCAGAACACATGAAGAATCGTACCGGATTCTTCGCCACATCTCCAGCAGAGCCCTGATGAGGATGGAAAGAATTTTTGTAACTTTGCAGGTGTGTTGTACCATCTAGTGAGTAACTTGTAGTTTGTTTCTTGTGTTTTAGTACAGATTGAGGACTTAAATGTAAAGTGTAAAATGTTCTGTTTTTGCTTTGATGTAAGGGTACACTGTAAGTCTTTTTCCCACGCCTCAAGTGTGGGTAGCTGAAAGTTATCTGGGGGAATGTTTAACAGCTGATATGTCAACGACAATGAGTGGGGTAGAGCACCCTCTTCCGAACAGTATAATTCGTAGGTGGTCAGTGCTCGTTCAAATTGTTTCGGCGAAGGGAGAGATCTAAGGAAGTGGCTAAGCTGATGGGCCCTCCACAAATCTAAACGGAACAGGCCCTCCGGTCACATGAGGTCAGAAACAGAGACCCACTTTCCATTTGTAATGAAGTGGGATGCTTGCGAGCGATCCACGTTGCACAGAGACCTAAAGATTGGGTCGGTACACCCCGGGCTAAATTCTGGAGTGCCCAGTATTGGACGTAGTGGGAAACCAAACGGAGCGAGGTGTACACGCGCAAAAAGCGATGCGCAGGTTCGTGTGGTGACCCCTATTAGGGGGTGCCTCTTCACGTTTTCCGGTAAGAAGACGTGACACCAGGGGGCTCTGTTTAACGGTACGGGGCACTGGCTCTAATCTAATTGTGTCCGTAACTTCGTGGATTGGTGGCGGTTCCAATCAATAAGTCTGGTCAAGTGGGTTGCTTGATGGTATTTGTGGAGGTCCGGTACCGCAAGACCTCCATATGTTTTAGGTAAGGTGAGTAGTCGTTTATTAAGTCTGGGTCTCTTGTGCGCCCAGATAAAATTAAAGAAGAGGGCGCTAGCCTGGACGAAATAGTGCAAGGGTATATGGACCGGTAACGCCTGTAACAGGTACAAGAATTTTGGCAGAATGCACATCTTCAGGATGTTACATCTACCAAACCAGGAGTATAAACCTGTGTTCCAAGTGTAGAGAAGGGATCTGACCGTAGTTAGAAGCGGAAGGAAGTTTAAGCCAAATGTCTGGGATAATTTCGGGGGGATGTATGTGCCAAGATATTTTAGTGCTGTGGTGGTCCAGTTAAATTTGAAGTTATTTTGAAGAGCAGATAGATGGCGCGGGGACACCCCCACACCCATTGCCTCTGATTTGTTAAAATTGATCTTCAGGTTGGATATATTGCCGTAAGAATCACATTTTTGGAGTAGGTTGGGCAGGGAGATGACTGGGTTGGTGAGAGTAAACAGCATGTCATCTGCATATGCCGCGATTTTCTGTTGTGACTCTCGCATATTTACACCCGTTATGTCTGGATGAGCACGTACAGTCCGCAGAAAAGGTTCCAACGACAGGGCGAACAGAAGTGGGGACAGGGGACATCCCTGGCGGGTTCCGTTCCGGATTGCAAAGGGAGCTGACAGGATCCCATTAGCACGAACACGTGCCGAGGGGTTGGAGTATAGTGATTCTATCCAAGTCAGCATCCTGCCTCCAAGACCTATGTGTTTTAGGACTGAGGTCATGTAGCGCCAATCCACCCTGTCGAAGGCCTTCTCCGCATCTGTGCTCAATAAAATGCAAGGGGTCTTATGTTGGTTGACTACATGTAGGATGTTTAGGACTTTGATCGTATTATCCCTGGCCTCTCTGGTTGGGATAAACCCAACTTGATCCAAATGAATCAGGGACGGGAGATATGTTTGGAGTCTAGTGGACAATATTTTTGTGAAAATTTTTAAGTCCAAATTTAGTAGCGAGATTGGCCTGTAGCTTCCGCACATCCCTGGATCTTTCCCCTCCTTTGGAATTACTGCAATATGTGCTAGCAGTGTATCTCTGGGAATATGTTTACTAGAATACAGTGAGTTAAAGAATTTGTGTAAGTGGGCTCCCAGGGATGGTAGTAAGGATTTATAGTATAGGGCCGTAAAGCCATCCGGTCCCGGTGCCTTCCCTAGCTTCATGGCTTTAAGTGCACTTTGAATTTCCTCTATAGAAATGGGTTCATCCAGTAACTCACTGGCTTCAGCTCGTAGTTTGGGCATTCCAGATTTACACAGATAATCTTCTATATGGGGTTGTGATGTGGGTGTCCGCTGTAAATTATATAGGGACGAATAAGTCTTTGAATTCCGTGGCTATCTGCTGTGGGAGAGTCATCTTCTGTCCAGAGGACAACATTATGTGGGGGATATCATTTGCAAGGTGTTCCCGGAGTGATTTGGCCAGTAGTTTCCCACACTTGTTCCCTGACTCATAAGACACCCTTCTACAGACTTGCATTGCAGCTTTTGCTCTAAATTGCATTAAGTCTGTGATTTTGGTACGTAAGAGCAATAGTTCCGCCTCTCCCTTTAGATGTTTGGGCATGTTTGTGTCTTGCCTCCGCTAAGTGTAGGTCCTGTAAGAGAGCTGTCAGTTGTTTCGATCGGTCTCGTTTGATACGTGCCCCATGCTTGATTAGGATGCCGCGGATCACCGCCTTATGGGCTTCCCATACAATACCAGGGTCACTATCAGGGGTATTATTGAGTTTGAAGTAAAACTCTAATTCTTTTGTTACATCCTTAAGCACCTCTTCGTCCTGTAGGAGGCTTTCATTTAGTCTCCAGGTCTTTGGTCTGTCCGTATGTTGTCAGTCAGGGCATACGTCAGGAGGACTGGAGCGTGGTCAGACCACGTAATGGAGCCTATCTTGGAGTCTCTAAGGGCATGTAATTGGGCATGAGGTATCAGGAAGTAGTCGATCCTGGAATATTGTTTGTAAGGGTTAGAGTAAAAGGTGTAGTCACGTTCATTTGGATGTAGGAGCCTCCATACATCAATCAACTGTGCCTTATGTAATGCCTTAGAGATCCTTTTCCTAGTCCTAGGAGTGACCGAGGAGGTCCCCGATGAGGTATCCTTAGAGGGGATAAGCGGAATATTCAAATCCCCCCCCCACTATAAGATGGCCTCTCGCAAATGTCACCAGGTCCTCCAACACTTTAACCAGAAAATTGTCTTGTTGGGTGTTTGGTGTGTAAATGTTTGCAAGGGTCACCATGACACCCCCAATCTCCCCCCTGAGGAACAGATACCTCCCCTCTGGATCAAACCTCGTATCTGCACATTTCCAGGGTACTCTGTTGGAAATTAATATGGATACCCCACGGGTTTTAGTAGATCCATTTGTGGCGTGATACACCACCGGGAAGTGCCTATTCCTCAGAACAGGTAGACCGCCAGCTTTGAAATGTGTTTCCTGAATTAGGGCTAGGTCAGTCTTATGGCGTTTTAGGTCTTGTAGTAACATGCAACGTTTTTCCGGCACGTTCAGGGCCTTAGCGTTCAATGAGAGGACATTCACCGACTCCATGCCTCCCGTGAAAAATAAAAACTGAACCAGATAAAAGGGAGGGTGGGGGGGTAGAGGTAAGGGAAGCCAGAGGTTCAAAAGATAAAGAAACGTAGAACAATAAGGGAGGAGAGAAAAGGGTTAGAGACTAGAGAACACTAGTCTAGAGCAGAAAATGTTTTCTATGTAGATAGCACACTAGTGCTAAGACGCTCTCTGGAATTAGTCCAGCAATCGAGCGCAGGCCTAATTAGGGTAGTGGAGAGAAATAGCCAGTAAGGAGTTCGCTGGCTACCCATCTGCATCCCTTAGTAATATGGTATTTGTCTACATCTATCCTATGACGGTCAAAATATAGATTAAAGCAAAGGCACAAAATTTGGTTCCGGAAGAATATAACATATATTATTATTATGTAAACTGTATGAATGTTTGTACCAGTTGTATCATACACTTCTATAAGTTCCAAGCAGCTCCCAACTTCTAATACTGCAACATATAAAACTGTAGTTTGCCTGGCATTAAACTTAAACATGCTATCCTAGCTGTCCACATTTACATTATGGCTGTGTAAGGTGGGTCATTCAGCGGCCACAGTCATGGAAACCGCTATCAGATCTGATCCTTCCCTCACTCACCCTTTCAAGTGTTATGGTTCGCGGCTATCTCCAATTGAAGTGAGGCTGATAAACTCAGTGTATCCAAGTCTTATGCCATCTCCCTCTCCAATGGTAAACCCTAGACAGGTGGTTCAGGACTGATATAAACTGAGTCAAGCAGGGAAAGTCACACACAGAGCTTTATACCTGTTGAGTGTCCCCCAGCTCAGGTGTCCATGCTGACATTATGCTTCTTCTCTGTTCCTCAGGCTTTCGTTTGGCTCCAATAGGGAAAGACCCGACTTAATCAGGGTGTATAGTTTTCGCCAGTGGTGTATGTGTAGGCTGCTCCGTCTAGCTCCAGTTATCGTCATTGTGCAGAAATGTATCACTGAAAGCTAGAGTTTCTCCATGAGAGTTCTCCCGTGTCTTTCTCCCTTTTCTCTTGGAGCGGTGGCGCTAAGCGCATGTCAGAAAGCTTAGGGGTTTACATAGTCAGGGCATCTGAGGCTGGCGAGGTGTCCATAGCAATGTGAGATGGGAGGGCGGTTCGGGCCGGTGCTGAACAGCCAACCCCAGACTGAGTGGCAGCATACTGTAGGCAGGCAAAAGAGAAGAAAAAAAACAACAAAAGATTGCCCAACCCAGGAAGGGGACAAAAAACTCACGTCCAAAGAACAAACTCATGGGGCTGCTTGTACTGCTGCGAAGATCCATGATCACGGTTCCCTCCTCCCCTCAGCCGAGGGTGAGCGGTTCCTCCTGCGAGCCCTCTGCTGACGTGGTGGCAGCTGGTTTCGGCGGGGATCGTTGCCTATTCGGTTCCTCGAGTTGGGGACGAACGTCAGCCAGTCTGGTACCGGAATCAGCTCAGCTGCTAGAAACTCAAAGAAGGCTGGCAGATCTAGTGGGGTACGCAGGGTGAAGGTGGTTCCCTTACGGAACGTAAACGCCAGAGGGTATCCCCAGCGATATGTGCAGCCTTGGCGTTTGGCAAGCTCCAGAGCTGGTCTCAGCAGTGCTCTCCTCTGAAGCGTTGCTCTGGATAGGTCAGGGAGGATGTTAATCATAGCACCGTCCCAATCCACCTCACCTTGATCCCATGCTTTCCTCAGAAGGAGTCTTTCTGGGTATAACGGTGAAGCCGACACAGAACATCCCGAGGTCTCTCCGGATCAGCCGGTTTGGGACCAAGTGTTCTATGCACTCGGTCTAGTTCCAGGAGCGGCGGAGCTGTGCCCAGGAGCTTGTGAAAAATGGCCGTGATCGATGTTGCCAGGTCTTCAGCGGTTGTGGTTTCGGGGATACCTCGCAGCCGCAAATTGTTGCGGCGGCTGCGGTCCTCCAAATCTTTCAAATGAAGTTGTAGGTCAACCGCCTTTTAATGCCTGTATCTCCTGTGATCTCTCCAGCGCTGAAACCCACTGTGTGAGAGAAGAAACCGTCAGGTCATTGGAGTCTACCTTGGCTGTGAGATCCTGTACCTCTGTCCTCAGCTCCTGCATATCTCGACTGTGCGCCTCCTCCAGTCTGAGAATGAGGGACTCCATGTCAGATCTAGAGGGCAAGGCCTTGATATCCGCCTTGGTAGGTAGGGTTTGTAGAATGCTCCGAAGGTCCTCCGGAATGCCACTGTGCCGCTGCGACGAACTCGCCATGTCTGTCCGGAGTATCTCTGGGATGTCAAATACCGAATCTGAAGCCGTGGATGTGTGCGGTGGGACCGGTAAGTCTAGTTTGTTCGTCCCGCTCTGGGCCAGACCATGAGGCGACGTAGCAATGACGCCTGGAGATGTCCTCTGCTGGTCCTTGAAATAGCGCTTAATACCACTCCGGGGGGTCAGGGAGCTGGAACCGCTGGCTGAAGAACGTGTCCTGTATCTTTTAGTAAATAGCATGCCTTGTATATATTATCGAAAAACCGTCAAATAATGGGATACGGAGGGGCAATGCCAGGAGCTCACAGAGAATGCTTCCTCACTCGGCCACGCCCCCTGCAAGGGTACTTTTATGGACAGCGGAAGAGGTGCCCCCTCCCGCCAATCTGGTGGGCAATCCTCGACTGTATGCCCTTGGAGGACCAGAACGACGTAAAACGTCACTACCACCCAACCGCCTTAAAGGGATAATTTTTTTTAATTGCTTTTAAGTGTAAATGGGAGATCTGAGGTCTTTTTGACCTCCAGATCTCACATTAAAGAGGTCCTCTCAGGAAATGTAGTTCCAAAACATCTGGGGATCCATGGTTTGCCATCACTGCCCTAGACCCACGGACAAGGCCTATTCAGCATGAAGGCGCGCCCTCACCTATATCCTAGTGTTCCGGCCTTGAACCCCGAAAAGGGTTTTTTTCCTTCCAATATGTGTCTGTCACTGGACTGTTGGCAGTTCTCCTTGGGGCTGTGCAAGCCCTGTTGCTTCGGGGTGTGCTTGTCCTAGTTCCAGTGGGTACCGAAGGTCAGAATGGAGTCCATTCGCACGGTGGTGTCATCCCTTCATCATGGGGACTTTCTGGCTTCTGACGACATCACGGATGCTTATTTATGCACTCCAGTATATGCCCGACACCAACACTTCCTCCATTTTACTGTGGGAGAAGAGCATTATCAGCTTGCGGTATTGACCTTTTGGTCTTGCCTCCTTGCGTATTCACAAAGGTGTTGGCCCCAGTTCTGGCGTAGTTACGTCAGTGGGCAATTGCGGTCCTGGGCGACCTTCTGCGAGAAGATTCCTCGACTACCCTGAGGGGTGACTTAGCTCGCTATACAGGCCACAGATTTCAGTAGGCTTCTATACTACCTGAAGTCTGCTCCGGCTCCTTCCAGAAAATTGGATTATCTGGGCCTGACTCTGATCTGATTTCTAGCCAGTGTGTTTCTTTCTCTGGACAAACTCCAGAAGTTACATGCTGTGCTTCAACTACTGTTGTCTCGCAGGTAGGCCTCCCTGCGGTCCTGCATGTGGGTGTTGGGCCTAATGGTATTTACCTTTTTTGAGGCGGTTCCATACAAGCTCCCTTCAAGTAAGTGCCCAAGGTCCCTGGCCTATCAGATTCGGCTGAGCCAGAAAACCGGGGGTCCCTGGTCTGGTGGCTCTCTGGGATTTTGGCCGGGCACATTCTTTCTCCCCTTGTATTGGGGAGTGGTCACCTCCAATGCTAGTCTGTCCAGGTGGGGAGGTGTCCTGGGACTGGGTTCTGCTCAGGCTTAATGGACGCTGGAGGAATCCGGACTGCTGATCAATATCCTGGGACTTCGAGCCATCAGACTGTATGAATCATGGAGGTCGACTTCAGGGTCTCCTGGTACGGATCCAGTCGAATGATGCAACGGAGGTGGCCTATGTCAATCACCGGGGCGGAATGAAGAGTGTGTTGGCAGCCCTGGCAGTAGCCAGCTTCCCCCAGGTGGGCAGAACGCCTTGTTCCGGCTCTCTCCGCTGTATGCATTCTAGGAGTGGAAAACTGGCAGGCGGTTGCCTCCGACGACTAGCGTTGGTCCACAGGGTGGTCCCTTCACCAGAACGTGTTTCATTGGGTATGTCTCCGATCGGGCACTCCTGAGGTAGATCTGTTGGCATCCTGGCTTAACAGAACGGTACTGGGTTTCTGGCAAGGTCACGGGATCCTCTGGTGGACATTGCAGATGCACTGGTGGCCCCGTGGTGGCGGTATAGTCGGAGCTACGCCTCTCCTACTCTCAAGCTTCTACCGCGGCTTTTGTGCAGGATTGAAGCCAAAGGGATTCCGGTCATTCTAGCGGGCTTGGATGGCCTTGTCTGTCTTGGTACGCCGACTTGGTGAGCTTAATCGCTGCCGTCCCTTGGTGACTGCCTCTCAGGGAGGTTTTACTGTCCCAAGGGCCAATATTCCATCCTGCTTTAGTCGCTGGTTTTGAAGGCCTGGCTGTTATGAGCCAGGTGCTGACGTTACAACGCTGCTGAAGGCTAGGAAGATTTACCACCAGATGTGGATCGCATACATATCCTGGTGTGAGGCGCTTGGCATTTACCCTCATTCTTTCTCGATGGCTCAGATTTCGACCTTCCTTCCCTGGGGGGTTTGAGCACAACTTGGCCTCGAGTACCATCAAGGGCCAGGTGTTGGCCTTGGTGGTTTTCTTGGGCCGTGCCCTGGTCTCGTACTCCTTGGTGCATACTCTTTATCAAGGGGTTTGACGTCTGCCTCCTCCAGTGTGGTCTCTTGTACCGCTATGGGATCTGCTCTTGGTGCGTTCAGTTCTACAGGAGCCTCCCTTTGAAAATATTCAGGAGGTTCCTCTGCTTGCTCTGTCCCAGAAGATGGCTTTTTTGGTTGCCATCACCTCTGCTCGCAGAGTGTCGGATCGATAGATGTTACCATGTCGCCATACTTCTTCTTACCTGGTGAGCCACAAAGATTAAGCGGTTCTTCGCCCTTGTCCGTGGTTCCCCCCTCCTGATTTCTTTTGACTAAGGACATTGTATTGCCTTCCCTGTGTCCCAGGTCAAAATTTCCTAAGGGTTTTACCTTGCATGCCCTGGATGTGTTCAGGCCGTTCGGGTGTATTTGGCAGTCATGGGGGCTTTTCAGAGATCAGACTCGCTGTTTGACGGGCCAAAAAAGGGGCTGTCTGCTTCTTCTGCAACCTTTGTAGATGGATCAGACAGACGATGACTCTGGCTTATTCTATCAGGTGTTGGGTTCCTCCTTTCCCTGTTATGGCGCATTCTACTTGGCTGCTTATCGCCTCTTGGGCCTTCCATCATCAGGCTTCAGCTGCGCTAGTTTGCAAGCGGCCACTTGGTCGTAGGTGTACACTTTTGCAAAATTCTAGAATGTGGATGTGCTGGCATCTGAGGATGCTTCTTTTGTCTGCAAGGTGTTGTGGGCTGCTGTTTAGGGGGTCTAATCTTGCTTGGGGGTGTATTGCTCAGGTTGGGCTCTGGTTGTTCTGTGTTGAGCTCCTGTTACCTGGTTGACACTTGTTAGCCTTGGGATTTTTCGTTGTCCCACCCCTGTTTGGCACTGCTTTGGGACATCCCTATGGTTCTGAATAATAGAGCGTTTTGTCTGTCAATGAACGAAAGAGAAAATGGGATTTTTTTACTTACCGTAAAATCCATTTCTGAGTTCATTGACAGACACAGCTCCCACCCCTCTAAGGGGTTTTAATGTTTGACACTGCTTGTTACTAAACTGAAGGCCTATAGCAGAGGGGGAGGGGGTTATATATCACCTAGGACTGCCCATAGGTGTAGAAAAAATTGTGAAAAAAATGCGCTGTCTTATACATATAATTGTAGCTGCCAGCACATCAGATAATCTGTGAATAAGTGAACAAATAAAGTAGTATAGTGCAACGCTGATTAAGATGAAATAAGCAAAAAAATTATACCAAAAGCTTGGTTGACTCATCAGGCATATGCCTAGTTGGGTTCAACCTGTCTGGTAAGCCCCTTTCCTTACGGTGGTGGATTATCTACAGACAACCAGTTCACACAGATTCACAGTCACTATATTTGATGTCATATATGGACTATATTCACTGACACTGTTGGTTTATACTATTTTATCATTATCGTTGTGATATTTTATTGCTGTGTATTTTTGTTTTGAATATTCATTTATTATATTCACTTTATATTGGTTTTTGCAGATTTTGTCTTCAGATTTACCAAAACCTTGGGCCTGCCTGATTGCATACAAATTGAAACGCTTAAGGTTTGACCTCATGTTATATGGTTTTAGTAAATCTGAAGTCAAAAATCTGCAGAAAATCTAATAGTGTGTAAGGGGACTAAAACTAAATCGAAATTTGCTGCCAAAATTAACACTGCTTGTAATAGGAATAAAAGTGATCCAAAAATTTTTTTTTTAAAGGGACAGTGTAAAAATAAAAAGTAAAACAAAATAAAAATCTAAAGCACCCAGCCCCTCCATGCTGGCATGCAGAAGCGAACGCATACGTGAGTCGTGCTCGTATATGTAAACTGTGTTAAAACCACACGTGTGAGGTATCGCTGCGATCGTTAGAGGAGGTCTTTTGCTAGAATGATTGCTCTAACTCAAAACTGGTAACCTGTAGAAACTTTTAAATGTTGCCTATGGAGATTTTTAAGTGTCAAAGTTTGTTGCCATGCCACACGCGGGTGCAATTTCGAAGCATGACATGTTGGGTATCAATTTACTCGGTGCAACATTATCTTTCACAATGTGGAAAAAAAATTAGGCTAACTTTACTGTTTTCTTTTTTTAATTCAAAAAAGTAAATTTCTTACAAATTGCTTTTGTAAGACTGCTGCGCAAATACGGTGTGACAAAGTATTGCAACGACCTCTATTTTATTCTTTAGGGTGTCTGGGGGAAAAAAAAGACAGATATAGATGTTTGGGGGTTCTAGCAAAAAAAAAAAAGATTTTAACTTGTAAAGTGTAAAAAATAGGCTTGGTCCTTAAGTGGTTAAGGTGCATATTGGTCCTACCATGTAAGGCAACTGCTAAGCACGTTTTTGTTTGTTTGTTTGTTTGTGTGTGTGTGTGTGTGTGTGTGTGTGTGTGTGTGTGTGTGTGTGTGTGTGTGTGTGTGTGTGTGTGTGTGTGTGTGTGTGTGTGTAAAAATTCTTCCACCATTTAGAATCTTTTGAATGTTTTTGCGTCGATTTTTTTTTTTTTTTTAAATTTATTCATGGGTATTTTTACCCATGCTGAAGCAAATAGAACTGTTAAAAATAAGGAAAAATACATCCCTCCATTAATGTTTTATGGAACCTGAATGCTTTACAGTAATTGGCAATGCTTTTAATTGTTTTTTTTATTTTTTTTTAAGTTAAAGCCCAAACATCTAATCTGAAGCAAACATGTAGTGTAAAAGTGATTTATGCATTTAAATGTTCATCCTACAGAGTAATGGTAACCAACCAAATGGTTGGTGTAATTCCAACTCAATTTGTGAAAAAGGTTGTAATACTCTTTAATGTCCCAATTGGAAGTATCAATTAATGGCATGTGCGAGGCTAGGTCTAACTAACTTGGCAAAGAGGAAAAGTTGTACATTAAAGTTAACCAATAAGAATAGATCACTTTGGTGAAATTTAGCAATTACCCCTGTCTAAGTACAGATTCCATAATCACTACAGGATTAAAGCCAAACTCCAGGTTTACTTTCACTCTATATAGTTTGTGTAGGCCTAATTAACTCTTTCCTTTATGACGTGATGGTCGGAACTGTATAAACTGTAGCATCAGCTGTGTTGTGCAGGGACTTCATGTTTCCTGCTCTAGTAAAATCGACTTGTACTGTGTCCTTTTCAGCCATTCACAGGAATCCTTGTATTCTTAGATAAAAATACAAGTCTTCCTTTGGATAAAAAGCACTCAGTATGCCTAGTTTTGTTCCAGCAGCAGATAGGAAGCTCCTATACTACTGCCAGAACACAGCCTAGATTCCAAAAACACCTGGACACTAAAAAATCTACATTCAAAATGCAATGATTTGGAAATCTCATAAGCCCATATTTTATTCACAATGGAAAATAGAATACATATCAAATGTTTAAACTGAGAAAAAAAAACAGAAAGCTGGCAAAGTGGTACTAACAAGGAAGAGCTGCAACAACATTTTGCAACTAAATAAGTTAATTGGCAACAGGTTAGTAACATGCATGGGTACAAAAAAGAGCATCTTAGAGGGTCTCAGAAGACTAAATATATTGTCACCTACAGTACATAATATCAAAATATTCAGAGAATCTGGTGAAATATCTGTGCACAAGGAACAAGGTTGAAATTGAATATTGGATGCCTGTCATCTTTGGGTCCTCAGACAGCACTGCATTAAAAGCAGGCATGATTGTGTGATGGGCATCACTGCATGGGCTCAGGAATACTTCTAGAAATCACTGTCTCTGAACACAGTTTGCCGTGCCATCCAAAAAGGCAAGGTACAGCGCTATCATCCAAAGCAGCATGCCTGATCCATCAAAGCTGCCATTTTCTCTTGGCCAAAGCTCATTTAAAATGTTCTGGGGTCAAATTCATTGAAATTTTACATTCTTTTTGGCAACCATGGGCACCACCTCTTTAGGACTAAAGAGGAGTGGGGGACTGTGGCTTGATGGAGCTTAATTCAAAAGCTCTGATGGTATAGGGGGTGTATTAGTGTGTAAGATAGACAGCTTGCACATCTGGAAAGACACCATCAATGCTGAATGATATCCAGGTTTTAGAGCAGTATATGTTCAGGCAAGAATGGAATAACCTTCCTCTCCCAAAACTCCAGCAACTGGACTCAGTTCCCTGATGTTTAGAGAGTGTTGTTAAAAGAAGAGGGTAAGCTACACCGTGGTAAACATGGCCCTGGCCCAACTTTTTTGAGATGTTCTGTTTAAACCAGACTTTCTCAACCTTAACACAGAGCCCTTCCTAAAAATGACTGTATCTACAACTCATGATACATTAGTGTGATGATGAGTGGAAAGAATGGTCCTTGCACTTGTGGTCATTAGGAAGAAGTACCCCCTTACAGATAGCTAAAAAGATCAATGGTGTCAGTGGGAACTTATCTGAGAGGCAAAAATTGCTCAAGGAACCCAGAGCAACCCAATGGTTCAATGAAACCCTGGTTTAAACATACCCTGTTTTCTACAGGAACATTACATTGTTTTTAGTATCCCAACTTTTTTTTTTTGAATTGGGGTTGTACGTAGTTTTTTTTTTTTAAATATTTGTCCTGACGGAGTGCCCTCGTCAATTAGTAAAGCAAAGAGTAACAATTTAAAGTGAGGTAAACCTAGAGTTTTGGTCACAATGGGGTTACTTTAAAGCCAGTCTCGACAAAAGCTGCAGCAAAATCTTTTGAAGCACAATTCTTTCCAAAACAATGCACAAGACATTACCTGGTGTAAGCTCGACAAAACCTGAAGCCTAGAGTGATGGAAAAGGTAAAATGGTTTCAGAGTCATCTGTTGCCTTTTATTCATACAGATATAAAAAAAAAACAACTAAAGAATAGTTTCAAGCCGCAATATCTTTTGTGTGTCAAGTTTAATTCAGCCATCCAATGGGAGCCATTAAGTTTAGAGGGTTTTTTTTAATCATACAGTAGAATAGCAAGGAATGTGAGAGCTTTACAAGGCTATGGCCAGCCATGCACGGTTCAAATCTCTCGCTGAGATTAAAACTGTTAAAGGGCAGGCTAAATGCAACCTGTTTTTTTTTTTTTAAATTCATGTAGTATCCTAAGGCCTTATGGGGCTTGCTCTGCCATGTATATAGTGGGTATATAAGATTAATAGGACCAAAGATACACTTTTTCAGTCTGCAGAATGACCACCCAAAACACTGGAAACTCCAGTTCTACCTGTAATGGTAATTTTCAATACTGTGTAATCTTAAGCCTAGTACACACTACTAGTATTTTTTCATTCAACCCAGCAGGGCTGAAAAAAAACCCAAAAACCTAACCTCTCAGGAGGAGCCGCTGTACTAACAGTGCGATGTACTAGGCTTTAGATTATGTAGTCAGTCATGGCCCTTTGGATGTGGGTTGCTAAGACTATTGTTAGTATTATCTTTCACAGTTGTTCTTGAAGACAGTAACTGAAAGTGCATCAATAATAAACACACTGCTATGGCATTAGCTTATGCGGCTCAGTGTTTGCTCATTTGAAAAAAAGAGCGTTTTCTATGTGGAATGGCAACATGGGCTAGAGAGATGTGTGCTTTGTAAATATTGTCCTATCTAGTATCCCTGATAAATACTATGTATGAACTGATACAGTTCAATGTACATTTTGCTCTATGTTGGTGGCACTTGTAGGTTTATATGCTGATAAAGCAGGCACAAGCTTGCGGTTCCCTGCTTATCTAACTGGTCCATCTCAGAATAAATGCTGGGAAAATGGATAGGAGGCAGCAAACAAAGCTGGCCTTCAACTAGCCTAGGAGATATGAGGAAACTAAACCTACTAGAAGGACCTGTTCAGTCATCTGTGTGCCAGACCTCCATCACAAAGGGCTAGAGATTAATCTTGTGGCAGCTCTGTCCATGTTTTTTAAAGCATGTATCCTCTTTTTTTTTTGAGACACATTTTAAAGAAATGTGTAGGCTGCCACTGCTAGCCTAAAGATGACATCTAATGGGCTCATACACACAAGTATATAAAGAAAACCACATTTCTGTACATTAGGGGTGTTGAATATAATCGGGGCATCGCGATTCAGTCAGGGAAATCTCCCTAGTGAGAAGCAGAAGATTGCTTTAAATCCTAGGACACAGTCGTTGGAGCAGTGTGTTGCAGGCTGTCAGGTGTCCATTGTTGGCTGACTCTTACCTCTCCTCTGCTTGGAGATTGGCTCTCTGATTTAATCCTAGGATGTCGAGGAGTCGGGCGGTGGGCATGTCTCTGCATCAGTAGGAAGTGGCTGCCCGGTCTGTCAGCTCACTCTGCTGTGATTGGCTGTTGTGAGTCCTGGGCTGTGAGAGCCGCCGCGCTGGTGGCAGTGATCGGGATCCTGCTGGCTCTAATTTGGCAACAATGGGGGGGGGGGCACAGTTGATGCCCACTGTCACCCGGACATTTTCTACTCCCACTGGCTACCCTAAAGTTTAAAGGACAGTAAACTGGCCCTTTGGTGGGTTTGGAGACCCTTGCTCTAAGTAAACACTGGGAAGGACAGATAAAGTGCTCTCTGTAGCATCATATGTGCATGATGAGGACTGTTGCATCCTGCCATGGTCCCTGCATTGTCAGAAGCAGAAACTGGGACCAGAGCAGGCAAAATGTGATTATGCAGACTTTTCCTCGGTAAAGTGTTTAGGTGGATTTTATAGCAGGTCATATAAATGTACAGAGCACAAATATGGAGCCATTCATCTGTAAAAAGGTTATATTTAGGGCCGGACTGGCCTAGGCCAGAAAAGCCACCTGCCCTGTCCACGTTGAGAGTAGCAGCGCCCGTTATAAAAAAAAAAAATAGCGCGGGCCTAGGCCAACATGTCAACTGCGCATGCACTGTTCCTTAGCTAGCCCATACACACACTGCCATTTTCAGGCAGGCGGGCGCATGCGTAGTGACTTAATGGCCCTGTAAGTCACTCATCTCAGGGGTGGTGCACGCCTCTGCACATCACAGCCGGGTATGACCGGACCCCTCCGCAGCCTCTAATCACTTCCTGTTACTCTCCTGTACCATGTCCGCACTGCCTATGACCACCTCATGTACCATGTCTGCACAGCCCCTGTGACATTATGCTGTTGGGCTGATACAATAATGCTATGAGGCTGGTATGAAATTATTTCCAGGGCTGGTTTTTATTGCTAGTTAGGCCCTGGTTGTAATGGTAGTAGTGATCTCCTGTAACCTGATCCCATTCTCCAATTATCTCCTGCAGAATGGCCACAGTATCCAACCCGCACTTGTAATATATCCATAGTCTCACATACTAAGATATTGTCCAATTTGGTAATGTCATGGGCAGCACTTAAGACTGCTTAAATATAGTCATCTGACCACCATTTACAGCAGGGGTCTCAAACTAGCGGCCCTCCAGCTGTTGAGAAACTACAAGTCCCAGAAGTCATTGCAAGGCTGACAGTTACAAGCATGACTCCCACAGGTAGAGGCATGATGGGACTTGTAGTTTTGCAACAGCTGGAGGGCCGCCAGTTTGAGACCCCTGATTTACAGACAGTGAGCTATCCTTCACCTCTTATGGGAATGTAATATGCATGAACTCCACATGAAAACAGCTGCAGCAGGAAATAGTGCCATGTTTGAGGCTGCATTTTCTAAAGTATTTAGTGTGTGTTAAATAGTCAAAAAACGTGCTTTGCCTTTGTGGTGCCATTCATTGTTAATCGCACCCCTAAGGTGGCAAAACAGACACTTGAAGATCATAAAGGTGCATAAGCTACTCTCTCATACGTAGGGTAGTCTATTGAGATAAACAGGCTGCCCTATGCATGTATTGGAGCCCAAAAACACACATGTGCAATGGCATTTTGCATCCTTTTACAAAACGCTTACTATGTATTCAACCTAACAATCGGATTGTATTTTCTTTCTAGCTAGCCTAAAAATGGAAACAGTTAATTTTGGCTATTTCATTTGTGCATATGCTTGCAATACAGTCTAATGGAAAATATATTCATGTATTACGATTAGGTATATACCCAGCAGTGGCAGCTATATACGAACTAGAAAGGTATAAAAATACTTTTATATCAAGAGTAACAACAGTATATTGAGCATGTGCTTGTACTACACATGCAAAATACTTTAGGAGGCCAGGGATTTACAGGGGGAACTGTGCTACACTAGAATTCATTGACCTGCATGCCTGTGCTCTATTTTGGAATACTTATTTACTAAAAAAAAAAAAAAAACCACACAATATATTAGAAGTTGTGTGGGTATCACTACCAGTGTATCAAGTGGTGTGGAAAAGCTCTTTTTTTTTTTTTTTGTAAGGCTATGTACATGGGACGCTGCTAAACGGACGTTCAGAGGCAGTTGGATGCTTTTTTCAACTGCCCCTGAACTCATTCAATGTTATCTTGTGTGACCAGTCTCGTTTATTGCCGTTTTTAGGCAGTTGCGTTTCTTTGAAAGCAAAAAAATGGGTTCAGACGCTGAAGATTTCCACGTTCCAGGCGACTAAACGCGGTACCGGCATTTAGACGAGTTTTCGTTTATAAGCATTTTTAAAAAGGTACCCTATATTTTTGACCTGAAAAGACAAAAATATGATGGAAAACAATGAAAAAACAAAAAGTTTAAAATGCTTTAATCACTTGCGATGATTCATGGACCATATATAGCCCTTGATGCAATGCAATACACCACTAGCATTGCTGTATCCAAATTTTAATTGGAATTTGACCCATACGTTCAGATTTGACCAAGATGACCCCACCATTGAGCTTGACCCCCGACTTGATCAAACATAGTTTCATTAAAAAAAAAAAAAAATCCCAAAAATGTATTAATATTTAAAAATATAAAAAAAAATTGCAAATAAATATTTGATATATTATAAAAAATGAAATTAATGTTAATTTGCATAAAAGACTAAAAAATATATATTTTGTCTAAGTAATTAAAAAACAAAAATAATACCATATACAGCTGAAAAAAAAAATCCAATAAATATATTAATATTTAATTATTCTCAAGTAAGAAAAGATGGTGGTTGCGCTGTGATAAAGGGACGGTGGGGGAGGGGAGATAGGGGAGGAGCTACAAAAATGACCAATGTGACAGAGTGAACTGAAAAATGGGCCAAATGCACTAGTGGACTCAATGCCAGAAAACGTAATGAAAATGCAGTTCAAAATTGCTGGTCAACACAAATATTATATTACAAGCAAACAAAGCGTGATGTATAAAAGGGAATAGTGAAACAGTGAATCCAGTAGAAATGACTACTTAAATAAAACAGATCTTATAAATGAATAAAAATGCTGACACAAATGAAATTGACAGTGGCACAATACAAAAGTATGAGAGAAGTCCAAAATAGATACGGGCTAGTAACGCACTAGCAAAAAAATATAACAATCCTGATGGGCTGCAAGTAACAAATCCCTAAGGGTAGATAAATAGCAGTCCTGTCACCAAGTCCAGAATTACAAAAAACTCGTGGCTAAAAAAAACACACAAAACCGTTCCAATCGTGAAGGGAAGGGGTTCTTCAGTGAGGACACCTCCGTGTTTGCAAGCCGCTTACCTTACAGCTGTAAGGCATACAGCTTGTATTGCAAATGGCCAGCAGGTGTAGAAGTTCCGTGTAAGCAGGTAGTAACAATGGTGAAAATGCCAAGCGAAATATAGAAATAAAAAATAAACAACATGTAATATGACTCTGCGACGACCACAGTGGAGAGGGGCAAGACACACAAGGGGGGAGGTTGCACTCACTTTGATAAAGTGAGTGTGGGCATCAATCCACGAGCGCCGAGCTCGTATGCCTCCAGGAGTGTCACCAATCTGGGATCTGTCCCCGTGCCTCACTCCTCAGTGTTCATCGGGTAGAGTAACGGTGTAAAGTATAAGGGGGAAAGAAACGCACATAGCGTGATCCCACATAAAAGATATATTTATTAGATAAACGTCCAGTCAACTTACATTTAAAACAATGCTGAAGTGCATAGTAACCACGAGCGCAGAGCTCGTCTCCTGTTGTCTGTCTGTGGCAGCGTCCCGTGCTCCAATCCTAATGCGTATCGTCACATCACGTGACTTCTTCAGAGGATAAATGTAAGTTGACTGGACATTTTTTATCTAATAAATATATCTTTTATATGGGATCACGCTATGTGCGTTTCTTTCCCCTTATACTTTACTTTTGTATTGTGCCACTGTCAATTTCATTTGTGTCAGCATTTTTATTCATTTATAAGATCGGTTTTAATAAAGTAGTCATTTCTACTGGATTCACTGTTTCACTATTACCTTTTATACATCACACTTTGTTTGCTTGTAATATATTTATATTTGTGTTGACCAGCAATTTTGAACTGCATTTTCATTATGTTTTCTGGCATTTAGAGTCCACTAAAATTAAAAATTAAAATTAGCCCAATTTTTTTGTATAATGTGAAAAGACTGTCAGATCACATAATCACTGATTTGGTTTTAACAGCGATCATATAATCAGGAGCCGGTCCCGCCAACTCCCAATAATTAATAAAGACCAGGAGTGGTCTTTAACCTCTTCAGATCTGCGCTATTGCCAAATGACGGCAACAGCGCGGATCTACATTGCCGGGACGACGTCTATTGACGTCGTCCCGTGCACGGGCGGCCTGCGCGCCCCCTGCAGGGCATGCACGGCGCGCTCGGTGATCAGCGAGTCTATGAGACTCGCCTGATTACAGATCAGAGTAAGGGGTCGATCCCGACCCCTTACCACATGATCAGCTGTCAGCCAATGACAGCTGATCATGTGATGTAAACAGAGCCGGTAATCGGCTATTTTTCCTCCTCGCGCTGACAGCGTGAGGAGGGAAAAAAACCCTGATCGCAGGTGGCCATGAGAGGGACATCAGTCCCCATCACGGCGATCATCTGCCCCCACAGCAATAGTCAGCAGTACCACCTACCAGTGCCCACCAGCGCCACCCATCAGCGCCCACATCAGTGCAACAACAGTGCTACACATCAGTGCCACCTATCAGTGCCCATCAGTGTTACCTACCAGTGCCCATCAGTACTGCCCATCAGTGGTACCCATCAGTGCCACCTATCCGTGCCACCCATCAGTACCGCCTTATCTGTCCCCATCAGTGCTGCCTTAACTGTGCCCACCAGTGCCGCCTCATCAGCACATATCAATGAAGGAAAAAATTACCTGTTTGCAAAATTTTATAACAAACTATGAAACATGATTTTTTTTTTTCAAAATTTTCCATCTTTTTTTGTTTGTTTAGCAAAAAATAAAAATCCCAGCTGTGATTAAATACCACCAAAAGAAAGCTCTATTTGTGGGGAAAAAAATGATAAAAATTTTATTTGGGTACAGTGTTGTATGACCGCACAATTTTCATTCAAAGTACGACAGCGCTGAAAGCTGAAAATTGGTCTGGGCAGGAGGGGGGTTTAAGTGCCCAGTAAGAAAGTGGTTAAAAGCTTGGTCATGGAGTTGGGAGTGCACAATGAGAAAGTGCTCTCACCACAGAAACTTTGGTCGCCAATGGATGCATACGTGTGGCTGTTAAAGCCCATCCTCTTTGGTGCTGCACATTTACATTATGTGGGTGGCAAGAGGTTATGTGGGTGAAAATATTAACATTAAGTAGAACTCAATATTCATATTTGTATTCCATAATAAAACTGAGTGAAGCAATTCTAAATTTGAGCTTGTTCATGTAGATTTACTTTTAATAAGAATATACATATTAATGCATATTGCACAGTTTTATTCTTTTTGGAGACTATACAAAATGTTTCTTAAGACAGGAACCATACAATTTGTATCTTTTACAACTTATCATTTAACCATTATACAAACATGCCTTTTTGGAAATATATGAACAAAAAATTCTAAGCCATGGAAAGGAGAGCAGCAATGACCACCTTTGGTCCCCTGTCTAATAGCTTTTGCAAATTTTCTCTAGGACAGAAAAATTAGGAGAACACACAATTTTGGTGGATCCCCTATTCATTTTATTGAACAAATGGTGTTGTTTTTTTTTCTCTCTTTCACTTTCACACATAAAAAGTAAACTGGAGCTCCAGCCAGAACAGTTGTTAATATTACATGGATTTCGGATGAGGTAAAACCTCTGAGATCTTTGATGGTGTCTTGTTTTTCCGCAGGGATGTTGGAGTAAGGGGAAATCTTTCCAGTGGGACAGACAACAATGAAAACTTTGTGGCAAAGATTTCGATCCTCCACTAGGTTTTACTGTTTGCTTGTGCCCTAGAGGAGGTTTACCCTCACTTCTTGGCATGTAACTGGAAGGAAGACTAAATCACTTCAATGGAGGCATGCTAATTAAACTACAAAAAACATTATTTAAAAACATCATTTTGGAATGGAGCTCTTTCATTTCCGTGGAGTAAGGTAATCCATAGATTCCTGGTGGAGGTATATTCACTTTGAGCTGACAACATAATTTGTAGAGGGTCTCACTTTAATTGAAAGCTTACCTTGCTAATCGGAAACTACAAGCAGCTCAACAAGCATTTAAGACATGGTGATATAAATTCACTTTGTGTAGAACAACATAGCTCAAGTGTGTCTATATTGTTGTTATTGGTATGTAAGCTGTCACTAACATGTTAGCATAGGCATCAGGAGGTGCGTGTATGTATAAATCCTCCAGTATTTTTTTTTAAACTGGCCTCTAAATGTTGAGTGGTCTAATACTTAAATATCCATATCAAATGAGAACATTGGATATTGGCTCATCCCTGAGCTCCACATTTTCCATCAATGCACTGGGAGGCTTCAGTGAAGAACAGAAAGTCATGAAAAGGGGTGGAGCCAAGTTGATGTCCACATCAGAGTACCCCAATGCTTAGGGTCTCCCAGTTTGACCTACAAGGTAAAAGACAATATGTGCCTACACCAACATACTGGTGCCTATCTCCAGAGCACCTATTGCTTAAAAAAACCACATGCAGGCTTGTGGGTTGACTGAAAATTAAGATGATTGATGTCTCCAGTTAATGACCAGCAATTAAGAGACATGGAATCAGGTCAATATACAGAATGTCCTCGCACAATTGATCCAATGTAGAAAATAGGTAAATTCTACAATGTGTGCTACTGTTTAACTTAACATATTATTTTGTATAAGATTTACATTGACAATTCTGTTCTGTACTGTTTTAAAAGTGTCTGAGATAAGAACTGTGTGTATTGTTTTGTAGCATAGATTTCAGCTTTTTTTTAGAAGAGGAATCTGTCGACTGCTAGTAGCAACACAGGCAGTTCCTAATGCAGGCGCTTTGTTGAGAGGCCAGATGAGACCATGAACTTGAATTGAACTTCAAACCTTCTGTGCAAATACAATTATTATTATAATATATAAAATATATATTATAATATATAAAATATCTTTTGAAAACCTAACTTAATTTACCAAGTTGCATATTAGGGTAAAACCAAACTGTAGTAATATAAAGTGAATATTCCTTCCAGACGATGCCCAACTTGAGAGAAGACATGAATTTGGAATTTAGAAATAGTTTTGCAGGCGTGGTAGGGTTTACAAATACAGATAGTGTTCACTTGTGTGGAGGTAATTTCACCATACAAGACTCCACATGCCTTTTCTATTGATCCCCATATTAAGTTAATCTTTAACCTCTTGGCACCAGTGCCTCCCGGCGCTTTAAGTGGTTTATGATGCCGGGGAGGCAGGGCGTGGCTTAGGATCACGTGACCACCGCGATTAGCTGTCAAGTGGTCCAAAAAACTCCCGATCGGTTAGTTGACTGTAACTATGCTGGGTGCATGCTCTCAGCACAAGTGCATAGACCGCAATTAATGAAAATATGTGGCCCCTTGGCAATAAGGACCAGGTGCCGAGAGGCCACATATTTGCAAAACCCAAAAAGGTGAAATAACTCCAAAAATCCTGGCCACTCATCTAGATTCCATTGCACATACTGGCCGTGATGTCCCATGCTGCTGATGTAGTGGTCTATAGACTAATACACAGCCCTTGAGTGAGCATCCATCATATTGCACGCAATGGTAAACGCTTATTGGTTAGCACAGCCATGTGACCATGCTGACCAATGAGAAAAGCATCTGAGGTACCCAGTAAGGGTAGTAAGGAGTACTTTTCTTTGGTGGTCAATGCAGTCATGTGGTTGCACTGATTAATGAGCGATAGCCATTGCCAGCATTATGATTGATACTGACTCCGGAGCTGTACACTGGCAGCATGGGGCATCACGACTGCTATGTGCAGTAGAATGCAGAAGGATAGCCTGGATATTTGGAACTAGTTCATATTTTCATTTTTTGTGAACTTACCCTTTAAAATGGTCCGCTCTACTCCAGTGTGGGTTGATGAAACTGAATGGCAATATTCTAGGCACCTGTCTGATTATGCGTTTGTAGTCTAGCCATGCAACTGGCCAAATAACTAGATCACCCATTTTTATTTTTTTTTTATCGTCCCTCCCCTAAAAAGGTACTACTTAAACAAAAATTTTGAATTTGGGTATCAATATACCAATCCTGTTTTACAGGTAATATAAATTAAAGCAAGTTTACATGTTAAACATTCACAGTGTTAATAATAATAATAATCTGAAAAAAATAACGCACCAGAAAAGTCACATTTTTAGCTAAAAGTGACTACATAAAAGTCAATATAAGATCAAGTCTGAACAGAAAAGCTGTACAGCGATTGAGGTCCTCTTAAATATCTTCTGTACACATTGCACAAATCTCACAGTAACGTGGGCCTCTGATACTGTACACAACTCACTTCTAAAGTTTCCTATCAGCCTTGAGCAACATCACTAAAAAAAAAAACGTAGAAAAGTCATGTAAACAACGCAGATGTCCAGCAGCTGGGAAGTAACATTCATAGATGTTGTTTTTCAAGTCTTGTCCTCTGGGGGGAGTCATAAGAGAGCCGTTATAGCAGTCTGGTTTATGGGCTTTAAGCAGTCTCTTGGAGAAGAGTAGCCGTCTGCCGCTAGTGTGCAGTATTGCGGCTTCTGGTAATTGCCACAATCTGCCGCAGCCCAAGTACTATGGACTTTTGGCCTGTCGTATTCACACTCCTCTATATGTATCCTGTGGGGTGTTTGGTAGTCCCCTCCACTGTCTTCTGCACTGGATGAGATGGAAAAGCTGACACCAGAGGAGGAGTGCTTGCGGTCCAGTGCCACCACAGGGACGTTGTAACCACACTCTGGTGAGAAGGTATGGTCTCGCATGACATGGCGCTCTATAATTGGGGTGGCATACTCCGGCTCTGTGTACGTCAGCGGCAGTGCGTATTCATTGGTCCTGAGAGGGCAATCATAGTGGTTCTCCCTTTCTAGGCTGCCGTTATTGACATCTGTGTCCATAGGCTTGAATGTGGATCCTTTCCTCGTCACTGTGCCAGTGCCAATCATGAGGGACTGCTCATAATCTATGTAAAGAAAGGAGATATAGAATAATACAATGAAACCTGAATAATGTGTAGGAATATATTAACTTTGAAAAGCTTCCATGAAAAAAGATTTCGTAGAGAAGTAAACAATGATTAGACTGAAGGTAAAACATACTGGGAAAAGATGTGCATTTTTTTTATTATTACTTTCTTCAAGTGTCCACCATTTTGGCCCATTTCCTGCGAACTTTCCTGGCAAATTAGACATTAGTCTATGGTGCTAGTCAGAAGTCAGTCAATCATGTACAAACTCCAGTGGGATGCCACTGATTCAGATTACATGCTGCTTGTTTATTCTGTGTTGAAGGTTTTTTAATTTGAGGTCAAAAGCTAGCATTAGTTTTGGTTTTAACAACACTTTTCAAAACAGGCGATCGTCCAAATCCATCCATTTACCTAGAGATAAGATGTGATCAGTTATACATTCTATGTGTGCCCCCTGCATGTGCTTTAGTTTTGTATACCCAATCCCTGTTTTTTTCTTTTTAACCACTTCCCGCCCAAGGTACGTCCAGGGACGTCCTTGACTTTGAGCAGGTATATCTGAATGATGGGTGCAGCTACAGGTATCATTCAGATCGCCTTTTTCAGCCGACGATTCCCTACACCATAAGAATGTTCATATCAGCTGTTCCGCTGCTTGATCGTTCTTATGGGTGGCGAGAGGGGACGACCCCCCCTCCCGCCGCCCTCTGGTGCTTCTACCGACTCACTGCTTCCAACGGTGAGTTGGAGAACGGATCCGCCGGGCCCGGGTGGTGACATAGAGATTTCAGGAGAACCGGATGGTCGCCGGAGTTTCTATGATCGTTTGGAGGCCGGGCGGGATGTTATGACGTCACGCCCGGCCTCTGCATTCAAACGAATGGCACCGCCTCGGCTGGGAAGCCAGGATCGTTTATTTATTTATTTTTTTAATTTCAGGCTTCCCAGCCTAGAGGTGAGATGTAGGGTCTTATTGACCCCATATCTCACTGTAAAGAGGACCGATCGTACCATATTCCTATTACAAGGGATGTTTACATCCCTTGTAATAGGAATAAAAAGTGAACAAAAATTGTTTTTTTTTTTTAAAAAACAAAAACAAACTTAAAGCGCCCCTATCCCCATGTGCTCGCACGCAGAAGCGAACACATACGTAAGTCCCGCCCACGTATGAAAATGGTGAAAAACACACATGTGAGTTATCGCCGCGAACGGTAGAGCGAGAGCAGTAATCCTAGCCCTAGACCTCCTCTGTAACTCAACCATGTAAACAGAAAATGTTTTTAAAGCTTCGCCTATGGGGATTTTTAAGTACAGAAGTTTGGCGCCATTCCGCGAGCGTGTGCAATTTTGAAACGTGATATGTTAGGTATCTATTTACTCAGCATAACTTCATCTTTCACATTATGTAAAAAAATTGAGCTAACTTTAAGGTTTTTTTTTTTTTTAAAGCATGAAATTGTTCTTTTTTAAAAAAAAAAAAAAATCGTGTTTGAAAAATTGCTGCGCAAATACCGTGTAAGATAAAAACATTGCAATGACCACCATTGTATTCTCTAGGGCCTTTGCTAAAAAAAAACATATATGTTTGGTGGTTCTATGTAATTTTCTAGCAAAAAAATTATGAATTTTACATGTAGGAGAAATGTCAGAATTGGCCTGGATGGAAAGTGGTTAAGCATGCCGCCACTAGGTGGCACTATAGCAAAGGAAATGCATGTTTCTTCAACTACAAGTAAACCTGTGGAAATGGCAATATGGGAGCTCTTTATTTTATATTCAACATCATAGCTACCAAAGCAATTACCTACAGTTTGGTTGTTCAAGGGTGGATTAAAACAAAACACAAGGGGCAAGCACTTTTTCTTATAGGATATTTAAACCCAAGAACAAAATGTAATATATTGCAGCTTGCCAGTCTTTACATATACATTAGTTGTATTTTTTTCAGGCCAAGTACATTTTCTGCAAGTACAGAGAAACTTCTTTTGATCCTGCTAGAAATCCAGTGTACTTGTCACGTTCTGTGCACTAAACTGAAATCTCAGACAAGGTTATCAGCCTTCTTAGCAGTCTTCTTTGAACTACAGAAGACCTATGCCCTATTTAATGAAAATGAGATGAGGAGAAGAGAAGGGTTCTGTGTACTATTCATGAGAGCAGCCTAAGGTGACAATGCTGCTCCTTCCCTGGACAGGAAGTGTTTTACTGGCAGGATCACAGCGTGAAAAAAAGGGGAAAAAAACCTGAAAAAAGATAATGAATGCAGACACAGCATATAAGAACTGGCAAGCTGTCACATTTTGTTTCGCTTTTGGGTTTAGCTATGCTTTAACCCTTCTGCAGCCAGAGCCATTTTTGCATGGTATGTTAAACACTTTAAAATCTTTATTAAGCCCGGTTCCCACCAGCCAACTTCAAAGTCACGTAATATTCAGTGCGACTTTAAAGACTTTTATGACTTTTACACACACTGGCACTAAAGCCGTATCAAAGTAGTGCAGGGACCTTTTCTGAAGTCGCAGTGACTTCAGTAAAATCAATTGGAACAGCTCTCATGATACATGGCATCTTGGGTCTCACAAGTCGGATCCTAAGTCGCAGGAGTGTGAACCAAGCCCTAGGCCTGAAGATTGGTTAAAACCTCCAAAAATTATATATTTTCTAAAAGCAGACACCCTGGAGAATAAAACCGTGGTAGTTGCAATGTTGTATGTCATATGATATTTGTGCAAAGGTTTATCAACCGCAAATTAGTCAGTAACAGAATACACTTAAAGCAGAGTTCCACCCAATAGTGGAACTTCCGCTTTAAGCAATCCTGACCCTATTGGAGGGGTTAGTTTTGACAGGTACCCAGCTCGCACTTCTGGTCACGCCACCTAGGCGACTCCTCCCCCCCCCTGCAATCTTCTGGGACACGTCACAGACTTGCGCATGCACAGTGCACACCCGGCTGTGAAGCCACAAGCAGTCACAGCCTGGGGCACACTCTTGCAATGCCGGCACCGCCGAGAGGAGAGGGAGAGGAACGAGGCTTCGGGTACCTGCATCGCTGGATCGTGGGACAGGTGAGTGTGTGTTTATTATACAGTGCCTTGCAAAAGTATTCCCCCCCTTGGCTCTATACCTATTTTGTTACATTACAGCCTTTAATTCAATGTTTTTTTTAATCTAAATTATATGTAATGCATCAGAACACAATAGTCTAAGTTGGTGAAGTAAAATTAGAAAAAAAATATATACATAAAACTATTTTTCAGAAATAAAAAACTGATAATTGGCATGTGTGTATGTATTCACCCCCTTTGTTATGAAGCCCATAAAAAGCTCTGGTGCAACCAATTACCTTCAGAAGTCACATAATTAGTGAAATGATGTCCACCTGTGTGCAATCTAAGTGTCACATGATCTGTCATTACATATACACACCTTTTTGAAAGGCTCCAGAGGCTGCAACACCTAAGCAAGAGGAACCACTAACCAAACACTGCCATGAAGACCATGGAACTCTCCAAACAAGTAAGGGACAATGTTGTTGAGAAGTACAAGTCAGGGTTAGGTTATAAAAAAATATCCAAATCTTTGATGATCCCTAGGACCACCATCAGGTCTATCATAACCAAATGGAAAGAACATAGCACAACAGCAAACCTGCCAAGAGACGGCCGTGCACCAAAACTCACGGACCGGGCAAGGAGGGCATTAATCAGAGAGGCAGCACAGACACCTAAGGTAACCCCGGAGGAGCTGCAGAGTTCCACAGCAGAGACTGGAGTATCTGTACATAGGACAACAATAAGCCGTACGCTCTATAGAGTTGGGCTTTATGGCAGAGTGGCCAGAAGAAAGCCATTTCAGCAAAAAAAATGGCACGTTTTTAGTTTGCGAAAAAGGCATGTGGGAGACTCCCAAAATGTATGGAGGAAGGTGCTCTGGTCTGATGAGACTAAAATTAAACTTTTTGGCCATCAAAGAAAACACATCACATAACCCAAAGAACACCACCCCCACAGTGAAACATGGTAGAAGCAGCGTCATGCTGTGGGGATGTTTTTCAGCAGTCCGGACTGGGAAACTGGTCAGAGTTGAGGGAAAGATGGATGGTGCTAAATACAGGGATATTCTTGAGCAAAACCTGTACCACTCTGTGTGTGATTTGAGGCTAGGATGGAGGTTCACCTTCCAGCAGGACAATGACCCCAAACACACTGCTAAAGCAACACTTGAGTGGTTTAAGGGGTAACATGTAAATGTGTTGGAATGGCCCAGTCAAAGCCTAGACCTCAATCCAATAGAAAATCTGTGGTCAGACTTAAAGATTGCTGTTCACAAGCGCAAACCATCCAACTTGAAGGAGCTAAAGCAGTTTTGCAAGGAGGAATGGGCAAAAATCCCAGTGGTAAGATGTGGCAAGCTCATAGAGACTTATCCAAAGTGATTTGGAGCTGTGATAGCCGCAAAAGGTGGCTCTACAAAGTATTGACTTTAGGGGGGTGAATAGTTATGCACATTGACTTTTTCTGTTATTTTGTCCTATTTGTTGTTTGCTTCACAAAAAAAGTAAAAAATAAATAAAATCTTCAAAGTTGTGGGCATGTTCTGTAAATTAAATGATGCACATCCTCAAACAATCCATGGCAATTCCAGGTTGTGAGGCAACAAAACACGAAAAATGCCAAGGGGGTGAATACTTTTGCAAGGCAATATAAGTCAGCAGCTACACTTTTTGTAGCAGCTGACTTTTAATAAACACAAAAACGAGTGGAACTCCGCTTTACACTCTGGATCAGTTAATATTTGTTGAACTTTCCTTGTTTGCATGAATTGTATAACCCTTTTCGGTTGCTACTCATGTATGATCACTAGAAAATTACCTTTAAAAAGCATTTTAGAACACACAATCACAATATACACTACCGTTCAAAAGTTTGGGGTCACATTGAAATGTCCTTATTTTTGAAGGAAAAGCACTGTACTTTTAAATGAAGCTAACTTTAAACTAGTCCTAACTTTAAACAAATATACTCTATACATTGCTAATGTGGTAAATGACTATTCTAACTGCAAATGTCTAGTTTTTGGTGCAATATCTACATAGGTGTATAGAGGCCCATTTCCAGCAACTATCACTCCAGTGTTCTAATGGTACAATGTGTTTGCTCATTGGCTCAGAAGGCTAATTGATGATTAGCAAACCCTTGTGCAATCATGTTCACACATCTAAAAACAGTCTAGCTCCTTCCAGAAGCTACAAAACTGACCTTCCTGTGAGCAGATTGAGTTTCTGGAGCATCACATTTGTGGGGTCAATTAAACGTTCAAAATGGCCAGAAAAAGAGAACTTTCATCTGAAACTCGACAGTCTATTCTTGTTCTTAGAAATGAAGGCTATTCCATGCGAGAAATTGCAAAGAAATTAAAGATTTCCTACAACGGTGTGTACTACTCCCTTCAGAGGACAGCACAAACAGGCTCTAACCAGAGTAGAAAAAGAAGTGGGAGGCCGCGTTGCGCAACTAAGCAAGAAGATAAGCACATTAGAGTCTCTAGTTTGAGAAACAGACGCCTCACAGGTCCCCAACTGGCATCTTCATTAAATAGTACCCGCAAAACACCAGTGTCAACATCTACAGTGAAGAGGCGGCTGCGGGATTTTGGGCTTCAGGGCAGAGTGGCAAAGAAAAAGCCATATCTGAGACTGGCCAATAAAAGAAAAAGATTAAGATGGGCAAAAGAACACAGACATTGGACAGAGGAAGACTGGAAAAAAGTGTTGTGGACGGATGAATCCAAGTTTGAGGTGTTTGGATCACAAAGAAGAACGTTTGTGAGACGCAGAACAAATGAAAAGATGCTGGAAGAATGCCTGACGCCATCTGTTAAGCATGGTGGAGGTAATGTGATGGTCTGGGGTTGCTTTGGTGCTGGTAAGGTGGGAGCTTTGTACAGGGTAAAAGGGATTCTGAATAAGGAAGGCTATCACTCCATTTTGCAACGCCATGCCATACCCAGTGGACAGCGCTTGATTGGAGCCAATTTCATCCTACAACAGGACAATGACCCTAAACACACCTCCAAATTGTGAAAGAACTATTTACAGCAGAAGCAGGCAGCTGGTATTCTATCGGTAATGGAGTGGCCAGCACAGTCACCAGATCTGAACCCCATTGAGCTGTTGTGGGAGCAGCTTGACCATATGGTACGCCAGAAGTGCCCATCCAACCAATCCAACTTGTGGGAGCTGCTTCTAGAAGCGTGGGGTGCAATTTCTCCAGCTTACCTCAATAAATTAACAGCTAGAATGCCAAAGGTGTGCAATGCTGTAATTGCTGCAAAAGGAGGATTCTTTGATGAAAGCAACGTTTGATGTAAAAACAATGTTATTTCAAATACAAATCATTATTTCTAACCTTGTCAATGTCTTGACTCTATTTTCTATTCATTTCACAACGTATGGTGGTGAATAAGTGTGACTTTTCATGGAAAACACACAATTGTTTGGGTGACCCCAAACTTTTGAACGGTAGTGTATTACCCAATTTTTTGTTAAATTATAAAAAAAGAGGAGGTCGCATAGACTAGATAGATATCCAGCATGTCAAGCTTAACCCCTTCACACCGACCGTACGCAAATTTGCATTCTCGGCTTGAAGGGGTTATACTGGGGTAGTGCCTGCAAAGGCAGGCATCACCCTGGTACCGTTTTTTTTAGCCGCTGGCCATTTAGCGGTTGGCTTTTTAGTGATAACAACCTTGAATGGCAGTTTGGAAATGTGGTCACCCTACACAGGTTAAAATCAGTAACCTATAGCATCCAAGTAGAGGTCAAGGTGTACTGGTCTGACTTTAGCATACTGTAGTATAATGCATTCATTAAAATTAAAGTATAACCCCCTTTCACACTGGGGCGGCGGGTCCATTAGCGGTAAAGCGCCGCTATTTTTAGCGGCGCCTTACCGCTGTTTAAGCAGCACTTTTCGGCCGCTAACAGGGCCCTTTTAACCCTCAAGTATGGGCAGGGGTGGTATAGGAGCGCTGTATACAGCCCCAAAGATGCTGCTTGCAGGACTTTTTCTCCCGTCCCGCCCCAGTGTGACAGCACTCGGGCTTTCACACTGGGAAGGCATGAGAGGCAGTTTTCAGGCGCTTTACAGTCGCTAATTTTTTGCGCTAAAATGCCTGAAAACTGCCTCAGTGTGAAAGGGGTCTAACTAAAAGGCAAAATTTTTTTTTAGTTTTGGATAGAGTGGAGAGGGATTGGAATGCTTGTCAGTTTTTATTGCTGTCTGTGCCCCCATTAGGGAGAGTCAGGCTCTCTATTTGTCCTGTTTACCATTATCATTAAAAGGAAAAGGAAAAGAAAATCCCAATTTTTGGATTTTTCCCAGAAAAGTGAAATGTTGCAATGGGGACACTAGTTCCGGTGATCTGGATCTGGAGTCCCCAAGAAATTCCCCTAACTTGCAGGGATTTCCTCTCACTTCCTGTTTGGCTATGGGACAGGAAGTGAACCGAAATCTCCACAATGGGACACAGATGGCAAAAAAAAAAAATCTGACAGGGCTTAGAAGGAAGCTAAGATGGCTAAGAAGGAAAACAAAACATACGGATTTAGCCTAAACACTAGATTGTTAGTAGGTAACCACATGTGTTCACACAGTCAACTTACCATAATTACCCCACTGAACTCTGTCTCATGTACCAGGTATATACATGCTACTTCTTTGAGGTATGACTTTGCAGACATTTCTCATGTTTGGATCCAAACTATTTCACACCAAAAACACAACCACCACACTATTGGTATTTAGGATATAACATTAAGCATAGTTACATACACCATCTATCTAAACCCAAACTGCACCCCTTACCGCAATCGCGAGGTGCTTCTTAACCTAGGTGGTTATTGTTTATATTCAGGGCAACTGTATGAGGCTCTGCCCACACAGCTACATCATCCATTAATTAAAAATGTTACAGGTCCCATCTTCCACTACAGAAGACCACGCTGATATTGTCACCCCAATTCTCACCCATTCAGCACTTCCTTCAGTCCTATAAACAGAAGGTCTGTAGCTCCAAACAGACCTGGCACTGGGGGGCAAACAATGCAAGACCATATGCATGAATCGCTGATGGTGATTGCAATGTCGCAAGAGTGTAATAAATGCATTTTTTTTTAAATTATTTCAACGTTGGTGCATTTATTTCATTTTTTTTAAAGACTTATAGACTATGCCTTTAAGCCCGGTGGATAATTGGTAATTGTGCCCCTGTTGTAACACAAGTGGTAGCAGAATAAGCTACAGAACAGAAACGCTATATGTATAAGCGTGTAGGGTGTGTACTTCATGCCCAGGTTTACTGTGTATTTTAAATGTGTGTAGTGATCTAAATGGGAGGCTAATCAAATTGGTGCTCTATAGGAAGTGTTTGATGTTTGCTTCTTACCTTCTGTGTCACACTTGACAAAGTCAAACTTCTGCATCACTTCTTTGTCATTGGAGTAGCTGATGGTAAACTCTGTTGACTGTTGTCTCATAATGGGCTGTTCCAATTGCTTCCAGCACCCTGCACCATAGGACATTCATTATACACTTGTACATTGTAATACAATCATAGGAAAACAAAGGCTGTCAACTTACCACCTTTTTGTTCCTCAGTTTTGTAAGCGTCCGTTTTCAATCTATTCCTGTAAGACAAATAAATTCAACATTTAAAATGCTATTCTAAGAAAACATGCATGCATTTGCAATGAATCCATGGTTAATGGTGATGACAGCTTAGTGGCAGTATCTTTAGGCAGATGTTTTAGTCTTACTTTAGGTTTTAAGACGAGAAGGTAAAGGTTGAGTGGTAGGGTCAGGTGTTGCAAGTTGGAATGTCCTGGACGCAACAAACTAACATTGCTATGAACAAAGGTACCAACTATGTAGGTTGCTGTATAAGGCCAAATCCTGCTTTTAAATGTGTTTTTGAAGTTATTGACAGTCATGCTGTTTCAGGCTGCATTCACACCTGTGCGTTTCAAAGTCACGCGTTTTTACCGCAATTTTTACCGAGTTTTTGTAAAGGTCACCAATGTAAAAAGCAGAAAAACGCCTGTAATCGGCCCCAAGGAAGCTCATGGTTTTTTTTTTGCGCTTAAGGCGTTTTTCAGGCGTTTTGCTTCAGGTGACAAAAACGCTCAGATGTGAACAGGTGCCATTGAAATGAATGGGATTTTGCTTGTTGGGTGTTTTTCAGGCGTTTGTTTGGGCGTTTTGTCAGCTGAAAACACTCAGGTGTGAATGCAGCCTAATCGTACAATTTAGGATTTAAACTTCATGGTTGTCACAGCAAAGTATTTCAATAGAGAACTCTTTAATACAAACATTGCCCAAGGAACTTTGGAAGAGTTGATTTTGATATTTGAAGTGATGAACATTGCTTCATGAAACATACAGGAGATGGTCAGAGACTGGGAACATGGGTACAGGAGATGGTCAGAGACTGCAGACATGCTACAAAAGATGGCCAGAGACTGCAGACATGCTACAAAAGATGGTCAGAGACTGCAGACATGCTACAAAAGATGGTCAGAGACTGGGGACATGGTACAGGAGATGGTCAGAGACTGCAGACGTGGTACAGGAGATCAATGCAGCCTCACCAGTGTCCATCAAATGCAGCTTCACAAGTGCCTGTCAGATGCAGCCTACTAGTCACTTGTAGCAGCCTGTCTGTGCCCGTCATGCAGCCTCACCAGTGCCTGTGTCCATATGTAGCAGCCCGCCAGTGCCCATACCATGCAGCCTCACCAATGCCCGTGGCCATCAGATGCAGCAGCCCGCCAGTGCACATGGCTTGCAGCCCGCCAGTGCCCATGTTCTGCAGCCTGCCAGTGCCCATCATGTACAGCCTGCCAGTGCCCATGTTCTGCAGCCTGCTAGTGCCCATCATGTACTGCCTGCCAGTGCCCATGTTCTGCAGCCTGCCAATGCCTATCATGTACAGCCTGCCAGTGCCCATCATGTACAGCCTGCCAGTGCCCATGTTCTACAGCCTGCCAGTGCCCATGTTCTACAGCCTGCCAGTGCCCATGTTCTACAGCCTGCCAGTGCCCATGTTCTACAGCCTGCCAGTGCCCATGTTCTACAGCCTGCCAGTGCCCATGTTCTACAGCCTGCCAGTGCCCATGTTCTACAGCCTGCCAGTGCCCATGTTCTACAGCCTGCCAGTGCCCATGTTCTACAGCCTGCCAGTGCCCATGTTCTACAGCCTGTCAGTGTTCATCTTCTACAGCCTGTCAGTGTCCATCATGTACAGCCTCCCCAGTGCCTGGTAATGTGATGTCACACTGTGTGTCAGATCTGAATTGCCGCGCAGCCAGTTTCATCCCGGTACGCCCCTCATAGTTTCCCCTCCCTCCTCCTCCTCCTCCTCCTCTCAATCCTGTCCTACACAGCCTCCCCAGTGCCTGGTAATGAATGTCACGCTCACACACTGTCAGAGCTGGATCTGAATCGCCGTTCAGCCGATGTCCCGCCTCCTATGACACACGGCGCAATGATTCCTAGCATTGTCTAGGAGGTGGGACATCGTTAAATCAGCTGCATGGCGATTCAGATCTCTGACACACAGCGTGTGAGCATGACATTCATTACCAGGCACTGGGGAGGCTGTGTAGGACAGGAGTGAGAGGAGGAGGAGGAGGGAGGGAAGACTCTGAGGGGCGCGCGGGATGAAACATGTGCAGCACGCGGCGGGATGGCCCCGCCCCTTTTTTCAGCGCCAGTATCGGGGAGAATTCTCTTTCGGTTTTTTGCCGAAAGGGCCATTTTCGGACGATATGTTTCGGTGGCCGAAATTTCGGTGCATCCCTAGTTAGAATCAGTGAAGAGAACAACCATCTACACAAAAAAAAATTGCAGAATTAGATAGAACATTGCCCAGTACAGACTTTATACCTAATAAAATAAAAGATTCATACATTTTTGGGTATTAACGTACAGATCCAAACCAGTATATAGTTACATAGTTACATAGTAGGTGAGGTTGAAAAAAGACACAAGTCCATCAAGTCCAACCTATGTGTGTGATAATGTGTCAGTATTACATTACATATCCCTGTATATTGCGGTCATTCAGGTGATTATCTAATAGTTTCTTGAAGCTATCAATGCTCCCCGCTGAGACCACCGCCTGTGGAAGGGAATTCCACATCCTTACCGTTCTTACAGTAAAGAACCCTCTACGTAGTTTAAGGTTAAACCTCTTTTCTTCTAATTGTAATGAGTGGCCACGAGTCTTATTAAACTCTCTTCTGCGAAAAAGTTTTATCCCTATTGTGGGGTCACCAGTACAGTATTTGTAAATTGAAATCATATCCCCTCTCAAGCGTCTCTTCTCCAGAGAGAATAAGTTCAGTGCTTGCAACCTTTCCTCATAACTAAGATCCTCCAGACCCTTTATTAGCTTTGTTGCCCTTCTTTGTACTCGCTCCATTTCCAGTACGTCCCTCCTGAGGACTGGTGCCCAGAACTGGACAGCATACTCCAGGTGCGGCCGGACCAGAGTCTTGTAGAGCGGGAGAATTATCGTTTTATCTCTGCAGTTGATCCCCCTTTTAATGCATGCCAATATTCTGTTTGCTTTATTAGCAGCAGCTTGGCATTGCATGCCATTGCTGAGCCTATCATCCACTAGGACCCCCAGGTCCTTTTCCATCCTAGATTCCCCCAGAGGTTCTCCCCCCAGTGTATAGATTGCATTCATATTTTTGCCACCCAAATGCATTATTTTACATTTTTCTACATTGAACCTCATTTGCCATGTAGTCGCCCACCCCATTAATTTGTTCAGGTCTTTTTGCAAGATTTCCACATCCTGCAGAGAAGTTATTGCCCTGCTTAGCTTAGTATCGTCTGCAAATACAGAGATTGAACTCTTTATCCCATCCTCCAGGTCGTTTATGAACAAATTAAATAGGATTGGTCCCAGCACAGAACCCTGGGGAACCCCACTACCCACCCCTGACCATTCTGAGTACTCCCCATTTATCACCACCCTCTGAACACGCCCTTGTAGCCAGTTTTCAATCCATGTACTCACCCTATGGTCCATGCCAACGCACCTTATTTTGTATAGTAAACGTTTATGGGGAACTGTGTCAAATGCTTTTGCAAAATCCAGATACACCACGTCTACGGGCCTTCCTTTATCTAGATGGCAACTCACCTCCTCATAGAAGGTTAATAGATTGGTTTGGCAAGAACGATTCTTCATGAATCCATGCTGATTACTGCTAATGAAATCATTCTTATTACTAAAATCTTATGTATGTTATCAGAGTAGGAGAACCTACCTTTGTGTTATGCATATACAGATCCCAGCTACAATTAAACACAGCACTAGCACCACTGCGATTGAGACAACAATGAGTTTCCACCCTAAATTGGAAACAAGGAAAGCATTTATTTTTCTGAGAAGAAAATCTTGCTGGATAAATTATGAAGTTCGCTAAAGGTCATAATTCTTATGAAACCATACAATTTCAGAAAGAGATGCATACCAAGGTCATTCTCCCCTGAAGGAACTCGCTCAGTGATGTTCTCTTCCTCTTTTACTGGGGTTTTGGCCCACTTCTCGTTTGGCTTCTTCCACATAGGGTGGGTGGATGAGTTGTGAGCTGTGGAGGAAAAAACATGGATGAGCTGAGAGAACTAATGCATTCCTCCACCTGGTCATGGTTAAAGCCCAGTGTCAGGGAAGAATTCGAAGAAGAACTGGCAAATATGTCAATATCCAATACCGCCACGCTAATTCGCGCACATGCATTAGCGAACGGCACGCAATGGCGAATCTTCCTACGCAATGGCGCACCAGCATACGCAAAGCATGCTAATTGCCAGTGTTCACTGGCCTGTATAAGGGCACTAGTGGCTCTCACAAATTGCTGGATTATCATCAGCCTTGTATCATGTGTTCCTGTGCCTTGTGCTTCTGCCTGATTACCCGTTACCAACCCAGCTTACTCCTGACCTGCTCCTCTCCTGGCTCTGAACCCGGCTTGCTTCACGGACCTGCTCCTGCATATTCCAGATTGACATCCTGTGTTTGACCCCAGGCTTGATCTCGACTACGCTCCTGACTTCCCGTGACCCCTGGCCTGGCTTCTGGCCTTGCTCCTGTTTTACCCATCTGTCAAGATTCACCAGCACCTGCAGAGAATTATTTGCTGTGACCACCCTCTGCCCTTGGGTGTCCTCAAATCTGGAATCATAAGGCAGCTTCATCTTCAGGCAACCCATGCATCTCTGGGCATAGCACCCTCTGTCATCACCTTCAGGGGTACCCTCTCATTACCTCAGCCTTCAGTCTGGTACGTGACACCTAGGCAAGCGCATTTCAGGTGCATCAGAACAAACTCTTACACAGTTATTTTCTTTAGAAAGCAGCCACAGCCCAAGCAAAAACACCTGTCCCCTGCCAGCATGTGGTAGAGAAGAACCCCTACTCGCCCTGTGGAAGATTATCTCACTGCAGAGGTCCTATATATCACTTGCGGAGCCAGAACTAGAGCTCTCTAATCAGCACGGAGCATGAATTTTGCTGATAGCATAACTATTGGTGTTACTCAGCATGGAGTGTGGACCACAGCTGCCAGACGGAGAGCAAGGGTCTTTCTCTACAGGTAGGGGACAGGCTTTTCTACTCTACTTTTCTAGGCTGGTGCTGCTTTTCTGGACAAAGATTGTAAGATCTGTAATACTTTTTGTTTGAATGTAGAATGTATTTGGCTGACTTAAACTTAAAGTTCAGTTGAGCTTTAAGGTGTTACTAGCAAACATAGCCTAAAGCTGGTCATAGATGATTTGAATCATGTATGGGCAAGCTGAATGTATCCAAGTCGATCGATGGATCGACTTGGGTACAACCAGCGTGCCAGATTTTTAATGTGATTATTGCAAGTAGCTATAGCCGCTAGCAATAATCACTGTGTTCTCCTGACAGGGACGGCTCCCAGCATCCCCACTGCTGGGAGAACACAGTAGCACCATGGGAGGGATTCTCCCATCAGCACTGGCTGTGTTGATGAGGAAACCGAGCGATTCTCTTTCCGGTAACCGCAGGTTGCCCCATCTATGGTCTGCTTAAAATATTTAGGAATAAGACTACAGGGAGGATACCAGTAATGTTTATTTTAAAGATGACTTATTCTGTATCGTGTTGCTGCCAATTCTGCTCTACAAAATATGCAGACCTGTCCACCTATTCCTATCTATGAATACTTTTCATTTACATTGGATGTAGCTGCTTTCTGTATAGTATTCCACACAGAACAATGCGGTTTAAGTGATGTTTCTTACACTGTGTAACAGTGCATCCTATAAGTTCCACTTTCATAGCAATCCTTTGGTTCCAGGTTCGAGGTATTATACGGAGAGCTCGTGCCACAACCGGAGGGATGAAGTTGTTACGAGTCTGATCTTGATAGTCTGAGTTCCCCTCCAATACCTATAGAACAGTACAATACATACACTTTACTTCACTATAGAATAAAAGTAGTCACACAAGTCATTACAATATGAAGATTATACAAAAGATGCATTGTGAGTTGAGTCACTTAAACCATTTTCCCAGATAAATGATAGTTCTGTGTGTTTTGTCTTTAGCAATCTGTCAGATTTTTCTCTTGTATTCAGCAGAGACAAATCTCAGGGGTTGCATCTGACAACATAGTACTTGTGCTTTGCACATTCATACGCGAGACCCAAACTAGGTTTGAAAGCATAAAAGCATAAAAGAAATATTTAGAAATTAATGTAACATAGGGATTTTCCTGTAACGGCATGTACTTTAAAGCGGGGTTCCACTTAAATTTTTAACTTAATCTTACCCCCTTAATTGCATAGATGTTCAAATGCTGCACAAAAATGTTTTTATTGCTGTAATTACCTTTATATTGTACTTTATTGTGGCACTTCCTGTCTCTCCTCCCATGGGAGTAGGCGTGTTTATTGCCTTTCCCCGGCGCCGCACTGTCTCCTGGGAGCTTAGTGTCAGGCTTCCCAAGATTCAGTGCGGAAACAATGATCATGAGTGTGAACAAGCTGTAAATGAACAGCATTCACCGCATCCCGGAAATCAATGCTTGTGGGCTTCACATGCCCACAAGCAGTACGAAAACAGACAGGCGGAAATATTACACCCAAACTGTGAGTATTATTTTGGGATTAGCAAAGTGTCTCAATGACCTAAAAAAAAAAAAAAAAAGGATTGGTCGCCGGACTCCCGCTTTAAAGTGAATCCACAGGTAGTCTGGCTGTGACACATACTGTATATTGTCAGTTCTGAAGGACACAATGCTTGGTGCTGAAGATCAAAGTCTATTGCACTGAGGGGGGCGACAAATGGTATGATGACCATACACTCAAATTAATATTCATCATATGGATACACATTTTTCCACCATAGTGAGCTCATACACAAATACATACATTATACAATTAACTATCAGGGCTCGTTTTCACTGCCTCTCCTTTAAAAAGCAACCTGTATTAACTCCCTAAATGAAACATTACCAAGCTGCAACCATGTGCACTGCATGCGGTACCATCTTGGCCCCATTCACTTGACTGGGATGTGTTCAGCCCAGTGAACATGACAAGGTATAATTTTCTGCTGTGACCGCGATACCGCGGTACACCTCCCGCTGCTGCCTTTGTAGCTATAGGTGGAGAAGTTGGTAAAAACGTGGCTCAACAATGTGGTTTTAACTGCCCTCAACTGCTACAGTAAGCAAGACCTTAGGATACATTCACATGAGCCTCCTGTGTATGGTTTATTTAAATGCAGAAGATATGATCTGGGAGCTACAATCAAACTTTTTACTTCCCAGATTATTTTCTTCTGCGTTTAAATGTACCTTTGTTTACGTGCGTTTAGACACGTTCAGAGTATCTAATCTGCCCCCAAATGCACAAAATGTTATCGTTGCTAAACAATTAAATTGAACAAAAACGCAGATAAAACACACAGGGCTAATTTGTTTGTTTTTTTTTGCAGTCTAGCTGGTAAATGCACTGAGAAATGTTTTTTTGAAAACAATGTGTGTTATATAATTTTAAAATAATGCATGTGTTTGTATGCATTTAAAAAATGTCCTACAGATGCATATAAATGGATACAATTGCATACAGCTCATCGCCCACGTGGATGAGGCTTTACTGATTGCTAGGTAAGGTGCTAAACATCACTGGGTGCCATAATAATAGTCTTGTAATGCTGTACACAGGCAACATAAGTAGACAGAAAGCAAAAGAAAAACATAATGAAAACATAAATAAAATTACCTTTTCTTCGTTGTTCATTGCTCCCTTGTAAGTCCTCCACTTCAATCCATCTCTTGTAAAGTTGATTATATAGGATTTCACATAAAAGTTAAAGTTCGGCAAGGTGGATCCTGTAGTGAGAATACCTGAAGCAAACCAATGGAAAGGCATGTGTTTTAGTGAGTAAATACCAAAAGAAAAAAAAAAGCTGGTTTTAATTTCCAATAAGTGGTCATTTAGAAACAGACATCTAACAGAATCAAATATATCTATGTCTAATGTTTTATGTGCTGTGAACTACATCACAGGAGATCCAGAAAACAGCCAAAGTAAAATGTATGTATAGGTAAAGCGATTCGTTTAAAAAGAGTAGGGAAGGGTTACAACCGTTTCTTTTTCGCGGTCTGTGTACTATTGGGGAAATTTCCCTTCCTTGCTTCCCAAAAGTTGTCCCTTAAAGAGGTGCCCTTATTGGAAAATGTGCTCTTTGCTCTGGGGACCTCTCTAAAATGTTTGATTTCCCCTCTTTTTATTTTAGATGACAATGTGCATCAGTAAAAATAGAAGAATGAATTTCCATAATAAGTGCATAGACAGCCATATTTATCTCCTCCCCACTATCTAAACACTAATAATAATTTTAAAAAAGTTTTTTTTTTTGCCTAGATATATACTTTAAAGTGGTAATAAAATCTGGCATTAAAAATAAAAAATCTTGCATACTGAAAAACGTACTTTGAAACAAAACCCTCAAGGCTGACAGAACTGCCATCTTTAACCCGTCTTCCTTATGGGGTTGCGGCCGCTTGAATAGCCACGGCACAGAGCTCTGAAGGGATGGCATGAGTACAGGGCCGGTACAAGAGGGGGCGGAAGGGGCAGATGCCCTGGGCGGGACCATTTATTGGAGGAAGAGGGGCGCAATAGAAGCGCCAGTAAACCGGCCGCGCTAAATAGATAATTGACAACATGTGCTGAGTGCACTCCTGCACCCAGTACAAGCCTGAGACCAGCCCCGCCCCATCTCTCACTTCCCTATCAGGCGGAGTTTCTGTCCTGCATTGGAGGTACGCGGCGATCTACCCGTCAATCGCCGACAGCTGGCGCCTGACGGGTAGATCGAGATGCACGCAGAGAAGCGCAGGAAGCATCTGTGATAAGTTCGCTCTCATGTCACGCTGCTCCCCGGCGGCCCTTCCTTTCCTCTCGTCCATCCCTATTCGCTTGTGACATCATCTGGGATGGACGAGAAGAGAGGAGGGGCCGCCGGGAAGCAGCATGACATGAGAGCGAACTTATCACAGATGCTTCCTGCGCTTCTTTGCATGCAGGCTAGTAAACAATGTGCCCCTTAATGTGCTTTGTGCCCTGATGTGCCCCATAATGTGCCCTGATGTGTCCCATAATGTGCCCTGATGTGTCCCATAATGTGCCCTGTGTCCCATAATGTGCCCTGATGTGTCCCATAATGTGCCCTGATGTGTCCCATAATGTGCCCTGATTTGCCCCATAATGTGCCCTGATGTGCCCCATAATGTGCCCTGATGTGCCCCATAATGTGCCCTGATGTGCCCCATAATGTGCCATGTGCCCCATTATGTGCCCTGATGTGCCCCATAATGTGCCATGTGCCCCATTATGTGCCATTATGTGACCTGATGTGCCATGTGCCCCGATGTGACATGTGCCCTCCATGCCCTGATGTGCCCTCATGTGCCATGTGCCCTCATGTGCTCCGTGCCCTCATGTGCTCCGTGCCCTCATGTGCTCCGTGCCCTCATGTGCTCCGTGCCCTCATGTGCCCCGAAGTGCCATGTGTCCTGATGTGCTCCGTGCCCTGATGTGCCCTGATGTGCCATATACCCCCCGTGCCCTGATGTGCTCCGTGCCCTGATGTGCTCCATGCCCTGATGTGCCCCGTGCCATGTACCCTGATGTGCTGTGCCCTGTACCCTGATGTGTTGTGCCCTGATGTGCCCTGTACCCTGATGTGCTATGTGCCATGTACCCTGATGTGCCCTGATGTGCCATGTGCCCTGGTGTGCTGTGCCTTATTTGTCGTGTGCCCCGAAGTACTGTGACACGTGCCCTGATGTGCCGTGTCCTGATGTGCTGTGACCTGTGCCCTGATGTGCTGTGCCCTGTACCCTGATGTGTTGTGCCCTGTACCCTGATGTGCTGGGCTCTGTACCCTGATGTGCTGTGCCCTGTACCCTGATGTAGCCTGGTGTGCTGTACCCTGATGTGCTGGGCCCTGTACCCTGATGTGCCTTGTGCCCTGATGTACTGTGTCCTGTGCCCTGATGTCCTGTACCCTGATGTGCCCCGTGCCATGTGCCCCGTGCCCTAATGTGCTATGTGCCCTGATGTCCTATGTGCCCCGTGCCCTGATGTGCTATGTGCCCTGATGTCCTCTGTGCCCCGATGTGCTGTGCCTTAATGTTGTGTGCCCCGATGTACTGTGACCTGTGCCCTGAACCCTGATGTGTTGTGCCCTGATGTGCCCTGTACCCTGATGTGCTGGGCTCTGTGCCCTGATGTGGTGTACCCTGATGTGCTGTGCCCTGATGTGGCCTGGTGTGCTGTACCCTGATGTGCTGGGCTCTATACCCTGATGTGCCTTGTGCCCTGATGTGCTGGGCTCTGTACCCTGATGTGCTGTGCCCTGATGTACTGTGACATGTGCCCTAATGTCCTGTACCCTGATGTGATGTGCCCTGATGTGCTGGACCCTGATGTGCTGTGCCCTGATGTGCTGTGTCCTGTCGCTCCGATTAGAACGGTTTCATTGCACTGAATGGGGCGTGACAAGTTTCCCCAATGTGAACCACGCCTAAGTCACTGATTGCCGCCAATACTAGTATATAACAAATTCCCAGTATAGATCCCATCGTCTGTAGGCGTTGTAGCTTTCACAGTGGCGGGGGGGGGGGGGGGGGGGCACAGTTTTCCCATCTTTGCCCTGGGCACCGGATGACCTTGTCCCGGCACTGCATGAGTATATCATCCCTTCAGAGCGCATGCGCCAGTAACATCAGCTGCAGCAACAGTATCTCCTAAATGGTGCATGTTTACGAGATATTCCCTGTACCTAACACTACCACTTTAATGAAGTGCATTACGCAGCAAATGCTAATCTTCACTGAAGCATCCCAAGTTCGGTCAAGAATCAGCAAGGTTCATGCTTATATTTTTCCTCATTTTCAGCAGCTCAAAAGAGAATTACATTTGACAAATAAAATATTCTTACCAGTTATTTTCCTCTTGTCTCCCAGGTCTATTTCTAGCCATTCACGGTTAGACTTATGATTGGAAGCCCATGATACCCCCTGTATATTGGGTTGGGCCTTTCCTGGGGACCAGACCGTTGTCTCCCCATTTTCACTTCTCCATTCCCAGGATGAGGAAGCTGAAAATTTCTTTTCTCTATGCCCTACAGTCAATGAAGTGCTGCAATCTAAAATAAAAATAAAAATTATGTATGAATTTGATTAAGAAGATCTATAGACATGTTAAAAACATGCTCTCACTGAACAACAAACCTTACAAAAGTTATCCAAGGAAAGAATGAGCAGTGCTACCTTCAATTTGTATAATGATTAGTGCTTAAAGCAGCAGTTTGCATATTGCTCTATCCTTTAAAAAAAATAAAAGGAGCAACTCCACCTGGATCCTGTTGTGCTAAATAAGCTACAGATAAGCCACTAAATAAGCCGCAGATTTGTTTTAGGTCTTGAGATTTAAACAAAGATCTTCCTGCCATAATTCCAGGCTCTCCTCCTTCCTACCTATGAGTTTTAGAATACATAAAAGGGGGGTGGAGCAAGTAGGATTTTTCCGGTACCGCCATGAGACATTACAACGACTTTTAAAAACAATTATGTTTTATTTCACATACAGTCAACAGTATAAAAATTCATTCAAAATACATAAGTTCCTCTAGGCCGGGGGTCAGCAACCAGTAGATCTTGATCTACCAGTATATCGCAGACAGGTGAATGGTAGATTGTGTCTGGGTTTGCTGACCTACCATTCCAGAGCCACATAAGCCGATGCCTCCTCTGTAGTGCTGGCTCCTGTGTCATGTGGAGTGATACCAACTGCACTCCACCTGTTATACCGGTATATATTCAGGGAACGTTGAATCTCCTTATCCAGGTATATGTTTGATTGGCATTACTGCACATCTAATGGACTATATGTATGTGTGTATACAAACACACATACCTATTTCTGACAATGCTGTAAGGTATTTCTTGAGTGCATACTTATGGCTTACCTACCCTCTTAAGATCTTAGGATCTGCCCTGGGACGATTGAAAGTCTTTCTTCCTACAATCACTATTCCTATCTGGCAGAGTTTGAACCCAGTTTATCTATACTGGGTAATAAGGATGAGCTCTGGCGTGTGCGCACACTCCGCGTGCAGAGCCCTCCAGGAAGTCGGCATGGTGCTGCGCTAATCATAGGCAGCGAGACATTTTCCCAATGTGCGCCTGCAGAGATCAGGAAATGTCTCACTGCCTGTGATTCCGTGCCGACTTCTTGGCGGGCTCTGCACGTGGAGTGTGCGAACACGCCAGAGCTCATCCTTACAGTGGGTAAGTTGTGTCTCTATCTTGCTTGCTGTTCTTCATGATACCTTACTTGCCATCTAGATTTTCATACTATCATGTGCCTGAAACGGAAACTGGAATTGTTTTGTATCTTTATTTAATTTTAGATACTATAATGGTGTGGTCATGCCATCAACTTTGATGGAAGCAATATTGAGATGTATTCAGCTCTCCGATATGAAACTCTCCCTTCCATAATTCCAAGATTTAGCTGTGCGCTATCCACCGCCAAAAAACTTGTGATTTTCTTAAATATTGTTTGCTTGATGGAAACGTCATATCGGTATGTATCTTATACTTGCATACTATATGATGAATGAAAGGTTTATAAGCTTAAATAGCAGTAAACACTTATGTTACATAGCACTTGCAGGGGTCCTTTGGATATGCTCCCATGCTTGCCCAGGGATGTGACCTTGATGCCTCTTTTGCTTGCTGACCATGATTCAGTCTTTGGAGGTAAAAATCCTTCATACGAATGTCTCTAATAACTGTAGGATATGTGAGATAATTGCTATTGATTATATCATGCTTTGTACTCATGTCTCTTATTCCTGGTGTATGGAGGTCCTCCTTTTCTTTCTCGAACATCACGGGACACAGAGCCACAGTAATTACTGATGGGTTATATAGGTATCACTGGTGATTGGACACTGGCACACCCTATCAGGAAGTTCAACCCCCTATATAATCCCTCCCCCTTGCAGGGATACCTCAGTTTTTACGCCAGTGTCTTAGGTGATGGATGTGTAAAGATGTCCTGTGCTGAGCTCCAAAGGGAATATCCTAAGATCCTATACTGGGGCAAGCCAGGCGAACCGGATCCATTCAAAGTGTCTTTTCATGGGCGAATTGAATGGTACCCGGGCCTCGTGTCCGAAGAAACGAGGTTTTACCCGTAATGCTTCTCTTTTTAGAGAGCTGGACCCCGCAGATCAGAAAATGGCTTTAAACTTCCTAATTTCTGGCGAGGTGCTTTACGGTCCCAGAACTGTTGGATCCCCCTACTGATGGGGGCCCCAGTCTCTGACGGTTTTTTCAAACGGAGCCCACCGTGAGAGGTGAAGATTGGGTCTGTGTAAACAGCACCCTGCGGCTGGATAAGGTAAGAGGAGATTCCACAGAATTTTTGAGTTCTAGTGGTTTTTCTCCTTTAAGGTAAATGCATGCTATGCCTATTGTGACCACCGGGGGCTGCCAAGAGCACAAACCTACACATGCTGACTGATTGTCTCAGGTGTTCAGTGCTGATTATGTCCCAGCATCTCAAAGCAGGCTGCAAGCAGGTAAGGTGGAAAGGGGGATTTCTCATGTTTGAATGTTCCCCCCCAGGCTAGAGAGGGGCCACAGGGGTCTAGAAAGTGGTTATACCACCCGGGCTCTGCGGCCTAATGGCCACCATCTCTGAAGATAGCCGTTCAGGCAGATCTTGTTACCAGTCTCCCTCCTTCCCCCCCCCCCATCCCCAGCCTTTTTCTCCAGAAGCATGACAGGAGAGTCGGCAGTGCGGAAAGCGCTCGTTTTTTTCAAAACTCGAGGGGGGGGGGGCGGTGGAGGAGGGGGTGGGACGTCAGCACAGGTGCTTAGACTCCCACTCAGGCCAGCTGCAGGCTATTAAAGGCACTCTGTACAGGTGCACTCAGCCTTCTGAGAGACACAGAGCTGACGGTCGCATGTAAGGTGGGACACAGGCATTGTCCTAGGCAGCATTTACTGAAGTAACAGCAGACTGAGCATTGGGTAGCAAGGCTTTTAGCCAGACTACATCGCTCAGCGGGCAGTGTTCATTTGTATACCTCACACCTTGTTGCTTTGCACTATGGGTAGAAGAGGTTCAAGCACCCCAGGAACCAGAGACACTAGGGGATCTCGTTCAGGTTCTGAGGGCCCCCTGTCGGCAGCATCCTCCCCCCCTAAAGATGGGCCAGGGCCGGCTAGCCAGGGAGAGCCATCGGGGTCAGGGGCTACACCTGCTTCTGGCACTTCAGCCCCTGTATATATTACACAAGAGGTTTTTTCCTCAACCATTAATGGCCTAGAGGAAAGATTAATGGCCGTGATTACGTCTTCACTCAGTGGAAGAAAACGCACTAGGCCTTCCTCTGTTCCCCAAGACCCTCAGACAGAGGAGCTCTGGGATAAAGGAGATGAATCCCTTTCAGAGGATCGGGATGGGACGGATGATTCCTCTTCGGGGGAATCAGGTGGAGAGGGACCCTCTGCGACTTCCCAAGAGGAGAAAGTCTTAGTGCAGATCCCCACTGGATTGGTCCGATCCACATTTAAGTTGCCCATACCTGAAACTACTAAAGAATCCACTTCTGCTTTGGGGTCACTGAAACCTTTCCAAGCAGCACATGCTTTTCCTGTTCATACTTTACTTGAAAAGCTCATTTATTCTGAGTGGGATCACCCAGACAAACGTTTTTTTCCGCCGAGAAAGTTTTCAACACTTTATCCGATGGAAGAAAAGTTTATTAAAATGTGGGGAATTCCGGCTATTGATGCCGCCATTTCCTCCGTAAATAATAGCCTGACTTGTCCTGTAGACAATGCTCAGATGCTCAGGGATCCTGTAGATAAAAGAATGGAATCCCTATTGAAGGATGTTTTCTCCTTAGCAGGATCAGTGGCCCAACCTGCAGTAGCAGCGATTGGAGTCTGTCAATACTTAAGAGACCATGTTAAGCAGGTCATCAAAGTATTACCTGAACAGCAGGCCCAGGGGTTTGCTAACCTTCCAGCGGCCTTATGCTTTGTGGTTGACGCCATTAGAGATTCTATCGTGCAAACCTCCCGTCTTTCACTGGGGTTGGTGCATATACGTGGAATCCTATGGTTGAAAAATTGGTCAGCCGAAGCACCATGTAAGAAGCTACTGGCTGGGTTTCCATTTCGTGGTGCAAGGTTGTTTGGAGAGGACTTGGATAACTATATCAAGAGAATCTCTTGTGGGAAAAGCACTCTCTTACCTGTCAAGAAGAGTAAGCGTCCCTCTTTCAAACGGACTCTTTCCCCAGCGCCGAGGGCTTCAGCCTCCAGGCAGTCTCGACGGCCGCCTCCATTGGGGTCCAGAGACAAGAGTCAACCCCAGGGACAAAAGAAGTCCTGGGGAAAGAAGCCTACTAGGCAAAACACTAAGACCTCTGCATGAGGGGGCGCCCCCGCTCACTCGAGTGGGGGGAAGACTGCGACAGTTCTCAGAGCTCTGGCACGAGGACTTCCAGGACAGATGGGCAATCTCCACGGTAACCTTAGGGTACAAGCTGGAGTTTCAGGAATTCCCTTCTCCTCGGTTCCTCAGATCAAATGTTCCCAGAGACCAAGAGAAGAAGCAGTCGCTCCTTCTAGCGTTAGAGCGACTTTTGTCGCAGGAGGTCATTATGATAGTTCCCGCAAAGGACCAGGGATTGGGCTTCTATTCCAACCTTTTTACGGTCCAAAAGCCAAATGGGGATGTCAGGCCCATTTTGGACTTAAGGGATCTGAACCGATTCCTAAGGATTCAATCCTTCCACATGGAATCAATTCGAACAGTAGTTCCCACCCTGCAGGGAGGAGAATTTCTGGCATCAATAGACATCAGAGATGCATATCTGCATGTGCCCATTTTTCCTGCTCATCAGAAGTTTCTGTGCTTCGAGGTAGGAGGGCGCCATTTCCAGTTTGTGGCTCTGCCTTTCGGGATAGCCACTGCACCTCGAGTGTTCACAAAAATCTTGGCTCCTCCTCTGGCCAGATTAAGGGCTCAGGGTATAGCTGTCATAGCATACCTAGACGACCTGCTCTTGATAGACCGGTCGGTAGCCTCTTTGAATGGAAACTTGAGGACCACAGTCAGGTATCTAGAACACCTGGGTTGGATCCTCAACTTAGAAAGGTCTTTCCTAAAACCAGTAAGAAGACTGGAGTATTTAGGTCTGATTATAGATACAAGCCAGGAGAAAATATTTCTACCCCAGGCAAAAATCGCTGCTTTAAGAGAGCTGATTCTGGCAGTAAGGACCAAGAAGGGTCCCTCAGTCCGCCTTTGTATGAGGCTACTAGGGAAGATGGTGTCTTCATTCGAAGCAGTTCCCTATGCTCAGTTTCACTCAAGAATGCTGCAACACAGTATTCTGTCAACCTGGAACAAGAAAGTTCAGGCATTAGACTTTCCGATGCACCTGTCGCATGCGGTGCGTCAGAGCCTCAGATGGTGGCTCATACCCGAAAACCTGCAGAAGGGGAAATCCTTTCTACCGGTTACCTGGACGGTGGTAACAACAGATGCCAGCCTGTCAGGTTGGGGAGCAGTTCTGGAACAGGCTGCGGTCCAAGGGGTATGGTCCAAGACAGAGAGGACCTTACCCATCAACATTCTGGAGATCCGGGCGATACATCTAGCTCTAAAAGCCTGGACTATCAGGCTACAGGGTTGTCCGGTCAGGATCCAGTCCGACAATGCCACAGCAGTGGCTTATGTCAATCATCAGGGAGGCACCCGGAGCCGAGCTGCTCAAAAGGAGGTGAACCAGATCTTAGTCTGGGCAGAGATGCATGTGCCATGCATATCGGCAGTTTTCATCCCGGGAATAGAGAATTGGCAGGGGGACTATCTAAGTCGCCAGCAGTTATTTCCAGGGGAATGGTCTCTGCATCCCGACGTCTTTTGGGCCATATGCCAAAGATGGGGGGTTCCAGATGTAGATCTCTTTGCATGCCGATTCAACAAAAAGATAGACAGATTTGTGGCAAGGACAAAAGATCCTCTTGCATGCGGGACGGATGCGTTGGTGATTCCGTGGCATCGGTTCTCACTGATTTACGCATTCCCGCCTATTCTGCTATTACCACGACTCCTTCGCAGGATCAGGCAGGAAAGGAAGTCGGTACTTCTGGTGGCCCCCGCTTGGCCCAGAAGGACTTGGTATGCAGAAATAGTAAGGATGACGATAGGTCCCCCGTGGACCCTACCAGTACGCCCAGACCTGTTATCTCAAGGTTCAGTGTTCCATCCTGCCTTACAAACGCTAAATTTGATGGTTTGGCTATTGAGACCCACGTTCTGAAGAGTCGTGGGCTCTCAGGTCCTGTCATATCTACCTTGATTAATGCAAGGAAGCCAGCCTCCAGGATGATTTATCATAGAGTCTGGAAAGCTTATATAACCTGGTGTGAATCCAGAGGTTGGCATCCCAGGAAATATGTCATAGGTAGAATCCTTGACTTTCTACAATTAGGATTAGAGATGAAGCTGGCCTTGAGTACCATCAAGGGCCAGGTCTCTGCTTTATCAGTATTATTTCAGCGGCCACTTGCTTCGCATTCTTTGGTCCGAAATTTTATGCAGGGGGTGATGCGCTCCGGTTAAAGCGCCCCTAAACCCCTGGGACTTGAATTTGGTCCTGGCTGTGTTACAGAAACAGCCTTTTGAACCAATAAGTCAGATTCCTTTGGTCTTGTTGACAAGGAAATTAATTTTTCTGGTGGCCATCTCTTCTGCTAGAAGAGTATCAGAATTAGCAGCTCTTTCCTGTAAAGAGCCTTATTTGATTATACACAAGGATAGAGTGGTACTACGCCCTCATCCTAGTTTTTTACCGAAGGTGGTTTCTGATTTTCATTTAAACCAAGACATTGTTCTACCTTCCTTTTTTCCAGATCCCTGTTCTCCGGAAGAGAGATCTCTACATTCGTTGGATGTAGTAAGAGCAGTTAAGGCCTATCTAGGGGCAACTACTCAGATCCGCAAGACGGATGTTTTGTTTGTGCTGCCAGAGGGTCCCAATAGAGGACAGGCAGCGTCAAAAGCTACCATTTCTAAATGGATTTGACAGTTGATTATTCAAGCTTACGGTTTGAAACAGAAGATTCCTCAGTTTCAGATCAGGGCACATTCCACAAGGGCTATTGGTGCTTCTTGGGCAGTGCATCACCGGGCCTCTATGGCTCAAATCTGCAAGGCCGCAACCTGGTCTTCAGTTCATACATTCACTAGATTCTATCAGGTGGATGTGAGAAGGCATGAGGATATCGCCTTTGGGCGTAGTGTGCTGCAGGCAGCGGTACAGGGTCCTCAGGTCTGATTGCACCCTACTTGGTCGTGGTTCCCCCCCCTCAGGTAGCATTGCTCTGGGACATCCCATCAGTAATTACTGTGGCTCTGTGTCCCGTGATGTTCGAGAAAGAAAATAGGATTTTTTAAAACAGCTTACCTGTAAAATCCTTTTCTTTCGAAGGACATCACGGGACACAGAGGTCCCGCCCCTCTTCTAATACACTATATTGCTTGGCTACAAAACTGAGGTATCCCTGCAAGGGGGAGGGATTATATAGGGGGTTGAACTTCCTGATAGGGTGTGCCAGTGTCCAATCACCAGTGATACCTATATAACCCATCAGTAATTACTGTGGCTCTGTGTCCCGTGATGTCCTTCGAAAGAAAAGGATTTTACAGGTAAGCTGTTTTAAAAAATCCTATTTTTTGTTCTCTTTCCTGAAGAAGCAGGTTAACTGCGAAACATTTTGAGAGTTTGACTATCCACACAATCATATGATCCCTGGGAGGTATCTTTAGCTATAATTGACCTCCTAATAGAGGTGTAATGACTGCCTAGAGGAACTTATGTATTTTGAATTAATTTTTATACTGCAATGTTGACTCTATGTGAAATAAAACATAATTGTTTTTAAAAGTCGTTGTAATGTCTCATGACGGTACCAAAAAAATCCTACGTGCCCCACCCCCCTTTTATGTATTCTAACACGTTTTTTGGGATGTAGGTACCTGTACTTTCAATTGTATACTTTTTCTGAGCAGCTATTTTATAATACCTATGAGTTTTGTCTGTTCCTGCTCACACTTGTGGATGAACTAGATCTGTAAAAGAAAAAAAAAATGCACTTTTTTTTGCAAGTAAAAAATTAGCATTTTTTTCCCCCCTAGAGCCTGCAGAGCATTGCACCCATGATCAGCAGATCGTGGGTGCAATGCCAGGTTCCTGCAGACTCCCAGTAAAACTGTCTGCTTGTACCTCATATGGGCAGACAGCTACTGAAAAGCAGGAAGAATCAAAGTATAAGAGCGCTCACCAGCACCCTCCAGTTTACTGAGAACTACAAGCCACCTGCCGCAACAGCAGATGGTAGTTGTAGTTCAGAGAATGCTGTGACCTTCCTGCTGTCAGAATACACTGATCAGTGCTGCCGGCATCATAGATTGCCCTTATGCTTGTGTCTTTTATGTATTCAGGCCTCATGCACACAGGCTTATAAAAAAAGCAGCATTTTTATTACCAGAAGAAACACTTCAATAAGGTTACATTATGTGTGTTTTCTGTTTGAGTGTAAATGCATTCCACTGGCCAGAATGTTCATTTATTGTGGCTATTAGAATACATTTACGCGCTTCCCACACATTTATGCATGTTTAAGATGCATTTACGCATGCCTTTTCTGCTTCAAAGCTTCTCTCAGAAGGTGCCTTTAATGCATTTTTGCCTGCTTGTGAATGCCTATATGTGCATGGCCATGCAGGCTAACAGAGGTGCTTGTACAGGCATTTAAAAAAATAAAAATAAAAACTAAACTCAACTTAGCACTTTTTAAAGTGATTGTAAAGGAATTTTCTTTTTTTTTTTTTTTTTTTTTTTAAATATCAAAACATGTATATACTTACCTGCTCTGTGCAATAGAATTGCACAGAGCGGCCCCAATCCTGCTCTTCTCGGGTCCCTGCCAGCACTCCTGGCTCCTCCTCCCTTGCTGGTGCCCCCAATAGGAAACCGATTTCCATGGGGGCACTCGTGTGAGCTCGCTCCCGAGCCCTGCTGCTGTGTCCATTGACACAGACAGGGGGGCTCGGCTCCCCCGCTGGCTTGTTGATTGACAGTAACAGAAACCAATGGCTCCTGCTGCTTTAGATAGGGAGGAGGGACAAAGTCAGGAGAGCCACAGCTCTCATGTAGAGGGCTGGATCGCGATGGGGTTCAGGTAAGCACACAGAGCCATGGTTTGGCCCCGCCCCCTCTCCTCATTGGCTCACTGGCTGTGATTGACAGCAGCGGAAGCCCACAGCTCCAACTGCTGTTTCAGCCAATGACGAGGGAGAGTCCTCAGACTGGATCGCGATAGCGCTTAGGTGAGTATTAGGGGGCTGCTGCACAGAGAAGGTTTTTTACCTTAAGGAAAAGAATGCATTAAGGTAAAAACCCTTGAGGCTTTAGAACCACTTTAAGCCCCGTGTTCATAAGGCCTCAAAGTTGAAGCAGTATGCCTGAGTCAGTAGCTTGTAAAAAACCTAGCACTACATTTAAGTGGGGCACAGTGAATTTTATACATAGCTTGGTATGGGTAATTGCAATGGACTATGTTCCACCAAGTTGCAAAAAAAGGTCTGCATCACCATCGCAGTTCTACGTACATATCCAGATATAGCGTCAGGCATTTTAGTTAGCCAGGACATGCACTGGACATGGAATGGATAATGAACAAAACTGTACACTGTGAGAACAAAGTTGTGAAAAGCACCTGACAAATGAGCCCTTGTATAACAAATCATCAAGAGACAACGCTGAGAGTTTTCACATTTTCCAAAAATCCCATTCATTTGGTCTTCCATCATGTTCAGTGAAAGCAAGCTAATCAGCAATAGAAGTAATTATTTCTCCTTCTGTCTCCCAGTAACAGTATGTATTTATACACTATTGGCAGGGGCTGCCCTGCAGGCAGACTCAACATGTGGAATTTGTACAACCTTCGCTCATTGCCTCAACAAGCTAGATATTTACTGAACAGCTGCAGAATCATTCTAACCCCAGGTGACTGCTAGCTGGAACGCTGTCAGCGATCCACATAACCATTTTATTCTGCACTGTGTAAATGCTTCGCTGATAGAGCCTGCTAATGAAGCTCACGTTCAGATCTGTTCATTGCAAATCTAAAGTAGCCATTTAGACTACATTTTCATATTTGTTAAATAAACAGGTACCATGGCTGCATATTTAGAACAAGGCTCTGTTGCCAGACAATTCATTTAAATCCTTACAGGAGTATAAATGTGTAATTTATGCATGTTAATTACCTTGTAAAGACTTCCCTTGTGTAAATATTCAAAAGCCCTGAAACTACTGCTGGGCACTGCCATCTTGGATTTGATTTCAGCAGTCCCAGCAGACTCGGAGCCATCACTCAACTGACACTCAGTGTCGGCCCCATCCATAGGGAGTGCTGCCCCCCTAATCCATGCGGACGGCCCCTTATCTACACGCAGGGTGCCGGACGTATGGATTCCAATTGGGGTTTTTTTTTTTTTTAAAGCATGTGATTAGAGCCTAAAGCTCTTATTGGCTTCAAAAAAGGGTGGGCCCGGGGCGCAGTGAGCCCACCCAGTTGTTTGACCATAGCAAATTAATATTCGCTATTGTCTTCCCGACTCTTCTCCCGGCCAATCATAAAGCAGGTCCTGAGACCCATCAGGCCGCCAAGGAGGAGACACAGGGGAAGCCACCGAAGCCAAGAGGAGGCAATGCAGGGTGAAGCTGCCGTCTGGCGGAAGTGCTGCCTGCGACCTAAATGGGGTAATTCGGGCTGGTGACCGACCGACTGGGAGGTGGCGGCGAATGGACTGTTTGCTGTATACCACCAGCCGCCACTGCACTCGGTAGTAGGCCCCTTCACTCCTCCCCTGACAATTACATAACATTTGTGCTGCCACAGCTCCATCCTTTACTTCCCATCAACAGTAATGAGACCCTTTCAGAAGAAAAGAGGGTCATAACATGCAAGGAGAGTGAGATCTGTGCTAAAGATTTGACATTTCTTAAAGAAGTCAAATTTGCTAGCACGTTCGGGGTCATGTTGCAAGTCAATGCAAAATAGTTTATGGGAAGAAAAAACACTGCAAGTAAGCATTTAAATACTAGATTTGTCTGTGCTACATGTAATTTGAGTTGGTGACAGGGTCTGTAACTTAAGCCTCATTTTACTTGTTCCAAACGATAATTGTCAGATTCCACCAGCTACATCTGTCCACAGATATAGCGGGTGGTCATAGGTGTAGGTGGGATTCACCTGCCATCAATGCATCTTCTGCAAAGTGCAATTATGTTTATGTAGCATAAAAAAATATTGGTGCTGAATTGCTTTTGTATGTTTAAAGTGGAATTTCACTCTGTCAACATTGACTTTTAATCTTCATGCTGCTAGCATTAGTAAATAGATAGGAAGGTATATTTACCGTATATACTCGAGTATAAGTCGATCCGAATATAAGCTGAGGTACCTACTTTTACCACAAAAAAATGGGAAAACTTATTGACTTGAGTATAAGCCTAGGGTGAGAAATGCGCAGCTACCGTAAGTGGAAAAGAGGGTCAACAATGCCCATCTGCATGCCTCACCGTCCATCTGCATGCCTCACCGTCCATCTGCATGCCTCACCGTCCATCTGCATGCCTCACCGTCCATCTGCATGTGCCAATCTCCCTACCTGATCCGTGCCTTATGTACCGGCGCTGTGCCCATCTGCAGTCTTATGATCTCAGGCGCTGTGACATACAGTCTAGTCAGAAGCCGTGTAGTGTAGCAAAGCCCAGCCGCTTCCTCCTTGTCTGCAGGATCTCATGCGCTGTGACATACAGTCTAGTCGGCCACCGTGTAGTGTAGCAAAGCCCCGCCTCCTCCTCGTCTGCAGGATCTCATGCACTGTGACATACAGTCTAGTCGGCCACCGTGTAGTGTAGCAAAGCCCCGCCTCCTCGTCCGTGGTGATGGAACACTGACTCAGTGTTCAGCCTATCACGTCCTGCTGGAAAATGAAGCCTTCCGCAGACAAGCTCTATGGGGATGCTGACTTCATTTTCCAGCAGGACTTGGCACCTGCCCACACTGCCAAAAGCACCAAAACCTGGTTCAATGACCATGGGATTACTGTGCTTGATTGGCCAGCAAACTCGCCTAACCTGAACCCCATAGAGAATCTATGGGGCATTGCCAAGAGAAAGATGAGACACGAGACCGAACAATGCAGAAGAGCTGAAGGCCGCTATTGAAACATCCTGGTCTTCCATAACGCCTCAGCAGTGTCACAGGCTGATAGCTTCCATGCCACGCCGCATTGAGGCAGTAATTTCTGCAAAAGGGGCCCAAACCAAGTACTGAGTACATATGCATGCTTATACTTTTCAGAGGCCTGATATTGTTCTATGCACAATCCTTGTTTTATTGATTGCATGTAATATTCTAATTTTCTGAGATTGTGGATTTGGGGTTTTCATGAGCTGTAAGCCATAATCATCACAATTATGACAAATCACGGCTTGAACTATCTTGCTTTGCATGTAATGAGTCTATCTCCTATATTAGTTTTCACCTTTTAAGTTGCATTAGTGAAATAAATGAACTTTTGTACAATATTCTAATTTTTCGAGTATCACCTTTATTAGATCAGGTGACTAGGAAACTTTTACAAAGTCCCCGACTGCTCGCAACTGTTGATGGATAAGAGTAAGTATCTGTGCGTATTTATTAGAAGATGAAAAAAGACATTGCATTTCAGAAGTGAGCAGGTCACTTCTAAACAACTGACTTACTGTATGTCTCAGGCTATGTATACATTGTGTGGATAGTGTCAAATTCCATGATCATTCTCAATTACTGTATGTGTACATTTTGAGGTGTGTCCAAGGAAGGCAGTACTATCTATGTTCATTTCACAGAGGTGGACTGTGGCAGATCTCAGCACTCTTTATCTGTGACTAAAAGGCGGTTTGCAGCTAGGACGCAATGAGGTTGATTTACTAAAGGCAAATAGGTCTGTCCACTTTGTAAGGGAGTATTCCCCAGCGCTTAGTGAATGTGGTGAAATTTCACTTTGCAAACAATACCCAATCAAAACAAGGTTTTGCTTGCACAAGGTTTGATGATGAAAGCCAGCAGAGCATCACCTCATTTATTAAGCTCTGGGGAAAATTCCCTTGCAATGTGAACAGTCTATTTTCCCTTTAGTAAATAAACCTTATGAGTGCCTACCTCACCTTTAGGCTCCATGCACACTGGGCTTAAAAAAAGTCTGTTTTCTTGGGAGTACGCTCATTTAGAGCATTGTCTGTACAAAGTTTAGACAAGTTTAGGTGAGTTTTACGTTTTTTTTCTGCCAATAAGCTCCAATCAGAAACGCAAACCAGAAGGGGTTTTTTCCCTGCTTCTAAACGGTGAGCTCAAAATATGCCTGTAATCGTCCTAATGTGCATGGACACATAGGATAACATTGAGCTGCTTCTACAGGCAGAGCACAAAACTCCTGTAGAAGCAACGTTTTTTAGGCTAGTGTGCATGAAGCTTTAAAGACAAATTGACAGCATGCAGTTTGGATGTAAGATAAGGCCTTAGACTGGCCACATATACTAAAAGGATAGTTGGACATGCTGATGCCTTTGGCATCTGTACTGGTGTGTGTGTGCACCCTGAAAATGAGCAGTCTCCTTGAGTTACCAATTCTGTTTAGGCTTCTAAAACTTGCCATAGGTGGCTAGTTATTTTCATTTAGCCAGTAAGCTTAACAGAAAAAAAAAATTCAAGTGAAGTGAATGGAAGAACCCCCATTGAAACGTATTCTGACAGGGGCACCAGTCGCTATCGGAATACACTGATCAGTGCCTACAGTCGCTGATCAACAAAAAGGTTTTCCAGCATGTCCCTCTGACAAAAGTCAACCAAGTGATCATCCAGTAGGAGAGAGGAGCGGCGCCTCGCGCATGCACAGTAGGGTTCCCGGCGTGAAGCCGTAAGGCTACACTGCCGGATTCCCTTACTCGTAATGGAGGCAGCATGCACCCGACAGCTGATGGAAACATCGGCTGCGGTGCTGACATTGCTGGACTCCAGGACAGGTAAGTGTCCCATTATTAAAAAAGTCAGCAGCTGCAGTATGTGCAGCTGCTGGCTTTTAATTTTTGTAGCGGTGGGCGGACCTCCGCTTTATGAAAGGTGGGGCATGTATGCTGTAGACATGCTCCACACCAGCATATCAAGAGGAAAGGCAGCCATAGATGATTTGATCTTGGCTGGTTCAGCAGGGACCAGCTGAGAATCAAACCATGTATGAGCAGGCTTGATTGATCAACTTGGGTACAACAAGCCTTTTGGATTTTTCATGAGATTATTGGCTAGCAAAAATCACTGTTTTCCCGCCTGGGACGGCTCTCCTCACTCCTCCGCCAGGAGAACACAATAGCTCAGTAGGAGGGATTCCCCCATCAACACTGACAGTGTCGATGGGGGAATCAAGCGATTTCCTTTCCTGCAACCCGTGGTTACAGGAATGAAAATCGCACAATCTTTGACCAGCTTAAGAGTAGTCATTGGACTATATATTTTAATTGTGATAGCCATTTTCACCATTGAGTCTCCACCTGTGGTGTCTGCAGCGAGCTAGCAGGCATGAAACTGTCTCATGGACTGCCAAAAACAGCCAGATCCAGAAACTTCTATAATGTCTATGGGTAAGCTATGGCACCCAAACAAAATTAATCATTTTGGACTTGCTGCACCTAGAAGTTACCATTTTGACAGAATAAAGTTGATCATGTCTACACGTGATTTAAAGAAATAATCCAGCTACCAATTGGTACATTTTCCAGCCTTCCTCAACTTCCAGTTCTCAGCATTTCATGACATATTACAGAGCTGATGTGTAAGTAATTTTTGGGGTGTCTTTTTTCCCCTCCCCTTATCCTCATTTTATTGATTTACGTAATTTGGAATATCTTTCATATTTTTTGTAGATATGCACTCTGCATTTGCTTCTGAAGAAGTGGAACCTTATTCACGAAACGCGTCAAGCCTTTAAATGCAGTTTTTTTTTTTTAACAATTATCCGTTTAAATCCCATCCTATACATGGATTTCATTCATCATGTGTAATAATGGAATTTTAAATTGTTGTCAATTTTGCACATCAGCTCGTCATATTTGCAATGTACCATGTCTCATGTGCAATTTATGAATAAACTTTTGTAATATTGTGGAATAATTTTCAATTGTGCAAACACACATCTCACTCAAAGTTCCAACCCCTCTCTTCTTATTAATCAACAAGGATGGAGGCGTATGCTTGTTTGACCATATGCCTCATTCAAAGTCCCAAACCCACTTATAATAAAATCAAGCAATGACTGTGTCTCTAGGGTATTAGCAAGTCCCTTAGAAACACTACTCAATGACTGTTAAATATACTAGTACTGTATTTTTCACACAGAGGCTTCATATTGGATCAACAGAGGCACTCCATTCAACAGTATTTGTTTTTCACTTTCTCATTTGCGCAGAGCTCTGGCCTTGTTCAAACACATAAAAAAAAAACACATGCAGGAGTTTACAGTGTATTATTCTTACCAAGGCTGTTAAACACAAACCGGCGGTCTGAAAGTGAGCCACTGCAACATAAAACAAAAGTGGAGCCACGATTAGTACAAACGAGACAAAGCATTCTTTCACAAGGCGGTTAATCTCATTATCTCGGAGAGTTACAAAGCATTGCTCCTATCGGTGTCTCCGCTAGAGATGACAGATGATTATTGAACACGACTTCTCTTTACTCCTGAAAGGCCTTTGCCCCACGTCTGTTTGCATAGTGTCCTCTCATTGTCATGGATCATTGTCATGTTTGCCGAGTATTCAGGGGTTGCATTTAAAGTGCCATCTCCTGGTGATTTAACAGCTGCTCTAATGACAGTATCTTGTCAGATGGGAAAATGCCAAGGTGACTGTCATATGGTGGGTGATAGTCTTTCGACTGTAAAATACATTCCAGAATAATTCTACTGGTGTAATAAATTCAGGTCTGAGGGTTTCTGAATGTTCCACCAGGATATTGGGAAATCAAATGTGTTTTTAATCCACTGTGTGCGGTGGGATCATGCTGAAATGGTCAGGTGATATTGTTTGAATCATATACATTTTCACTTTTTAGAGATAAGTTGTATTAAGTTACCATTTGTATAAAGAAAAATGTCTCATTACTTATCTATGGCTAAAGCTGTAATTTACTAATGTATCTGTCAGTATATGCAGTCATCCAAGGATTGCATGAACATTTGGCTCAAGCAGCGAACGATACATCATTAGGATTTGGCCATCAGTGTCTACGGTCCATTATCCTACACAAGTATTGCACATTATATGAATTTTCATAAGAAAGCCTATTAATAAAGATTTTTTCATATTTAAAGCGTAGTCCTGGGCAAAACCCGTTTTTTTTAATAGAGTGGGGGAAGGATTAGACCCTTTGCCGTGCTTTTATTGTGGTCGGTTTTCCCAATGGGTAGACTAACCACCTCTATTTGTACTGGTAGCCATTATTACCTATCACAGGGATAGATATTTTGGAGTTGCCCCAGAGCAAGGGGTGTTAGGAAATCTTCCAGTGGGGACATCTTTTTCAAGGAACAACTGTCTAATGGGAATTCTTGTCACTTTGGGAGATTTCCTTACTGTTGCATCTCTGTGACAGGAAGTGAAGGGAAATTTCCCCTATAAAAAAAAAACTGGTAGAGATTTTGCCTTTTCCCTACTCTATCCACACTTTATGCTTGATACAGAAGCAGTTTATTGTGATACAAATGAACATTTGAATGTCTCACTAATAATGGAAAAAGCAAACAATTGGTTTAGTTAATGAAACTGCAGTCTGTTAAAACAATTAACTAAATAGCAATATTTCCTGACAGACTCCATGGCAGCCTACGTGTGGGTTAACCCCGCCTCCTCTCCAATGCTATAGGACCCCATTCCCATAAATGAGTGCTCACCACTAGCTACTGCGTTCCTTTTTTGTCCTCCTCTATGGACCTACACATGCTGTTCGCATCAAGATTGATTGAATCCAAGATTGATTGAATCCAAGATTGGCATACCTGTGCGGTGCAGCTCAAAAGCCCAGCTATGAGCGGGCGAGTAGCTTGAAGAGGCTTGAATGTTCCCCCTTGGTGGATGGGTGGTCGCCTCTGTATGCCCGGCGGACAGTTCTCATCAACGGCTGGCAAGGTCTGTGGATGTTTTCTCATACTCCATGGCAGTGTTTCTATGTGTTGTATGTATTTTCCCTGGTGATCCAGTGTGTCCTATCCCCCTCATGGCGGCTGGTTCGCGTGCGTTCCAGCCCGCCACGGCACTTCCGGGTTGCGGCAGTCTCGCCGCTGGCACCTGCGCTGTAGCCAACCTGAGAGCGAGGTTTGGCTCGCGCATGCGCAGTACGGCGGCTCGTTCGTCGTCCGCGCAGGCGCCGTACGGTGGTTCCCCTTTGCGCGTGCGCTGTAGGGGATAATGATGTCACGGGCGGGGAATTTAAATTCCGCCCTCCTGTCCTGCTGAGTTGGGATCTCCCTTGGTAGGGAAAGGAGGAGCGGATCCCTGCTGGTCTCCAGGTGAGTGGTGGAAACCTCTGCAAATTAAAAAAAAAAAAAAAAAAAAAAAAGAGCAAAATAATGGAAAATTGTTCTTTTATCATTATATATGTTATCTAAATATACATACATATGCGGCTGGAAGTTGTTTCTCCTTTGCATTGATTATATGTTGATACATGCCTTGTGCATATTATAAAAAAAAAAAAAAAAAAAAAAGAAGAAGAGGCAAGCAGAGTTTTTTCTTTTTCTCTAAAACCTTCTCATATTTTGATGCCTAGGTTTTCTTAGACCATTATCCCTGCAGACTATTAAAGTGACATTTCGTGTCCCTGGTTATGGACAATTCACCGCCTTTAAGTGGCCAGCCCTCACGCACAAGGTATGTGCTCGTGAGGGGAGGGGATGAGATTTATGCACATTATTGTCGTGCTGATACCATGTTCTACCTTTCTTCTCTCCCCTTCCCCTATTTTTTCTCTTCCCAGCCCTTCTAGGTCGGACCCGCTAAATGCGGTCCAGAATGCCAATGACCTTGCCAAGCCACAATACAATTCATCTTCATCCAGACGAGATTCACAGTCCGGATCCCACCAGAGGAGACGCTCTCGTTCCTCCTCAAGACACCGCTCCCACCGCCATGACAGCCGCTCAGACCACAGAGCCTGCTGGGGATGTAGGACACGAATCCCGGAGGGCAAGTCCTTATGTGACCGTTGTTTTGCCCGTGCGGTTGGGGAAAAAGAGACGGAAAACCAGCGTTTAGAGTCTCTTGTGAAACGAGTGGTACAGCAATCCCTAATGGAGAGGGAAGCACCTCACACATTGAGCCAGTCTACCACTCCGTCTGGCCCGCCGGCGGAAGAGGCCCGTGATGATCCGGGTACTTCGCAGCCCTATATTACCTCTCCTGACTCTTCAGAGGATGAGTCTATCAGTGAGGAGGTCATTGGAGGGTTCGACTTCGCGATGGTTTCCCCTTTAATCAAAGCGATCAAGGAAGCCTTGAAGTGGGAAGACCCTTCCACTCCCCCAGCCAAGCAGAAAAAATTCTTCAAGCACCTGGGGAGAGAACGCGCACACTTTCCGCTCCTTCCAGAGCTAAAGGAAATCATTGAGGAAGAATGGAGTAAAACAGAGAAAAAATCCTCCATGTCTAATAAAACCTCCAGATTGTACCCCTTCAAGTCAGAAGAAGTAAAGAATTTGGAGAATACTCCCCTTGTGGACGCAGCTCTTATGCGTCTGGCCAAACATGTGACTCTTCCTCTAGAAGACGCAGTATCTTTTAAAGATGGGCTCGAGAGGAAGATAGACCTAGATCTAAAAAGAATCTATGGGCTCGCGGGTATAGCCTGTAAACCAGCCCTGGCATTAGCGGCCATGTCTAAGGCCATGGAGGCCTGGACGGAGAACGTGGAATCCTTCCTTAAAGGCGTGTCAGAAGAGCTGGCTGGAAGTTCAGCAGCCGCAGAGCTGAAGCTTGCAGCGGTCTTCCTGGGGGAGGCGTCCATTGACTTGATCCGCCTTCTGGCTCGTATTATGCTGTCCTCAGTTACGGCCAAGAGAGCCCTCTGGTTGCGTCCCTGGCTTGCGGACCCTGGTTCTAAGCAAGCGTGGTGTAAAATCCCGTTTGAGGGGTCCTCACTGTTTGGCAATAAGCTTGACGATGCCATTACGCGAGCCACAGGTGGCAAATCGGGTTTTCTTCCCCAGGACAGGCGCATGCTGGGTCGAAAGAAGCCCCAGTTCAGAAGACGAAGTCCGGAGCGCTCCAGGGAAGCACGCTCCTACAAGCCTGGCCGGGACTTTAGGAAGAATTGGAGCAGAGGGCAGTCATCCTTCCGCAAACCCGTTAAAAATCAAACGTCCAGTGCTCGTGATCAGGCTAAATCTTTTTGAGATTACGCCCGCCCAGGCGGGCCGGGTGGGGGCTCGTCTGCTCCTCTTCCGGCACGTCTGGGTGGCCTCGATCTCAGACTTCTGGGTCATAAGGACGGTCTCGTCAGGCCACAGATGGGCCTTTTCCAGGACTCCGCACCCAAGGTTCGTCTCCACTCTTCTCCCTCGGGCAGAGGATCAAAAACAAATTTTGCTGTCCTATGTGGACCTCCTGAAAATTCAAGGAGCAGTAGTACATGTACCACAGGACGAATGGTTCCAGGGGATATACTCCCCTCTCTTCCTAGTTCAAAAAAAGGGGGGCTCTTGGCGCCCAGTCATAGACCTCACATATCTCAACGGATTCATAGAGAATGGAAGGTTCAAGATGGAAACCTTGGTGACCATTCAGAGAGCCATACAACCAGGCGACTGGATGATATCAATCGACCTGAAGGACGCTTATTTCCACGTTCCAGTGGAAAAAGAATTTCACAAATACCTCCGCTTTCACATTGGGTCAGATCATCTTCAATTTATTTGCCTCCCCTTCGGGCTGACAACGTCCCCCCGGGTCTTTTCAAAGGTCCTCCTAGCTACGGTGGCACTAATAAGATCCAAAGGGGTACGTCTTTACCACTACCTGGACGACCTGCTGGTGCTGTCCCAGAGCAGGGAGCAGTTGCTGGTCCACCGGGATCAAGTAATCTCCACTCTGTCCAACTTCGGGTGGCTCCTAAACATAGAAAAGAGTCAACTGAGCCCAACTCAGCGTCTAATATATCTGGGAGCCCAGTTCGATACAGTGGCAAACACTATCTCCCTTCCACTACAGAAAATTCCTACAGTTCGAGACAGAGTCTCCCGGGCTCTACATGCTCGGCAAATGAAAGCCTCTCAGTGTCTGAAAGTCGTTGGCACGATGGTTTCTACGACTCCCATGGTCAAATGGGCCTTATGGAGATTGCGTCCCTTCCAGTCAGGTCTCCTACGGCAATGGAAGTCAGGGGACAAGAACCAGGTCATCCGCATAACATCTGCAATGAGAAACAGCCTCTTCTGGTGGCTTCAGCGCAAGAACCTCCTGACTTGCCACTCCATCGCTCCCATCTCCTGGGTGACGGTCACGACCGATGCCAGCGGTACCGGTTGGGGAGCCCTTTGTGGGTCGAACCTGGCCCAAGGCAAGTGGGAAACTTGTCTCCCCAACCTAGGGTCGAATGTCTTGGAACTTCGTGCGGCCTGGTGTGCCCTACAGTTCCTCTCTCATCTCCTGATGGGGGAGTCAGTGCTGTTGAGAATGGACAACACCACAGCAGTATCGTATGTGAAGAGGCAAGGGGGTACTCGGAGTCCCACACTCCTTCGGGAAGTCGAGCCCATCCTATCGTGGGCGCAGAAATACCTTGCCAACATCTCGGCAGTCTTTGTCCCAGGCGTCCAAAACACTCAAGCAGACTTCCTGTCACGGACCGAGTTGGACAACAACGAGTGGTCTCTCCACATAGAGACGTTCAGGTGGATCTTGTCACTAAAGACTGATCCCGAAGTAGATCTGTTTGCTTCCCCCTGCAATCGCAAGCTGAAGAAGTTCTACACCCGGGGGCTCTGCAGTCAAGCCATCGGGACAGATGCCCTGACGGATCAGTGGAGGTTCAAGCGGGCATACGCCTTTCCGCCACTGCCAGTTTTGCTGAGATTCCTGCAGAGGCTCCAAGCAGAGCCAGTGGAGGTGGTGACAATAGCTCCCTACTGGCCGAACAGGCCTTGGTTCCCTCTCCTGGTCCAGCTCAGCTGTCGGGACCCAGTGCCTCTCCCTCTCAGACCGGACCTTCTTTCTCAAGGGTCAGTCCTGCACCCTTGTCCTGCGGTGCTGAGACTGATGGTCTGGTTCTTGAGAGGGAGAGGCTGGAATCCCTAGGTTGTGCCTCAGAAGTAATATCTACTCTCATGAGCTCGAGAAGATCCAGTACAAATAAAGTCTATGGAAGGATCTGGTCCAAATTCGTGGAGTTCTGCTCTCCTCAGGGCAGGTCTTTTAGACATCCAAAAGTCCAGGACGTTCTCAGTTTCCTCCAAACGGGCCTAGATTTACATCTATCTGTCAGCTCTCTGAGAGTCCAAGTTTCGGCACTTTCGGCCTTCTCCGGCACTTCATGGGCAGTTCATCCTCTGGTTAGACAATTTTTCCGAGGCGCATCGAGACTCAAGCCCCAGAGAAAGCCGAGGTTCCCCAAATGGGACCTCCCATTAGTCCTTGACTCGATCTCTGGACTCAGTACTTCGGGGCCCTCCCCGCTCCCTATCAAGGTCTTTTCAGCAAAGGTGGCCTTCTTAGTGGCCATTACCTCAGCCAAAAGGGTCTCTGAAATTGCATCACTTGGTCACGAAGAACCCTTCCTAACGTTTTTCCCGGACCGGGTAGTCCTCATTCCTATGCTGGGTTCCAACCCAAAAGTGTCTTCAGTATTCCACGTCAAATCAAGAAATCGTGTTACCTACATTTAGGACCCCAGGGTCCACTGAGAATCACCCTCTAGATGTGGGCGAAGCTATTAAGGAATATCTCAAGGTTACTTCTCCCTTCAGACGTTCTAGTCATCTCTTCGTGCTTCACTCAGGCAGCAATATAGGGAAGAAAGCCTCAACCAGGACTATCGCGTCCTGGATCGTACAGACCATACAACAGGCATATAGGGCTAAGGGCTTGGCTCCTCCAAAGGCGGTGACAGCCCATTCCACCAGAGGTATGGCAGCCTCGTGGGCAGCGGCTCGGCATGTGGCTCCAGATACCATCTGCAAGGCAGCTTCATGGGCTTCTATTAATACCTTCATGTTGCATTATTGTAGAGAGCCTGCCTCACTATCCTCTGTAAACTTTGGGTTACAAATCCTATCGACCGATAGGACAAATTAAAATTTATGTTTTGATCATGCATACCCGCCCGTGTGGTTGGCTAGTTATTTCCCACACGTAGGCTGCCATGGAGTCTGTCAGGAAAAAGGAAAATTTATTGTCAAATACTTACCGTAATTTTCCTTTCCTGATGGACTCCATGGCAGACGGAGTTCCCACCCATTGGTCGAGTAGGCTAGTTACGGAACGCAGTAGCTAGTGGTGAGCACTCATTTATGGGAATGGGGTCCTATAGCATTGGAGAGGAGGCGGGGTTAACCCACACGTAGGCTGCCATGGAGTCCATCAGGAAAGGAAAATTACGGTAAGTATTTGACAATAAATTTTCCTTTATTCCAATCAGATTCTAGTTGTGCCGATTTGAAAAAAAAAAAAAAAAAATCAGATGGACTGCCTTACTTTCATACAAAGGCCAGTGCTGTTAAATAACCATTAAACATGTCAAACAATACATTAGTGTGTACAATATTAATGGCAATGTACTTTTTTTTTTTATATACATGTAAAAAAAAAAAATCAGCTTGCTGTAAATATTATTCAACGTACATTTTACCATACTGTGTTGCTTTCTATAATTTGTATCCATATTTGTTTCCTGATTTGTAAAGCTGCACAGTGGTTGTGTTTTACTGCTCCTTCTTACAATACAAGCCTATTATATGTTGGCTGAGTGTTGCAAATTGAATGCTTTCTTTCCCTCTAGTGGCAAATCTATGTGTATAAAGCTGAGCTTACACTTCATACAATAAAAAACACACCTGTTGTGGTGGGTACTGGATTGGAAATTTAAAGAAAATATTTACCCTTCCATTGTGCACATTGTGACCTCTATATTCTATGGTTGATATCCTGGGGAAAGCCAAGTACCCCAAATCTTAGGAGATGATGCTACAGCACAGTGCAGTGATATCTTCTAGCAAGATTCAGACTGGTTGGCATTTCCTGAAATGTTGGTTGCAGACATCATCCTCACCATTGGTGGAAGTGGGTGTATTAATAGACTTCCCTTTTCCTTCCCCATACATGTTGTTTACTTATTTTGTAATATTTAGAGATTGTGTTAAATAATAAGTGGACCTTCAACTTTAATAAAACAATAATGTGGAAGAACAAGCCTGTAAAAATATGAACACCCTTAAAAAAACAACTTTGTCATTTTTGCAATAATGAAATATATAATCAGTAAAAATATGCTTCCATCCCTTTAAAAAAAATACCCAGCAGAGTGAAGGTGCTGGAACAAGGACTTGCAGTCTAAAGCAGAACAGAAACATGGCCAGGGCCATCTGTACTAGATTTGTAAGGCCCCTTAGCATTTAACCCCTAACAATACCCATTATGTGTCTGTGAAAGAGGACACTATTGTGTGCCCACATGGTAGAAAAGGACTGCAAATTACTTCCAAGCCAGCGGAATGATCAGACTGGAATGGCAAGGTCAGGTCCATACAGTTAGCAAGAAAGTCATTTACGTCGTCACATTAAAACTCGTACTTCCAGCCTGGCTACACATTGACATGTCAGGGAGATCATTAGAGAACAAGTGACTAAATGTGAAAGTTTAAGCCAGTAAAACACTGAACTGAAAACTGTGAACACAGGAGAATGAACTACATGGGGTTGTCCCCCAGAGGCATTTGTAAAGCTTAACTTGTACTGCTCATCAATGTTAAAAAGAACCTGTCAAGTTTTGTCAATACATTTTATGACACGCATGGCACATAATTATCATAGCGATGAATACTTTGATCTTTCATCTGAAGTGACACCTGCTTCAACATTTCTGCAAGAATCTTTAAATCTAAGTGAAACAAGTCAAATATGACTACACAATCATTGCCCTCAATGTTCACACTAGTAAGGTTTAGACATTAGATGTGAGACTCAGAGTCCCAAATAGGCTAAGTAGAGTCACATTTGGCTACCATTAGGAGTAGCAAAAAGCTTAAAAACTACAGCCAAAATGTATATGTATGGTTTGGACAGACTCAGGCAGAGCTAGATTGTCAGGTTTTATTCCTGTGTCTTCTGTTGAAGAAACCAGGTTACAGGGAGGGAAACTTATTTATATTATTGTAGCTTCTTAGGGGGCTTTCGCATGGGCAGACCGATCAGGGCTGCCTGTCTTTTTTAGGCGGACCCGATCGGACCATCCACTGCCCTCTAAGGAGTGGCGGATGTCAACGGACATGTCCGTTGACATCCGGTCTGATCCTACCTGCTAAAGACAGACAGATAGGGAATCTGTACCCCATCCGTCTGATGAGTTGGGTGTGAATTGACAGGCAGTCCGCTTACATCTGACCGCCCACAAAGGAGAGCAAGCTGTGTCTGCTCTGCATAAGCGGACCGGACATAGACCAGCCACCTGCCTGCTCAGCAGAGATTAGCAGACAGATTCCTACCTGAGCAGGCAGACTCCTGGTAGAGCCTCCCCCATGTGAGAGAGGGGCCTTAGATGTGGTGGCTACATTAGTTTTCTTTCTTTTTTTTTGGGGGGGGGGGGGGGGGTCACCTGGTGATTCAGCTAGTTTTGTCATGTTTTATAGTTCAAACAATGGCTTGAATAATACAAAAAAAAAAAAACAACAGGCCCAATTCCCCATCATCACATTCGAGGTGGATGGGGGAATCCTCCCCGCTGAGTTATTGTATTCTGATGGTGGGGAAACTTCCCTGCTATCAGAATACACCGATTGGCACTGTAGGGCAGTTGTAGAGAAATTGATCAGTAGATCTACTTCCGTTCAACCAGCGTGCCCATACATGGATTGAAATTCAGTCGGCTTGTATGGCCAGCTAAGTCTGTTATTTTTCAACTTTCTTTAACAGACCAAGCTGTCCAGCAAAAGTGGCAGTTAGGGGATTAAGACAAACCATTTCACAATGACAGATGCTTCCAAGGGTCAGCTTTTATCCAAAAGAAAAAAAAAAAAACTGTTGCTGTAACCGCATAAAAGTGTTAGCTGGCGTTCAGCTTTAAATTGGTTAGTCAAGTTCATCTAAATCTGCTAGTCCATCCAACACTACCCTCTACACATGTAGACAGTGCTGCTTTTCAAGGGCGGCTCCGTTGTTTCTTCAGTGGAGTGGAGACACCCCAAGACAGGAAATGTGTTACTGGATCAACAGGTAAGAATGAAAGGGAAAAAAAAGAATGCACCCACCACATTTATGGGTTTAAGGGCTCTTTCACACATGCGGACCATCTAGGTCCGCCTGTCAGTTTTTCAGGCGGACCTGAACAGACGCTCTGTGTACCTCTATGGAGCGACGGATGTCAGCGAAATGCAAATGCAGACGGATGGAAACCTTAATTTCCCATCCGTCTGGAGGATCAGATGAAAATGAACAGGTGGTCCGTTTTCATCTGATCCCCCATAGGGGAGAGCGGGGCTCTAACAGGTCCGTCTCTCCACAGTGAGCAGAGACTGACCTGTCATCCACCGGCTCAGCGGGCATCAACGGATTGATCCTTGCTGAGCAAGCCGAGTCCATCAAAATGGACATATATGTGTGAAAGGGGCCTAATACTGCTTTAAGGCAGTTTGTATCCTCCTGCCCCAATGACAGAATTCTCCTAGTTTCTGGTCCAGGAATCACTGGGGCTGGAAATGAGAGGAAATCTCCCCAACAGAGTCAGACAGAAATAAACAAACATTTTCCACTCTATTAAGAATTCAACTCTTGCAATGTGGGTTTTCAAAAATAAAAAAGGAGCAAAAAGTCACATAAGCACAAGACAGGTGACCAGAAACACCCAGCAACCTCGACTTTATATATTTCTTCATAAGAGAACACAGGGACCCTCCACTTCACCTACAGGGTGCACAGTTGTCTTGTCTGTATGTAAGCTTATTTTATTTATTGGTAAAGTAAAAAAAAAAAAACAAAACAAAAAAAAAAAAAAAAAACATACAATAAGCCATTAATCAAAAATCCTCCATGTATTAAAAAAAGCCAAAAGGCAGTTGTATTTTAATATCTGTACTCTATTTGCTTAAAAATAAGGAGCTATCTGAAAATGTAGGTAACATATATTACTTACGCTTTTGAAAAAATTCCATTTGCCAGAACCCCTTGGTATCGACTTGCACCTTTCTGATGTGTTACATGAATCCGACCTCCAAGTTCATCTGCAATAACTCCCGCATGAATCGCAGCTTTGCACAGCAAAGAAGTCTAAGGAAAATAAACATTTTAGATTGTTAACCATTTATACTGATCAGTAAAAATATACAGTGCATAATATAAAATACAAAAAAACTCAATATTTTAGCATTACCGATATAGTATCTCAAAACTAGGTAAAGTATATACCTACTAAGCAGTTACAATCTAAAACAGAATGGCAGGAATCATTATTTCTATTGTCATGATAAAAAAAAAAACACACAGCTATCTTTGTCTATTGGCATGAGCACCTAAAATACAGGAGATAAATTCCAACTCCTGTTATTAAAATATGTTTTTGATTAATTCAGTGCCAAGATTCCATCCCTAGGATACATAAACTTATTTATGTACAGACATTTGCCAGATCAGATTTGTTTCCTTAAGTTGGCCATAGCCGGTTGGAATCTCAACTGGTTCAGCAGGAACCCAGCCAAAATTCGAACAATGTATGGGCAGGCTGATTGTATCCAAGTCCATCCATTGATTGGACTTGCGTACAACCAGCATGTCAGATTTGTACATGCGATTATTGCTAGTAGGCTATCACTGTGTTCTGCTGACAGGGACGGTACCCCACGCAACCCCACGCAACCCCCCATTCCAGGAGAACACAATAGCTCCGCTGAAGGGATTTGACCATTAATACTGACTGTGTTGATGGGGGAATCAAGTGATTTTCTTTCCTGCAAAAAATGATATAATCTATAGTCAGCTTTATGGTAGATCAGCTTTTCTGATCTGTTTTACCATAAAATAACCCTTTTCAGCTGTTAAAAACAATTCATTGGGGTTAGTGGAGAAAATGTCTCTTACTTTGGTGGTCGGTGGGAAGAAAGCACCTATTACAGTGGTGGTCAGAATGTCACCCTTACAGACAGCTAAAAAGTACTACGTGGCTGACTCTGCTAAGTGGCGTTAGCCCTGAAACTATGTAGGCACCATAAAAATGGGAGGTCAATTAGCCACAGCTCAAGGAGCCACTAGCAACATTTAAGGAGGTCCCTAGGGTTCCATGGAAGCCTGGTTGATAATAGCTGCTGCAGATTATTATCCGCATGCATGGTAACCAATAATAGACATGCAGGTTTTCTAGGCCAAAACATTGAACATACCAACAGAGCATCATGCAATGCAGAGTTCTAAAGCAAAGGAAAAGCACCACAGTTTAAAGCGTATCCATCAATGTGGGGGTTGCATTAGTTTACCTTTTTTCGGGGTTTATTCCCTTTATTTTCAACTTATGATCCCGACAGTCACACATATTCTGTCTTAGGGTGACAACACTCACTCACTGTATCTACAAAGAACCAGCATGGTCACCCTAGAACAGGAAGCATTACAACTACACAACACCCCCAACCTCTCCTATTCTTCACAACATAAGGGGGAGGGGTTCTGTAGCCCACAAAGAAAAGTACATTTGAAGCAGGGTGTACCAAAATACAACATTTTTGGTGGAATCCACAGGTATTTTTTTGCATTTCTCAAACAGCTTTAACAAAATTATTTCAGCTGTATAATAGACCAATAAAGGAGCAAAAGAGCAGCTCATATTATTAGGGTTTACACATATGTTAATGGTTCATTCAAGCCATACAGACAGGAATCGCAGGCCAGGTAAGCTTTCATATGTTTTTACTGAATATGCAGCACTATTTATCCTCCAAAAACCCAGCCTATTCGATTTGGAAATGATCTTCCTAATGTAAAGATGGGGGGGCTGTGTCAGGTGCATTCATCCAGTGACATTTCTTATGCAGTAGATTTACTTCTAGGCACCCTGCCTGTCAGCTGTCCACTGATGTGTAAACTAGAGCACACAATACTAGCTGCAGATGGACAGCTCTGTGAACTGGAATAACAATAAAGCCCCTCACAGCTGGATGACCTGGACTCATTCATTTGGATCAATGAAGCAACAATGCAGGCAACGTACTCATATGAACTTATTCTCTAGGCAAAAGGTAAACTTGATTTTAATAGTTTGCTCACTCAAGTCATTCGATAGGAGTTTCTACAAATTAGGACATGCCTGCCAGTCAATGTCAGCAGGCCAATTCTAATTCTGCTTTACAATGTCTAAGTGCATTTCTTGTCAATTGTCTGTGCACAATGATGAAGTATTTGCCCACCAATATCACAGACCTCTATCAGGGTATAAGTACCCCAGATAAAATGCTAAATTGGCATGGAATTGGTTCGAATGGCAAAATTGTCCTCGCCATAAGACACTAGAGATTAGATAAAATGTTGGACAATAGCATTTTATCCAGTTGACAATCAATGTGTTTTTCTTCCGCAACATGTTCACAGACATACATGTTCCTATATACAAACACGCTATATTACCAAAAGTATTGGGACACCTGCCTTTACACGCACATAAACTTTAATGGCATCCCAGTCTTAGTCCGTAGGGTTCAATATTAAGTTGGGCCCACCCTTTGCAGCTATAACAGCTTCAACTCTTCTGGGAAGGCTGTCCACAAGGTTTAGGAGTGTGTCTATGGGAATGTTTGACCATTCTTCCAGAAGCACATTTGTAAGGTCAGGCACTGATGTGGACGAGAAGACCTGGCTTGCAGTCTCTATTCTAATTCATCCCAAAGATGTTCTATCAGTTTGAGGTCAGGACTCTGCAGGTCAGTCAAGTTTCTCCACCAAACTCGCTCATCCATGTCTTTATGGACCTTGCTTTGTACACTGCTGCTGGAACATGTTGGAACAGGAAGGGGCCATCCCCAAACTGTTCCCACAAAGTTGGGAGCATGAAATTGTCCAAAATGTCTTGGTATGATGACGCCTTAGGAGTTCCCTTCACTGAAACTAAAGGGCCAAGCCCATCCCCTGAAAAACAACCCCACACCATAATCTCCTATCCACCAAATAATTTGGACCAGTGCACAAAGCAAGGTCCATAAAGACACGAATGAGCGAGTTCAGGGTGGAGGAACTTGACTGGCCTGCACAGAGTCCTGACCTCAACCCGATCAAATTCATCCCAAAGATGTTCTATCAGGTTGAGGTCAGGACTCTGGGGTGGAGGAACTTGACTGGCCTGCACAAACTCACTTATCCATGTCTTTATGGACCTGGTTTTATGCATTGGTCCAAATTATTCGGTGGAGAAGGGATTATGGTGTGGGGTTGTTTTTCAGAGGTTGGGCTTGGCCTCTTAGTTCCAGTGAAGGGAACTGTTAAGGTGTCAGCATACCAAAACATTTTGGACAATTTCATCTGCCCAACTTTGTGGGAACAGTTTGGGGATGACCCTTTTCTGTTCCAACATGACAAAACAAGGTCCATAAAGACATAGATGAGCGAGTTTGGGGTGGAGAAACTTGACAGGCGTGCACAGAGTCCTTACCCCTCCCCGATAGAACATCTTTAGGATGAGTTAGAGCAGAGCCTTCTAGTCCACATTCTCATTGACACAATCCTAAACCTTGTGGACAGCCTTCCCAGAAGGGTTGAAGCTGTTATAGCTGCAAAGGGTGGGCCAACTTAATACTGAACCCCACGGACTAAGACTGGGATGCCATTAAAGTTCATGTAAAGGCAGGCGTCCCAATACTTTTGGTAATATAGTGTATCTCTGTGCCACTGGGACTCTGCAGTTACTTTGAGAACAATGAATTGGTTGAGAAACTCAACCTTGCTAAGAGTTTTTTTCCAGAAAGAGATCCATTGCAAAGGTCAGTGGCTTCCCATAGTGCGCACATTTGCCATCTGAACCTGGTCATATATGGTATAAATGGGAAACACTTGAAAAACTACCAGCATCCATTCACTCATCATGAAACGGTCAGTAAAAAGCATGCAAAGAATCTGCAGCAGACAAGAAGCAAGGCACCTCTCCGCAACAACAACTTATATCTCGAAGACACAAGATATCCCGGCCAGAGTTCTGCTTACTGGACTCCACATTAAGAACAAAAGTCCATTCTCTCTAAACTGAGCTAAACTGGCCACACCAAATTCTGATTGCACAGTCCCCTTCAGATTCATTTCCAAAATGTAGAGTGAAAATCGAGCTGACTGGGTTACAAACTCTAATAAAAAGGGTTAAATCTGCGGCGCTAATCTAAATATGTGAATTCCTGGGACGTCAAGGAGAAAAAAACTAGTAGAAGGATGCCACTAAGAGCTCAAAAAAATGACAATAGTTCTAAGGTGCGTGGATAACTATTAATAGAAGGAATATGCTATGTACCAAAGCCAAATAAAGAACAATAATGTATACCAAGCTCATCCAAGGAGGAAAAGATAGCGACCACAGATGATAGTATTCACACACCTAGAAACAAATAAGGGGGGTAAAACTGCGGCATAAAACTAAATGGGTATATTCCTGGGATGCCAAAGATGACACAGAGGACACCGTAGGAATATAAGCCAGAAAGGAAGATGCAGGTAGCAATACAAAAATTCTTATGATGCGTGAATAACTGGTAATTCCTCAAGCGGGATAAGCTATGTGACAAAAAAACTAATGACCACACCAAGAAGGGGAATCGGCCGGGATCGGTGAGTCAGTGAGCCGGTTTTAAAGTTTCTGCTGATGTTGCTAGTTTTTGAATGTAAGTGGGCTACTATTTAATAAAGAATTGGTGATTTACATACTACACTATGGAATCCTTCCCCTTATTCTTTTGAGCGAACACTGCTTGAGAAACTTGGAGATCGGGAGATGCTGTATCATCTACACTAAAGGCGGATATCATTCTGTTGGGAGCTGACAGCGTTCAAAACCACCTGCAAGCACAGACTGCGTGAGGCTATTTTTTGGGCTGTTATCGCTCAGCCGGGAGGTGAGAGGCTGGGGGAACCGTTATATTTGTCTATACACTTGTCTGCCTTCACTGGGGATATGTGAAGGATTGTTTTTGATTCATCACGAAGGAGATATGAATAGGATGTTTTGTTAATTTATTTTTTCACATTTTTTTGAGGAACGACTTTTATTCACTTTGGGAACTAATCTTTTTTACCACATTCAGTTGTCATTTGTGCTGAACACTGGCTGTGGGATTTGCTGGTGTGTTATTTATTTATTTATTTTTTTGGAAGATACATTTTATGCTTAGTTGAAACATTTGTCCGATTTGATACACTTTTTCCGTTAAACTGGACACTCATTCTTATTTATTTATTTATATTATCATTTTTTGGATGCTGCACAAACAATTGCACACATTATTTATAGAGTGTTCTTTATAGAGTTGAACTCAGCTATTATTTTTTAATTAGTTTCATTCACCGTTTTTTCTATTTAAGGTTTATTCAAACAGCAATTAATTATCTGTATTTGGTTTTCGATCATTAGGACCGTAGTCAATATAAATGTAATTATTTATTTATTTATTCACTTGCCCTTACCTTGGATGTTGCACTGTGTTATTATTGTTTGCACCTATTTATATTTAGGAACACTGTGCTGTTGGAGTCACGAGTAGAATTTATTGTTTTACACAATTAAGGTTAAAGAGGCCACCAATTATCTGGATCCCAGTCATTTAGTTCCCTAATTAGCCGCACTCTTTTGATGCAACATTGATTTGGTAGTACTCTTGGTTGCACAATAATGGTGGAATATTAATCTACATGAACTAGTTCCGTACCTGGATTCCCCTTCTTGGTGTGGTCATTAGTTTTTTTGTCACATAGCTTATCCCGCTTGAGGAATTACCAGTTATTCACGCATCATAAGAATTTTTGTATTGCTACCTGCATCTTCCTTTCTGGCTTATATTCCTACGGTGTCCTCTGTGTCATCTTTGGCATCCCAGGAATATACCCATTTAGTTTTATGCCGCAGTTTTACCCCCCTTATTTGTTTCTAGGTGTGTGAATACTATCATCTGTGGTCGCTATCTTTTCCTCCTTGGATGAGCTTGGTATACATTATTGTTCTTTATTTGGCTTTGGTACATAGCATATTCCTTCTATTAATAGTTATCCACGCACCTTAGAACTATTGTCATTTTTTTGAGCTCTTAGTGGCATCCTTCTACTAGTTTTTTTCTCCTTGGCGTCCCAGGAATTCACATATTTAGATTAGCGCCGCAGATTTAACCCTTTTTATTAATTGTCTTTAGGTGTGTGAACACTAATATTTGTGGCTGCTATTCGTTTTCTTAGTAGATGAGTTTTATATTTTTATACTTTTATTGCTGGATTATTTATTCTTTGGTGTGCGCACAAGTACCTATTACCTTACTCTGGGTTACAAACTCGTTACCGTTTAGGTAGGTCTTCTCAATAAGTCGTTTTTAAAGGATTACTATGGTTATGGTGGGGAATCAGATTCAAACTCAGGTACAAAGCTTTCACCAAAGTAGTTCACATAAAAAAAGTGTTGAACTACTCTTTTTATTTTAAGTTGACTGCACGTCAACACAGATATGATCCTTGTTCGCTCACATATTTTCCTGAAAATGCGTAGAAAAGTAAAACAGTGTTAGTGACTCATGGTATGTTAACCTTAAGAGTAAAAGATATAGAAAACAAACAATGAATGGTGTAGTGCAGTCAAATCTTTCTATATAGGTTAAAAAGGAAGGCAAACCTGTTGGAGATGGAATTTATGCCTGAGGTCAAAGTACTAATCATAGACAAGACATGACAGAAACTATGCAAAAGCTTAATGTTTAAAATAACACAAATACAAAGCAAAATCCTCCTGTGGGAAATTAAGGTTTACTTCCCCAAACTGAAATAATACATGATACAAAAAAATGGCTTTACTTTGAAAAAAAGTGTAATGGTGAGTTGCTGAAAGGAGCCAAGAAGTCCTCTTCTAAACCTCAATACTTAATATAGAAGCAACTGCAACATTTTATCCTAGAGAGAAGCACAATAAAACATTTAGCTTGAGCCTTGCTTCACACTAGATGGGGTGCGAATTCACTGCAGAGTCCACACCACATCAAAATCACAACCCGCTCAAGCGAACCAATTGCGGAGTGTATGTTAAGTTGACAACACCCCACGATCGGTTTGCAAAACGCAGTGCGATTTGCAGAATTGGATCGCGTTGGATCCGATTCTGGTGCAGACAAAAAAAGTTTGGTGAAAATGCAGTGCGATTTGAGCCATACAAATCGCACCAGAGTGTGAACCCGGACTAAACATAGTTCAGCAGTCTTTTGGCTATTCTAAAGATGCAGAGATAATGTAACAGATGACAAACATTACCAATTAGAGCCCATTCACACAGGGACGACTTGTCAGGCGACCTAGTCGCCTGACAAGTCGCCTCCCGTTCTGTACAATGGAACCGTTCTTATCGGAGCGACGCAAGTCGCTCCGACTTAGAAAAAGGTTCCTGTACGACTTTGGGGGCGACTTGCATAGACTTCTATACAGAAGTCGTTTTGCAAGTCGCCGCGGAAGTCGTTTGCAGGTCGCCTCGCTGAGGCGACCTGCAAGTCGTGTTGCCCCTGTGTGAATGGGCTCTTACTCCCTTACTCATTCATGTGTGTGTGATTGTCATGCAATCAGAATACAATACAGAAATGGTTAGATTGTATAGCTTATTGTCATGACTAAAAAAAAAAAAATTATATAAATATATATATATATATATATTTTTTTTTTAAAAAGACAAAACATAAAAAAGGTAAATAAAACTTCTGGATATGAATCTTATGGTTATTTATATAGCCAGCAGGCAGCGCTTTAGACTTCTTTCATTGAGCTCTCCGCCTACCACTGTAGTAAAAAAAAAAAAAAAAAAGGATTGAGAGGCGAAGGTGAAAGTTAAAGTGGAACTTCAGTCATCCAATCAACATTATTATCATCATGCTGCTAGCATTAGTAAACAGATAGTAAATGTTATCGTTTAGATTGTAAGCAGGCCTCATGCACACTGGACATTATAAAAAAGCCAGAAATGTTAGCTGTAGAAAGCAATAGCTGTAGTGAGTTTTTCAGTATTTTTGTAGCAGAGTTTTTTAGCTTTTTTTTTACTCCCATAAAAGCTTATAGCTCAAAAATTCTGATAAACGAAGAATAATCGCTTTTTTCAACGTTTAAGCTGTTTTCAGCATTAGAGCGTTTTTACAGCTGAAGAACTCCTCTCAAAACCCACTAGTTCTGGGGATTTTTTTCCAGCTAGAAAATGCCCTTGCCAAAAACTGCTGATAACAGCCTATGTGTGCATGGACAAAGGATAACATGCTGAGGAGTTTATTGGCTGTAGAAAAAAACATCTGATGCCAAAAACAGCAGCTGTAAAAACGTCCAGTGTGCATGAGGCCTAACGAGCAGGGCTCTCTGATTCCCCCTGTATTGATTTGTATTGTAACTGTACTGTCTGCCCTCATGTTGTAAAGCACTGTGCAAACTGTTGATGCTATATAAATCCTGTATGATAATATCATATTTACTTGTTTTAGGCTCGGTTCACACTGGAACCCGCTGCGGATCGCACAGGAGCGTTGTACGTACCTGTTCCCAGTTTCAGGGATGAATCAGGGCCAATTCTATGCCTGAATTCAGCCCCGAAACAGAGCCAAAGACGGACAGTGTTTCTGTGCAGTGCGCTCCGCAGCCACAACGGAGATATGTGAACCGGCTCCATAGGGAGCGAGTCACATTATCCTGCTATGCGAATTAGATGCGGGGAAAGCCACATCTAATTCGCATAGGTGTGAACCTGGCCTTAAACTTTATTTTTTTACATTTCTTCAGATTCTGCCTGGTTTCTTGCCTAGGCAAATGTTGTCATACATCCCAGGAGTCTTCAGAGGGGAGGAGAGCAGGAGGGGTATTCTCAGCCAAGTACACTCTTCTGCATGCATGCCTGAGCTAAGGGCAGATGGATTCCAGGAAGTAAATGCTACATGAATCATCTGCCCTTACTCAAGATGGCCACGGCCAGAAATGCTAGGGGGTTGTATTTCAAAGTGATTTCTCAACAAAATAAAGCATGGAGACATGGATGGATGGATGGATGGGGGAGTTTGCTTTGAATATTGTTTCTGGTTTGTAGTGCTCAGATGCAGTGAAGATCCACCCAAAAGGTGAACTTCCGCTGTAAGGACTCACCCCCTTACATGCCACATTTGGCATGTAATTTTTTTTTGGGGGGGGGGGGGGGGGTACCTAGTTTTGACAGATATCCAGCTCCTACTTCCGCTCCGGCCACCTAGGCGACTTGAGCAGAAGTTCTCCTCTTCCCTCCATCTCTGCAATCTTCTGGGACACGTCACAGGTCCCAGAAGATTGCCCGGCCATTGAGGAGGTGCAGCGCGACTTTGAAGCCGCAAGCTGTCACAGCCGGGTGCCCACACTTGTGATGCCGGCACCGGAGAGAACCGAGGGCTAGGGCAGCCGTATTGCTGGACCGTGGGACAGGTGAGTGTGTGTTTAATAAAAGTCAGCAGCTACACTTTTTGTGGCTGCTTACTTTTAACAAAGAACCGAGTGGAACTCCGCTTTAAGCTGGCCAGTTCAGCTGGGACCGGCTGAACATTGATTACTGTGTGTCACTTGATCAACTTCTGTCAAAGAGAGACATTGGAAAACTTTACTCAATCAGCAGCTAAGATTCCTCCATCCACCTCATTTGTGTGGATGGAGGATTCCGCTTTTTTATTTTTTATTTTGTCTAACCCGCTGGCAACCTCTGCTGTCTCTTCAGCCAATCCAAAACGCTTTTGACGTTCCTTTGTCATGAAATGTGCATTTCTATGCAAAAAAAAAAAATTGTATCCATATAGTAAAACATACTATAGCATTCAATTCCCTTTAACCCCCAGTGCTATTGTGTAAGATGGCTTTTAAAGAGAGATTACCGTATTTATCGGCGTATAACACGCACCAGCGTATAACACGCACCGGCGTATAACACGCACCCCAATTTAGGAGGGAATTTTAAGGAAAAAAAAAAAAACTTTTAGGAGGGAAGTTGAAGGGAAAAAAACTTACATTTAAATGCCCATCATTGCAGCCTTCCCAGTGCAGCCTTCCCAGTGCAGCCTTCCCAGTGCAGCCTTCCCAGTGCAGCCTTCCCAGTGCAGCCTTATCCGTGCAGCCTTGCCCCAGTGCAGCCTTGCCCCAGTGCAGCCTTGCCCCAGTGCAGCCTTGCCCCAGTGCAGCCTTGCCCCAGTGCAGCCTTGCCCCAGTGCAGCCTAGCCCCAGTGCAGCCTTGCCCCAGTGGAGCCTTGCTGCTCGCTGAGCTTCAAAATCGCCGACCGCGATTTGAAAATGGCGCCGCCGGCGCCGAAATACACAGAGCCGGTCCTCGGCTCTTCTCGGCGGCTCTCGTTCACTTTCGGCTCCACTCGGGATGGGCGTGACTGAGCGGAGCTATCCGAACCTAGCCCAGTACACTCGGCTAGGTTCGGGCGGCGCTCGAGTGAAGCCGAAGGTGGCCGAGAAGAGCCCAGGACCGGCACTGTGTATTTCGGCGCCATTTTCAAATCGCGGTCGGCGATTTTTCACATCTGACAGGTCAGGATCGCAGGGGATCGGCGTATAACACGCACCCGCGATTTTCCCCTGATTTTAAGGGGAAAAAAGTGCGTGTTATACGCCGATAAATACGGTAGTTGCTTAGAGCATGCCAGGTAAGATCCCTACAAGTGCAGACTGTCGGAGGGTCTCAACGCTCAACAGCATGTAAAAACAAGGATGCAAATAAGGTTGTCCAACCCTCTGAATTTATTTTAAAAGTCTGTGAATGCCATATAGCAAATCAGTGATGACTACTGTGTCCTTTAATCTTGTAGATTAGAACAGCAGTCATCCAGAACTTATGGAAGTGTGGAATGCTGAAGAGTCTTGCAGGAGCTGCAGTGCTTGAACAGATAGGAGGTAGGTAGGAGACACAAGGCATTGGATATGAAGATTGCCGTTAGAATTTTTTCAGGGTCGCTCTAAGCCTGGGTTCACACGTATGCGAACACAGATCTCGCATGTGATTCGCACCCACATTGCTGTGCCGATCATGTCTGTGCAATTTGAATTCAGCCATACAGTTGTATGGCTGAACTCGCATTGGTTTTGCACAAAAAAGGTGCAGGAACCTTTTTTTTCCCCCGCACTGAAATCAGATCACATGGGTGTGAACACCCATGCGATCCGATTAATGTCCAAATTCACATGTTGCACTGTAATCTGTGAACCGATTTGGGGGTGTCAATAACTTTACATGGACACCTGCAGCGGTTCGCAGAGGGCAGTATGAACTGCCTGCATGAGAGATGCCATGGGGGAACCCAGGCTAAGGGAGAGTTCCTATTTAATTACAAATGAAGGTACTACAGCATTAAAGATAGTTCACAAGCATGTTAAAGAGGAAGTAAACCCTGGTGGGTTTTTCTTCCTTTCTAATTCCCTGCATAGTAAAGGCATAATGTGCTAGTATGCATAGCATACTAACGCATTATGTGACACTTCCCTGCAAAGAAGCCTGTGTTTGCCCGTCTTTCTTCTGGGGCTGTGGACTCCAGCTCTGCGACCGTCTGGAGCCGCGTGATGTTACTCCCACGCATGCGCACGGGAGCCACCGGTCACGGCACACTCGCCTGAAGAAACGGCATGGGCATGTTCCTTCCGAGCGCATGTAAACAGTAAATAGCACGTTAAGGAGATATTTACAGTACCTATAGGTACAACTTTTAAAGGGAGGATTACAACCTCTTTTACAGTAACAGTTACAGAATATATCTATACACATCTGAACTGTAGCAACGACAAACTGCACCCGTAGTTAAACAATAAACACCAGAATAATACAACAGTCTAAATAGAGGTTAACATTGTGGTCAAAAGTGTATGATTCAATCATTCTTGACTGTTTACTCATCCTGCCAGGACAACTATATATTCCTATGTAACTCCTGTTTAATGTATGTTTCTATTTGGCAGTGTCAATATGTTACAGTGACACTAAACAATAGTCTTAGTCCCCACAAATAATCCATAAACATCCACTACTTAATGGTCCTGTAATTTATTTTCCATTAAATCATTCCATTAAAGTGTTTTTCGGCCTCCTTGTAACTTCTCACGTGAGCTTCCAAACCTCCGATTTTCCCTCTCATCTTCACTTGGAACAAGCAGTGCGATATTTGTGATCACCGGCACTGTTCTATTCACACTACAAATTCCATAGTCAATCTCAGGGTTGAGAAGAAAGGGTGGCTCAGTTTTTACATACAGTGAGACTATGAAGACAAATGTAACCACCCTCTAACTGGAAGTCAGATCATGGCAAAAAAAAAAGAATTTGGAGGCTGAAAACCATAGAAGTGCTTTTTTGAGTGAGGAATACATACCTAAAATAGGATTTTTTTTTTTTTTTAAAACAGTTTGGTGTCACTTATATGCTGATAGATGGATCAAAATTTGGCCGGTTCAGCAGGCTCAATTCCAATCCATATATGGTTGCTCATGATCAACTTTGAACGAGACTTGTCGATCAATTGCTATAGCCACCCGCCTATCAGTTTATTATGGCATCGGAGAAGTCCTTGCTGGCAGAATACAATGGCACAGGGCGGAGGATTCCACCATCCACTGATTCCCCCATCCATCAGCCCTCTAGCTGATCGGAAAAAAAACCCCAAAAATATTACATGTTATAATACAATTAATCATATGGACTTATTTAATCAAGCCCTTGAAAGATTGATAACCCATATCAATCAGATTTAAAACAAAATCTCAATTGGTTGGCAAGTGATATTGAACTTATGTAAGAACCCACTCCTTATAAAAGATTTTGTGCCCGTCTTACAGCAGTTTCTGTGATGATCTTGTAACTACAACTTCAGAGGTCTCCATAAAATGACTGAAACTAGACTGTATTGATCATCAGTTGCTGAGAAAGTAGGCAGATCTATTAATGTACAAAGAGGGGAGGGCACCTAACACCCTTGTGTTATTCTTATAAGTATCATATATAATTGTCAGGTGTGGCTTCTCTCTTTGTTTCCTGAGTCAGCTAAAGGCTCTTCAAAAGAGTACGGGACACACCAAGCAATCTGTGTAGGAAATGTAGCCAAGATCTTAGGAGGTCACTAATCTCAGCTGCCTTCATGTGGTTGGGGTTGGCTGCATCAACATTAGGTGTGGACCTTACAGCATTCGGAGAAATGAGCGTCTAGAGGCCTGGGTTTTACCCCGGTCATGATCTGTGCCTGACCTTGACAGAACTCTATAATTTAAAGCAATGTCTGCCCACCAAATCACTAGCTTGTCCCAACGTAAAAATCTGTACACAATTAAATTGCAATGTCTAGATCGCTTTAAATAGTCTGAACTTTATAGGTGGTTTAAATTGTAAAGTATCATACAACTATAGTAACTATACAGGGAGAGCTACTGTTACATAACTTTATTACATTACATTATTCTGCAATCTTTCACATTATATATATATAATATATATATATATATATATATATATATATATATATATATATATATATATATATATATATATATATATATATATATATATATATATATATATACACATATACACACATACATATACACATATATACACACATACATCATACATCTAGAACAAAGATCATCAGCTTTAGTTTAACTGTATTAAAAAAATATTTGACCAGATAGTCAGACCAATATAATTTCTTCACAAGCAATGTGTTAATAATAAACAATGGCAAGCAAAGCCAACAGAATACTGCCATGCATTATAAAGGGGATTAACTCCAGAGATAAAAACGATAATTCTCCCACTCTACAAGACTCTGGTCCGGCCACACGTGGAGTATACAGTCCAGTTCTGGGCACCAGTCCTCAGGAAGGATTTACTGGAACTGGAGAGAGTCCAGAGAAGAGCAACAAAGCTAATAAAAGGGACTGGAGGATCTCAGCTATGGGGAAAGACTGCAAGCATTGAACTTATTCTCTCTGGAATAGAGACGCTTGAGAGGGGATACGATTTCAGCATAAAAATACCGTATTGGTGACCCCCACAATAGGGAAAAAACTTTTCCGCACAAGTGAATTTAAAAAGACACGCGACCATTCACTAAAATTAGAAGAGAAGCTGTTTAACCTTAAACTGCGTACAGGGTTCTTTACTGTAAGAGCGGTAAGGATGTGGAATTCTCTTCCACAAGAAGTGGTTTCAGCAGGAAGCATTGATAGTTTCAAAAAACGATTAGGTGGGCACCTTAACGATAACATACAGAGGTATACAATGTACCATTTACATAAAAGCACACACACACACACAGGTTGGACTTGATGGACTTGTGTCTTTTTTCAAACTCACCAACTATGTAATGGACGCCCATGTCAGACAGTTCCGATCATTAATAAAAAACAATTAGATAACTTGTATAGTGCCAGCTAAACAAGCAGTTTATCTTCAGCTATAATGCTAGGGTCATGATCATTGAAAGTGAAAGTAGACGTAAAAGAAAATCCCAAACTTTGGGTTTGTCCCCAGAAATGTAATAGAAGGGAAATCTACTACTACTAGTTCTGGGGACCTGGGGGTTCCCAAACATTCCCTTTAATTTGCAAAGATTTCCTCTCACTTCCTGTTTGGCCACTTCCTGTAAGACAGGAAGTGACGGGAAATCTCCCCATTGAGACACAGATAACAAAAAAAAAGTCTGATAGGTTATAACCCTCCCTTGCTCTATCCAAAATGAAAAAAAAGGTTTTGCCTATACAGGAAGTCCCTGTGTTTTACGAACACAATAGGAACTGTAGGTTTGTTTGTAAGTCAAAGTTGTTTGTAAGTCGCAACACTGCATTTGTAAGTGTAACTTCCAGTCGGAACACTGCATTCGTAAGTGTAACGTCCGCCTGTGCATGGATGTGGGATGTTCCGGGCGCTTGTTATGTTATCTGGGGCTCTTCTGGCCATGCAGTACATGTAGTACTGCAGTATGGGATGTGTCCGGAGGTATCCAGGACCAGCGTGGAGCACAACTGCCCGGCATTTGAGGCCATTTGTAAGTAGGAGTCGTTCATATCTCGGGTGTTCCTAACTCGGGGGCTGCCTGTAGTCATACTTTAGGGCATGGGAAATAAATAGAATATCCTGAATCTATCATTATAAGTAAGAACCACATGTTTATCAGAAGACAGTATGTTTAAAATAGTGTTTCTCAATTTATGAAAGTGATGTTTTTTAAATTGCTTTCCAATTGATAGAAGTGCACAGAATCTAATAGTTCCCTGTGTAAGAAGTGGTGGCTTAAACATTAACTATGCATGACTGGGCCAGACACTGAATGACTACATCTACCCACATGCTTGTTTGTCAACCTATAAAATGACATGCTCAGTCCAAGTATAAAAAGTTCCTATAGAGAACCTGTCTTGACAGAAATAAGAGAGCTGCCACTGCTAACTTGAATTTGAAAGGCAGAAGCTCCAGTGCCATCATCCTTGTAGTTGCTTCACTACTTAGCTGACCTGAATAAGGATGCAATCATTCAAGTGTCAGGACCTCTTTAAAGGCACATACTTGTGCAGTAGTCACAGCTTCTAAACCTCATCCTGAGAGGTTCTTTTTAAAGTAACCACTGAATTTAGAGGGTTGGTATTGTGACTTCATAATGTTCGAACAATGAATGGACTCACGATAGGACAATGCAGAGTTTTGCAGACATTTCTCTCAAATGAAGGAGCCTGTTTGGAAAACATTCCTCTCCATTTTTGTAACTCACCTCTTTTAATAAAGCTGCACTTTAATAAATGAAGCCTGATTTCCTTAGATGGCAATGTTTGCTGTTTTTGTACTTAATCTGTATATCTGTTCCATGTCAGCAACATGTAAATTTACCAAAGAAACCAGATCAGTGCAACAGCCAGGCAACTAGTATTTTCATAAAGGGACGCAAGCAATAGCTGTGTTCATATTCTTTCAGTAGAGATCTCCCTTTTAGATTGCCAGCCCCCTTTTCTGTATCCTCCACATCAACAGATATTTGTAGAGGATACCCAAAAATAAAGTACCATAGCTTTTTTTCTGAGACTTGTGCATCCCTAAGCCACCTAATCTTGAATGTGATTTGATAAGATGAATAAAAAGTCTCAATACTTACATCCCTATATCCTTCCTCTATATCCCCAGATATATCCCCTGCAAGGTCTCTGCATCCAACTGGACAGTACCTGCTGCAAGCAAAAAAAGAAACAGACAGTATAGTCACATGCATGTTTAAAATGAAAGGCAATACAACAGGATGAAAACATTACAGGTTGCTTCAGTTGACACCAGTGGTCTCCAAACTGCAGCCCTTTGCTTGCCTTTATCAGGCCCTTGGGACACTATTCCTCCTCTTGATACAAGGCACTATTCCTTCTACGCCAACAATGGGACATGATTCCTGTCCCGGATACCAACAATAGGGCAATATTCCTACCACTGACCCCAACAATGGGGCACTATTTTTCCCCAATGACACCAACTGCAGGACCCTATTCTTCCCAATGATGAGGCACTATTCCTTGTCCTGATACCAACAATGCGGCACTATTCCTCCCAGTGACACCAGTGATGGGGCACAATTCTTTCCCCTGATACGAACAATGAGGCACTATTCCTCCCAATGACACCAATGATGGGGCACTATTTCTTCCCCTAATGCCAATAATGGGGCAATATTCCACCAATACCATGGGGCATGGTTTACTCCCAAAGATGCCAGGGCATTTTCTACGAACACTGGCCACAATACGGCCCCCTCAAAGTCTGAAGGACAGTAAACTAGCCCTTTGTTCATGAAGTTTGCGCAGTGAATAAAAAAAAACAAAAAACAAACAAACAGTAAAGTTAGCCCATTTTTTTTGTATATTGTGAAAGATTTTACGTCACAAGAATCGTGATCTTTTTATTCTAAGCAAAAAAATTGTGATTCTCATTTTGGCCAGAATTGTGCAGCTCTATACAGTATGCAAATCTTTCTGAACTGTAGAACAGTACACGGAACATAATCCTTACCTGAACTCTGTCTCCATGTAATGGTTGGAACGAGCCAGGCAGGTGATCAAATCTGTTGTTGAAATGTTTGTAAAACAACAAAATTATAATTAATAATAACAAAATAATTTAAAAAACACACAAAAAAAATTTACATTATATTTCATGTCAGAATGAATAAACCAAGCCGCACACTGATAACATCGCCATAGTTAAAATCGACTTTATTACACATATGATCCCACCTGTCGTCCTCCCATTCACCCAAAGAAGTGCTTAATCGTGCCAATCTGATGGCAGTCAGAGGATCAAAGTGAGATGAGTGTTTGGAGAATTGTGTTTTAAATTGCTGTATCCATTATATTTTATATGAACATATATATTTCTATATGAAATGGTCAGCCCAACCAAAATTGTTATTTTAGTTATGAGATGGTTATGTGGAGGTCAGTGGGTTGATTCATCCGTTGGACGCTTATTTTTTCTTTGGGTAGCCCTGTAATGAGATCTCCAATGGACTTCCTGACTCCAAAGAGCTACTGCAGCAGAAGGAAGAATCTCTCTCTCTAAACCATTTCCTGTCATTTAAGTTGAAACCTCTTTGCAGACAATAGATGGTCTGACAACAGGCAAGTTTCCTACAAAAGCCTGTTCCATAAATAATCACACTTGGACCTCCCTGGCTTACATGTTAATGCTCAGAGGGAGGACAAGGGAGCAACAGTTTACCTTGGTAGAAAATTATAGGCCAGGAGAACCCAACTCAACCTATATATGTCTTTCCTGCAGACTATTCTAACATATCTGGTGAAATGAGCACCCAACGGGCTCCAACAGACCTGCAAGGGTAGTTAGATGTGCATGCAATCCACATCATGCATCAGGAGGGAAATGTTCTATTGGAAAAACTTTCCTGTTTATGGAGGATAGGAAGAGGTGACAACACCAGTGCTGCTCATTTCCAAGGAAAAGAACAGCAGTGGGCAAATCTGGCTGAAAATGGTCACATTAGGAAACTGTCACTCCAATCTTTTCACAATCCTGCTGTAAGCAGCCAGATCAGAGGAACTTCATGTACAGCCTGTGGGTAACTTTATAGGTGCACTAATTAAGGGATTGTTCACATTAGCCTGCACAATAAAAACGCAGCATTTTCCCATGCGGGCTAGTGTTCAGCACCAAGCAGTGATGTGTATTTCAGTGCATCTCACGTTTTTTTTTCCTTTACCTTTTATTGCAGGGTCACATAGTGCCATCCAGCACATTGCAGAAAAATGTAGCATGTGTGCATATTTCACGCACCATACATCACACCAGCATTGTTGTGTGAATGGGGCACAAAGAAAACAAACAGGCATCTGCATTTTTCTTGAGCATACCCTTAAACTACAAGCACTTTCCATTGCAGGTGTACAGATTTAGTAGGATGTTCCATTCCCTCGATGGTTACCACACAATAATTACATACTAAGTGCCAGCTGCTATAGTTTAGGAATCCAGAGACAGGTTTTTACCTGGATGATCACTACTTGCAAAGTTTATTAGGAATCCTCTTCCAGATATGTGGATCCTGCTTTCAAAACGTATGATGGCTTCATTGCTGTCCAGATAGAGATCTTTAACAACATTGTTCTGATTACCACAATAGCTAGCTGGAAAAAAACAAAAAAAAAAAAAAAACAACATATTTCATTAGTGTATATTGCCATTATAAATTAAAATAAAATACTACATCACATTTTATGTCCTAATAAGTTGCACAAGAGCAAGGTCAAAATTAGAAAAATTAGTCGAACTTGGTTCAGTTCCGTCCCACCCGATGTACCCCTCTCTTCTAGACAGGGAGGTTACTGATCACGTTAAATCCAGTAGGGAAGCTTGCAAGTTGGGAAAGCCAAGCTAGACTTTTAAAGTGGAGATCAACTTTCTGGTTCACTTTGCGATTTCGGAAGCATTTCTCCATGTACCTCTGCATCGCAATTGAGGATATATATGTTCTGGTGCATTTTTGATGCATTTTCAAAGTTCCAGATGCATTCCATACAGAAAAAAATGCAGTGTGTTCTACTTTTGCTGACTGCACTGCACTGGTGTAAACTGGGGCCATTGAAATCCATGTTAAACACCTCCATGCATTTCTGATGCAGTGTACTGGACTGCATCTGGCATGAACTAGGTCTTAAAATCAGCTGCCTACATTTCTGGATCTACAGGACTTCGGCATGCAGGTTCAGGGAAGGTCAACAAATAATTTATTAACTACTACACACTTACTTACACGCAGACAGACACTCTAAGCACCTAAAAATATAACTTTGCCACCAGGCTCAGATGGCAATTTTTTAAAAATGTTTTTTAAAACATTGCACAATGAAGGACTGTTCCTATGGGCTAAAGTAGATGCAAACTGAATATCTATGTATCAGACAGCTGCTATGTAAAAAAAAAAAAAAACTTGTCATGTTATGCAGCCACTTCTAGCCTGTCTATACGCATACTCTATACTTCTGGCTGCATGTCATTTTCTCAGGTTCGGCTTCCTGATGGTGATAACAGTGGACCAGGTCTGCATAATGTGAGTTGAAAGATCCATCAGAAGCCTTTGTGACAGGGTGAAAACACAGGAGCACAACTGAAAGACAGGAACAGATCATTGTCACCCTAAGGCTTCGTGTACACAGGACGTTTGAAAACGAAACTACTATAAACGATTGGGTGTACTTGTACACATAAGATAACAGGAGGATCGTTGAAAAACAGGGGCTGCTGAAAAAAAATGCCCAACTGCTCCTAAACGTCCTCAGCTGCAGTGTACATGAGGCCTTAATCAGGAAGGGTCTAAATAAGAACCTTCATGGCAGGTTTACCAGATATATTCATGAAAAAACAGTAGATTCAAAAATGAGTGAACATTTCTATAGGAATTACTTTAATATGATAAAACTTACATGTAAAAATCATATTTTTTTTTGCTAGAAAAATACTCAGAACCCCCAAACATTATATATGTTTTTTAGCAGAGATCCTTTTTTTTTAAAAAAAAAAAACGGTTTCATGCATTAAAAACAAAAACAGTAAAGTTAGCCCAATTTTTTTGCATAATGTGAAAGATGTTACACCGAGTAAAAAGATACCCAACATGTCACGCTATGAAATTGCGTACACTCGTGGAATGGCTCCAAACTTCAGTACTTAAAAATTCCCATATGCGACGCTTTAGCATTTTTTACAGGTTACCTGTTTAGAGTTACAGAGGAGGTTCTGTGCTAGAATTATTGCTCTCGCTCTAACGTTTGCGGCGATAACTCACATGTGTGGTTTGAACGTCGTTTACATATGTGGGAGTGACCTACATATGCATTTGCTTCTGCGCAGGGGCACGCGGGGACGGTGGTTGTTTAAAAAAAATTTTTTTTATTGTTTTCTTTACTTTTTTATATTTTACACTTTACTTTTTTTTTTTTTGATCACTTTTATTCCGGTTACATTCCTTGTAATAGTAATAGTGTGTGACAAGTCCTCTTTACAGTGAGATCTGGGGGAAATAAGTGCTTTGGAAGCTCTCTGCAGGCCATGGCTTTTGCTGTAGGATGTGACTAAGAAAATGTCAGGAAAGACCTACTAGAACAGCTGAATTATATTTAGGGTTAATCAGAGGCACTTCAAATGATGGCAGTGTGTACTGACACCTATTTAACATCAATTTAAATGTGATTGCTTAATTCTGAACACAGCTACATCCCCAGTTATAAGAGGGTGTGCACACTTATGCAACCACATTTTATTTTTGCTTCCCAACCCTAAAAGATTTCAGTTTGTTTTTCAATTGAGTTGTACAGTTTACAGGTCACATTAAAAAGGTGAAATTATTTAGCTTTTTCTCATTTTTTTACATCACAAAAACCTGCCTTTTTAACAGGGGTGTATAGACTTTTTATATATATATATATATATATCACACACAAGCGAATGTGATTGTTTGAATTCAGTGATTGATTCACCCGCAGTAAATGTTACATACATTACTTTACAAATATGACCCAAAGAGTTGAAAATAATAAAAGTCGATTAAAATAATAAGACAAAAAAACAGGATTGGAAATTTGTAGGTTTTCTTTGAATGTGCTGAAAGCATTTGAATTGTAGGATTGGTATCAAAACATGCAAGAATGCAGCCTTACTTCTCAATAAACACAAAACTATGACAACAAAACTAGAGGCAACAATGCACCTTCCTTTTTTATATTTTACTAGACAAAGATGGGTGTTAATGAGTGTACGCTCACATATTTCATAATGTCATGAATCCACAATGCAAATTAATAAGAGCGGGATTAAGCTCATGAAAATAATGGCATCCCACATTCCCCTGGTTTATAACCTAAGCTTGTTTGTCTATATGAAAATCTAGTCACAGACCTCTGTGGCTCCACTGACATTTCACAGTGGACACACAACAAACAATGTCAAATAACTTTCCATTGAGGTATTTACAGAACATGGAAGTACACTGTAGAGTGACAAACACAGGAAGCAAGTCTTTTCATATGTACTATTTACAGTAAGTGGCCTAAACCTCAACCAAAAAAAAAGAAAATCTGAATACAAAGGATTGAGAAAACACTGAGATCATTTGTATGTGCACATAAATCTGCAACACTGTCTCCGATATATAAAACTGCTAAACCACACCTGAATTTCATAAAGAAACAAAAAACACATGTTGGCCCCTTTTAAGGTGAATGCCTTGGCTGATATTAGTAAGCGGCATTTTATTTTTAACTTGGTTGCTGGCCCATTGATCTATTGGCTGGCTTTTTTTTTTTTATTCCTTACCACTTCAATAATGAGATATGCTCAACAGAACCTGTAGGGTTGCCCAACTGTCACTATATGGTGGTATCACAATCTCAATATGAGTTCTCACTGGATGGAGTCTCTATGAAGAATAGAAAAATAGATGGTTCAAGCTAACCATGCCCACCCAAAATCAAAGCATCAATTCTGGATAGGGTTTGCCTTGGAATATAACCACACATTGTTAGTTGTCATAATCTTCCAATAGTACAAGATATATAAAGTGAACAGTGACCTATGGCCCTAAGCAGGAATGACAGATCGGCCTGTGCAAGATAAGCAGGAATCAACACAAACTAGAATACAGCAATCACACTATAATGAAAAAAAAAAAAATCTATAGGAGAATATATTGTCCTGTTTTCTCCATTATGCTGCCATAGAGCTCAAAGTTAGAACAAGGGGCAATATATTTCCTTATAGATTTGTGTTCATTATTATTATTGACAAAGAATAAAAATAAAGGGGGCAGGTGAGAGGCCACGAGTCTTACAAGATTACTAACAAACCATGGGTAATATATATATATATATATACACACACACACACACACACACACACACAGTGACACCGATGGAGGTCTCCCCAGAGGAACTCAAATCAACATTCTATCAGAGACAAGTAATAGATGTGTCAGTAGCAGTCTTCGCATTGAGCCACACAGGCTCAGTGGATTAGAGCGCACGCAGTCTGCGACAGATAAGAGGCCAGGGATAATGATAGGAGGTGGATTGATCATATGCTGGCACAGGCAAGATTTCTCATCCATGAAGGGTACTGCTGCCTTTATCTTTTCTCTCACTCACCAGACAAATCCTAATAATTCACTGGCTGCTGATTACATGACATGACTTATGGACCTTTCAGTCAAAGGAAGGAAAATGCAGTTCTGTCCTTCATTAGAGATCATGAGCTGGAGCAGAGGGATGTGTTACTGCAGACCGCTAAGGGCAGGCACCAGTCACTACTTTGTTCTATCAGGCAGGTTAAAAAAAAAAAAAAAAAAGATATGTGACAAAGCTCTACAAAGTCACTTTCAATAGAAAAGTGAGACTATTTTCTGGCACATAAGACCCCATTCACACAGGGGCAACACGACTTGCAGGTCGCCTCAGCGAGGCGACCTGCAAACGACTTCCGCGGCGACTTGCAAAACGACTTCTGTATAGAAGTCTATGCAAGTCGCCCCCAAAGTCGTACAGGAACCTTTTTCTAAGTCGGAGCGACTTGCGTCGCTCCGATTAGAACGGTTCCATTGTACAGAACGGGAGGCGACTTGTCAGGCGACTAGGTCGCCTGACAAGTCGTCCCTGTGCGAATGGGCTCTAAAAAAGGTACAGATCAATAAATATTCTTCTAACACACATTTCATATATAAAACAAATTCAAGATGACAGGGAAATCAAGGATCCACGTTATCTTGTAGTGACCAATCACCAGTATGGAACACAAACATACGCCACAAATTTTTGTAAACTGCTGGGCAAACATTAAAAGGAAATTTCCAAGGAGAGAAAAGGTATACGTTGTCATTGTAAATCCTTCTGAAAATGCTACTTTCCTGATCATTGACCAGAACAGGCACGCAGCACATGATTTCTAAGTGAGGTCAGAAAACTAGGCAGAAGCTCAAAGAACTGAACCCAACAAATCAACCTGACAGCCAGGCAACCAGCATTTTCAGAAGTAGAGGGCTGCAAAGGCAGCCTACATATTCAGCGAGAGACAAGTGGGCTGAATAAAAAAAATGAAAAAAACAAAAGCCTCCATCCAAACAAACAGGGTATTTGGAGGAATACCTTCACTGGAACACTATATTTTGACAGCAGAACTCGCTGCTGGCAGAATACACTGATCAGCTTCTAAGTGAGGAAAATTTACCAACATGTCCATTTGACAGAAGTTGATCATACAATTGACTTCTGTTCAGCAGGACAGCGAAATCCAGCTAGTCCCCGCTGAATCGGCCAAATTTCGATCAGCATTTGGCCGGCTTATCTTGTTTTGTTTCAGCAGGATAGTCACTAGTGGGAGGATCTAGAAAACTGTTCATGAAATACCATCAAGAAAATATGGTGCAGCAAGCAGGTAAAATGAGAACGTCACAACATTCGAGTAAACCTTACAATAACTAAAAAGCTGTTCTCAATTGAAATAGATGCTTTTATAAGCAAAAGCACATACAGCATACTCCCTAAAACACCCCAAAATGCAATCAGGACTGGTCAAATTAAATAAACCAGCATGTGGGACAAGCACAACCTGTCCTTTTATCGCTCAGGTAAGTTGCAAGTGACACCAATTATCTTTTTAAAAGTGTGTACGAGAGGCATTCCTTGATTACTAGTATAAGGAAGTTCCTCTTCCACTGACCACCACTGTAAGGGGACCCTCCGCCCACTGTCCATCAATGTAACAGGGGTCCCCTCCCAACTGAGCGAAGTGAGAACTGCTTGGACCAACAATTAAAGGGGCACTATGCCAATGACCACACTGCATTCTTTATTCATCACATACTGTATGTATACTGTTATCTGCAACTTACTAATCATAACAGTGTACCATGACTGTAGATATAATAAGGGTACCCCAAGACCTTAAAATTTACTTCAAGAGTCTCTCCACGGTAAAAAGATTGAGAAAGACTTCTGTACAGGCTTTTAAAAGTTTTATAGTCTTTAGGAAAATATCAATATAAATTATTAGGATGTGTAATCAACTTAGAGATTTTACAATCTAGTGCATTAGATAAACACAGCCAAAAGCTTGCATAAATTAGTTCACATAAGAAGCCTTTTTATTTATAAAATCGGATTAGAACAAAGACTACTTTATATCTTAATGAGTCAACATCATATTTACATGGTGGAGTGAAACAAACGGCAAACATCTGAGTAAATTGGCTAAGGGTGCATGAAAGCAACGCACCGACCAAACTGTACTTTAGAGACTTTGGCCTTAATTTATCAAGCTGCAGAATCACTATACATGCACATTTCCCCATATGCTTTAAATCCCAACTTGAGGCAAATACAAAGTTGTCTCTTGCTGTGGGGCCATGCCTGCACTGCAAGGTTCATTCGTGTAGGGGGGGGAACAATAAAAGTGTATGTGTATGTATGTATATATATATATATATATATATATATATATATATATATATATATATATATATATATATATATATATATATATATATACATACACACACACTCGTTCCTCCACTCCTCCTCGCAGCTAGACCGGTCCTCACAGCATCTGCACCCCTGTGTTCTATCAGTCTAGGGTCCAGATGGCATCAAAACCAGAGCAGGTTACACAGCCCTGGACGTGAAGATGCCATGGGACAGTCCACCCCTCAGATCGTGTGGGGAGCGCCATCTGCTCGGGTAGTGGAGGATCAGGTAAGTAAACCTGTTTCTCCTCTCCCCTGGAAAAATGAGCTATTAACCTTTGCAGTGTGGGCACAACCCTGGTGCAAGGGATAACATTTTATTTGCCCATTGATGGGTTTAATAAGTAAAATAAGCTCTCATCCACTGTTATGACTTATTATTTTAGCACCCCTTAAGCACTAATTAGCACTTCTTAAGTGATATTGCAGCTTGGGTCGTTATCACTTTCAGTCTGAACAATATAATAGCATGGGGAATAGCATATAATAGCATATGTTGCATGGGGTCCTACCAGATTAGCGTCAGACAAATTCAAAATGAATGCCATCAGATTAGACTTCTAGCCAGTCCAAAGATGTGTCAGCAAAGCCAGACTGGCAAAACCTGACATAGCAGAACCCAATTGTGTCACTATGTGATGCTGCTAGTTAATCCATAGTTAATATTTCTTTATTCCTGATTCCATATGGTTTCCATACAAAAACCAGTAATGACCAGAGCTATGCCGTACAACCTGCACGTTTGCAGTCAACCGATATTAATAACACATGTGTATGACAAATTCAGCTTCCTGAGACAAAAGACAACTGAGACAGTAACATCCGCTAGAAATATGTGCCATGGACACACACAATGCACAGTAAACTTCTAATATGACCATACTTTTGTTCTGGTTCCTTACATCACACATAGATGAAAAACAGGAAACCATCCTTTGTCCAGGAATAACCTTACCCAAACATTAACATCTCTTAAAGCAGAACTCCAGACAAACAGCTAAATACACACAGTTGTAATACACATAAATATACACAGCTTTATCTGCCCAAAGATTAGTACTTGTTCAATCAATCATGTTATGTGTGATTTACACACTTCTATACTGAACAGCCAAGCAGGTAACAGACATCATTCCATATTCAGCAATGCAGCTTCCAGTCCCCTTACCGTACAATGGAATCAATTATACCGAATTAGGACCAAGCTGAACTAGGATGTAGAAGAAGAGTGATCTTCCTGGCTCTGCAGCATGGTAGATTTGGGGAAGTCATAAGACTGAAAATACAGAAATACAAACCTATACCCATTTCCTGGAATTCCACTTTAAAAAATTATGTATCTGGCAAGTCTAATAAACTCAGAATGTTTGTTTAAAATGTGTATACCAACAGTTTTTTTAAGCATTTAACTGTCACATACCACCCCCATCAAATCATTCTCTGCAGCTATTACCTTTTGTACCACCACCCCCTCCCTTTAGAATGTAAGCTCTACGAGCAGGGCCCTCCTGTACCTTTTGTATTGAACTGTACTGTAATTGTGTTGTCCCCCCTATACATTGTAAATCACTTCGTAAACTGTTGGCGCTATATAAATTGAGTATAATAATATAAATTAATGCAAAATCATAAATGCTCATCTGTCCAGATTCTTGCCCTTAACCAATATAATGCAGCAGCAGCAACAGCTGTTATGGAAGGCTCAGACTGACAAAGACCTGCAGACCAGAGTATGCAGAAATGAAAATTAAGGTCACATAAGGGCAAGATAACATATGTTAGGACTCCTTAAGCTCAGTGCACAACCTGTTAAGTGTTAATTCATTGTTAGGGATATAATGCGTAGTTGGCCTCTAATCACATTTACTGGATTTAGGTAAAGAGGTTTGCCACACATGACAACATGATAGGCTGTGAGACAGCCGCCTCTTGTCAAACCTTACAGGACCTAATACAAAATTCTATAGGACTCAGATAATATGCAATATGGCCCACTTTGTTACCTTCTTAACATATATCTAAACCCAAGAACAAATGTCATGCGTTTCAGCTTACCAGTCCTTAGATGTGGTGTCTGCATTCATTTGTAAAATTTCTACAAGCACAGATGATACCTGTTAATCCCACCTGTGTCTTTGTTTCTTCCTGTGCATTAAGCTGAAATCTTGAACCATTTTATTGGCCTTCTCAGGTATTTTTTGAGTGCTACAAAACATATCTCATATATGTAATAAAAAAAAGGAGAGCATTTGTAGTCCAATCAGTAAAGCAGCCTAGTGTAACAACGCTGCTCCTCCACAGTATGGTGAGTGAGCATTGCCAGCCTAGGACAGAAAGTGTGTTTCTGGCTGGATCGCCAGGTGAAAATAATGGTCAGCCTAGGACAGGAAGTGCATTTCTGGATCACCAGGTAAAAATAATGGTCTGCCTAGGACAGGTAGTGCATTTCTGGATCACCAGGTGAAAATAACGGTCTGCCTAGGACAGGAAGCGCATTTCTGGATCACCAGGTAAAAATAATGGTCTGCCTAGGACAGGTAGTGCATTTCTGGATCACTAGGTGAAAATAATGGTCTGCCTAGGACAGGAAGTGCATTTCTGGATCACCAGGTGAAAATAATGGTCTGCCTAGGACAGGAAGTGCATTTCTGGATCACCAGGTGAAAATAATGGTCTGCCTAGGACAGGAAGTGCATTTCTGGATCACCAGGTGAAAATAATGGTCTGCCTAGGACAGGAAGTGCATTTCTGGATCACCAGGTGAAAATAATGGTCAGCCTAGGACAGGAAGTGGGTTTCTGGCAGGATCACCAGGTGAAAATAAAACAAATACAGCCACCACAACTAAGACTAGTAAGTTACAATACATAAAACATTTTTGGTTTTTGGTTTGAATATGCTTATCAACAAGTCAAAACACTTCTGGAAAAGCTTGCTGCCCAATAAACCCCAATTGGCTTGATCCTCAACATGATTGGGGAGTACACTATTGGAACAGGGCCAGCCTGGGTGTTATATCACCATTCCACCAGCTGGAAAGCCAGAGTGTGAAAATAGCATTTTTCCCCTATGAATAAATAGAATTATATTGTGATGAGCAATACAAAGTACATTTTGTCCTTTATGTCACCTCAATAATATTTAAAGTCACAAAAAGAAGACAACCGTTTCAGGCAGTGGCAGGCGGTCGATAAGGGCAAAGTTTTGACCAATAGGAAAGGTAATCATAGAATGATTTATTTTTAAATAAATGATAATATGACTAACATTTTTTTAACATCTTAAAGTTAAAAAATGTTAGTTATATTATCGTTTAAAAATAAATCATTCTATGTGTATTAGGGCTGCAACTAATTATTTGTTTCATAATCGATTAGTTGGTCGATTAATCAGTTAATAACCTTAAAAGCGTGGTGTATAATTTAGTTAATATGTAAAGTTTAAAAAAAAGGCAATTTGTTCGTAAATTTCTATGCAGTGGTAAATATAAATAACTACGGTATATGGTTAGAGAGAAAAATCTCTAATCCACTCTGAAAGTGACAGACAGAAGAGATATACTGTATATACTATTAGAGGAGATATACTGTATATACTATTAGAGGAGATATACTGTATATACTATTAGAGGTTGAATTTGCTAAATATCATCAGACTCTGATCTTTTTTTATTTTAAAGTAAATAAAAAAATAGACTTTTTCGCAGATTTTCAAACAAAACTGTAATATATTATATGCTGGCCATACAAAAACAGTGTCTTCATTCAAAAAAATGTCATTTTAGGAACGTTCGTTCGATTTTCGAATCGTTAGTTGGGTCAAATCGACGTTCGTTTTCAACCACAGTGACGGGAAAAATTTAGAAATAGAAAACTGCTTAGTCAAAGGAATTTTCAGACAGTGTATGTGGTTTTCGTTCAGAAATTACATTCATTTTAAAACAATGTTAAAAGCAAGTGAAAATTTCAAACATTTTTTCACTCAGCGAATGTACAAAGATTTTTCATATGAATATTCTCGTATGAAAATTGATCCGTGTGGCCAGCATAAAGCTCAATACACACCTATGCAGTTTGCTTTTATTCTGTTTCTACACTGCTTTTTGCTGTGCGTTAAGTACAGTATAGAGTGTCCCAATAGCAAGGAAAACTTCTGCCTTTAGAACCACTCACTTCCTGCCCAGGACTACATGTCCCATGAGGCATTGCTCCTCACACATTCACAAGTTCTCTGACTGTATGGATGGTGTACTGATCTGTATGTGTGCTGCACTGTATTTTCTGATATGTAAACAAATAATGCATCCTGTATGCAGGCCAACTAATCGGCTGGCCGATTAATGGATTATGAAAATAGTAATCAATTAATTTCATAATCGATTAGTTGTCGATTAATCGATTTGTTGTTTCAGCCCTAATGTGTATGCAGTGCACTGCGCCGGACTAATAGAAGTCTATTAGGTCTGTCAATTTTTAACAAGCATGTGATTAGAGCCTGAGGCTCTAACTGGCTTGTTTTACGCTGTCCTCAGGGCGCAGAGCACTGCGACCGGAATCCCTCCCACTTTTGATTTTAGTGAATCAAAATTTGCCATCACGTCACTTCCAGTTTCTCATCCCGGCCAATCAGGAGGCTGAAGATTTGGAACCCGGAAGCCACCGGGTATCAGGGGAGGTGTGACAGCCCAGGCTGGAGGCTCTGTTTGCAGGTAAAGACCTGGAGGGATTTGTTTGCGCCCCTTTAAATTTTTTTTATCACCAGCTGCCACTGGTTTCAGGAACTTTGTTTTGCAGACAGAGCATATCTGATAAGAACTTAAGCTTGCCGTTAAAGGGCAGCTATAGCTGCCAGCAATGATGGCACAAAAACAACAACAAAAACACAACAGGCTGGTTGCACTGAAGTTGATCGATGGATCAACTTCAGTACAACCAGCCTGCCCATAGACGGATTGAAACTCGGCCGGTTCCTGCTTAAACAGACAAATTTCAACCGATTTATGGCCAGTCTGAGAGTTTAAAGACTGGCTAGTTTAGTTAAAAAGGACAGGCATACGTAAAGAGCGCAGACGCAAGGGAAGAGATGATCAAGTGTCGCACAATTCACTCACAAGACTGAAATTGCTCCCCGTTTTAAAAAGCACCTTCCAAGGAAGTGATAAGAAAAAGCCAAATTGACAAATTTATCATTTTTATTTTTGAAACACAAATATTTTGTAAATAATCCAATATTGCACAAGGTAAAAATTGAACAGAGACCTCCAATAAAGAAATTATTATCCATTGTGTGGGGCAATACCTATACAATGGTAGCTGGCATTCCTTCTCTAACCACATGATCCTTTTACTTCACAGCATAGTGCATGTAAGGGGGAAAGGAAGTGCCATCTTTCCATACAGTTTTACATTTAGGACTGTTTCCCACCAGTGAAAGTCCAGTGCGTTTTTATTCTGCATCAAAAATGTATTGACAGTATTTAATGGATTCCAATGGCCCTAGTTCACATCACTGCAGTACATTCCAGCGCAGTCAAGAAAAGTAGAACATCTTTCTGTATGGAACGTGGCAAAACACATCAAAAACACACTGGAATGCACATGTCCTCAACTGAAATAAAAATTTTTTAAAAAATTAAAAAAAAAAAAAAAAAAAAAAAGGAGGGGAAAAAATGCACTGGAATGCCTTAAAAACTTGTCCAGAATGCAGAAATTGTGGTGTAAAGAGACCCTAAAGCAAGAGAAATTCCTTCATAAGAACTAAGCATCTTAAGCCTTGTACACACAATGAGATTGTTGGCCAACAAAGCATCAGAATTTTGTGCGAAGGGCGTGTGCCAGGAACTTGTCTTGCATACAAACGGTACACAATTGTCGGCCAACAAACACGAACGTCATGACGTACTACGTGGAATTTCAGCTCATGAGCGCCACCCTTTGGACACCTTCAGTTTTGGTGAGCATTGATTCCGAACATGCGTGTTTGTACTTTGGACTTTTGTGTGACGGACTTGTGTACACACGATAGGAAAATCTGACAACAGACCGTTGTTGCCGAAAATTGTCTGATGGAGCATACTAAACGCTCGGATTTTAGACAAACAGTCTGTCATCACACCATTCCCTGCTGAAAATCCAATTGTGTGTATGAGGCTTAAGGCTGATTTCTGTTTAATATAGGTACTTGTATAGCACCGTATTTTATTGGGATTTTATGTGATAGACCAACACAAAGTGGCACTTAATTGTGAAGTGGAAGGAAAAATCTAAATGGTTTTAAAAAAATGTTTTCAATAAATATGTGAAAAGCGTGGTTTGCATTTGTATTCTCAATACTTTGTAGAACCACCTTTCTCTGCTAATACATCTGCAAATCTTTTGGGGATGTCTCTACCAGCTTTGCACATCTAAAGAGTGACATTTTTGCCCATTCTTCTATGAAAAATTGCTCAAGCTCTGTCAGATTGGATGGAGAGCGTCTGTGAATAGCAATTTCCAAGTCCTGCCACAGAGTCTCAATTGGATTTAGATCTGGACTTTGACTAGCCCATTCTAAAACATGAATATGCTTTGATCTAAACCATTCCATTGTAGCTCTGGCTGTATGTTTAGGGTCGTTGTCCTGTTGGAAGGTGAACATCCACCCCAGTCTCAAGTCTTTCGGATACTCTAACAGTTTTTTTTCTAAGATTGCCCTGTATTTGGCTCCATCCATCTTCCCATCAACTCTGACCAGCTTCCCTGTCCCAAGCATCCCCCACAACATGATGCTGCCACCACCATGTTTACCGGTGAGGATAGTGTGTTCAGGTTGATGTGCAGTGTTAGTTTTCCACCACACATAGCGTTTTGCTTTTAGGTCAAAAAGTTCAATTTTGTTCTCATCTGACCAGAGCACCTTCTTCCACATGTTTGCTGTGTCCCCCACATGACTTCTCGCAAACTGCAAAATGGACTTCTTATGGCTTTCTTTCAACAATTGCTTTCTTCTTGCCACTCTTCCATAAAGGTCAGATTTGTGGAGTGCACGACCAATAGTTGTCCTGTGGACAGATTCTCCCACCTGAGCTGTGGATCTCTGCAGCTCATCCAGAGTTACCATGGTCCTCTTGGCTGCTTCTCTGATTAATGCTCTCCTTGCCTGGCCTGTCAGTTTAGGTGGACGGCAATATCTTTGTAAATTTGCAGTTGTGCCATACTCTTTCCATTTTCTGATGATGGATTGAAAAGTGCACCGTGAGATGTTCAAAGCTTGGGATATTTTTTTTTATAACCTAACCCTGCTTTAAACTTCTCCACAACTTTATTCCTGACCTGTCTGATGTGTTCCTTGGCCTTCATGATGCGGTTTGTTTACTAAGGTTCTCTAACAAACCTCTAGGGGCTTCAAAGAACAGCTGATTTATACTGAGATTAAATTACACACAGGTGGACTCTATTTTTTAATTAGGGGATTCTGAAGGCAATTGGTTCCACTAGATTTTAGTTAGGGATATCAGAATAAAAGGGGGCTGAATACAAATGCACGCCACACTTTTCAGATATTTGTAAAACACTTTGAAAACCATTTATCATTTTCCTTCCACTTCACTATTATGTACCACTTTGTGTTGGTCTATCACATAAAATTCATTTACGTTTTTGGTTGTAACATGGCAAAAAAATGTGGAAAATTTCAAGGGGTATGAATACTTTTTCAAGGCACTGTATATATTGTACATTCACATCAGTCCCTGCCACCAAGGAGCTTACAATTTCTGTTGCCATCAGACATTATCCTTGTGTATTTTTCTCCCATTAATACAGTACCTGACTGCAAACATCCCTCAGATCTTACCTGTGCCTTGTGAAATAAAAACAGAATATTATAAAAAAAAGTAAGCTGCCCAGTTTTAGAGCAGGTTAGCAATGTGGAAATACCAGAGACTCACCAATTTCTTCACTGGATGATCCTTTGTATATTTTGAGATAAGCGGATTCACAGTCTTGGGATTCGATATCCAGATCTGCCAGCTTTAGGTATATGCTTTTACCAGCGGGCACTTTGATTTTTATTAAGCACAGTGTGTAGTTGGGGTAAGTGCCAGGATAGTTCTTAGATGTCAATGTGCCACTCTCTTCATTAGTAACCATGTGTCCACATCCGTCCACTGCAACAAAGGAAGGAAAGAACATCAGAAAATGGGCAGCAGCATGCTAAACAGCTAGGAATACAATATGAAGTAATGACAATTATATGTTATAAGTAATTAGATTTGACTTTATAAGCTTTTTTTTTTTTAAAAGGTAGCCAACAACTGTAGCATGTTAGGAAAAAACGACTCCTGAAAAACGCCTGTTTCTTGGCTAATAACAATTCTGAAAGAAACAGTAGGACCTTACAAGAAAAACTCAGTCCATCTGAACGATAAAATTTTAATAGGTACAACTGCTCAGAGCATGGTATTTAATGAGCCGTAGATAATCACTGGCACAACAAACAGAAGAGCACAAGAGTTACAAAGTTTCAAGTTACTATGCTCTCGGTTTGTACATCACTCAGTACACAATTTTACTGTAACCTGAAATGTGGCATCATTGTTTTGTCCAAGTTTAACTAATAGCACTATATAAAGGTCACCTCTGAATCAAAAGCTAGGCCTACACTTAAAGCAGAGCTAAACGCTGCTCTCAATCAGCATTAGGCAATTTTAATCCTTAAGGCCCAGTTCACACTCTGTTCAGAATGCATAGATTCGCATGTCATTTGAAATTACATTGTTTTCAATTAAGGCTGCTCACATCAATGTGGTACAATTCTAATGCGGCTAAAAAAAATGGTCATGTGCCAGTTTGATCCAGTGCGATGTGAATTCAGCTCCATAGACTTCAATCTGCATCAGTTTCGCATTAGAATTGCACTTGACACACAATAATTGCACTGTGAATTCACACTGCAATCATACTCAAAAACAGATGTAATTCACACCGAAGTAGTGTAAACCGAGCCTGAGCCGGCCAAACATGGGTCGGAATTTGGCTGGTTTAGCAGGGACTGGATGGGATTCGATCCATCTATGGGCAGGTTGGTTGTACTGAAGTTAATGCATCAATCAACTTCGGTATAACCAGCCTGTCTGATTTTATTGCATGTGATCACTGCCAGTGGCTATAGCCACCAGCAGTAATCATTGTGTTCTACCGGCAGGAAAGGCTCCCCGCCGGCAGAACACAATAGCGATGCAGGAGGGATTCCCCCCCATCAACAATGACTGTGCTTGATTCCCCAATTTGCTTTCCTTCCATCCATGTGGTGATTTTATATATATATATATATATATATATATATATATATATATATATATATATATATAAGCAGACAAACAGTGGAAAATAAGCTATGCCCCTCCTGCATGATACTGGTCACCCAACGTGATGGGCAGCCTCACTGACCAATAGTAAGAAGCATCAGCCCACTTTATGGCACCACTTATGGCGATGAAGTAAGTATTTGCAAAACCATTTTCATCTGGGATTGAAGCTCCTTTGGTGCTTTGGAAGATAAAGTTTGGACATAAACTTACTTTTAATTCAGTACAGATTTTCTTTAAAAGGGGTTGTAAAGGTTTTTTTTTTTTTTTTTTTTTTTTTTTAAACAAACTTACCTCCTCTGTGCAAGGGTTTTGCACAGAGTGGCCCTGATCCTCCTCTTCTGGGGTCCCTCAGTGGCGCTCCTAGCTCCTCCTCTACTTGAGTGCCCCCTCGGAGAGCCTTATTCCATGGAGGCACTCGTGCAGGGAGGCTCCCGAGCCCTGCTGAGTCTATTGACACAGACAGCAGGACTCGGCCCAGTCTCCCGTGTCACTGGATTTGATTGACATATGCTGTAAATATCTCCTAAACGTGCACCATTTAGGAGATATTTACTGTAGAAGCAGCCGCTGAAGTCACCAGCGCATGCGCTCTGAAGGAACAGCATACCCGTGCTGTAAACGATGCCTCTCACACGCATGCAGGAGTAACGGTCGCTCACACAACCGGAGTCCAGGAAGGATAACTGGGTGAAGATAAAAGATGGGAGCACCTTCAGCTGTGACATCATGCAGCTGGAGGGCTTCGTTCTAAGGTAAATTTCACATATTGTGCTAGCTTGCAATGCATACTAGCACATTATGACATTGCCTTGCAGGTTAAAAAAAAAACAAAAAACAACCCAGCGGTTCACTTAAGTAGTGCATTGTACATCAACTACCTTACTTCCATTTTTTATTACAGATACCTCTTCCAAAACCATCCCACAGTATACTGGCTCAAAGTCACAGTCACAATGATTTAAAGCCAATTTCCTGTCCTGAGGATGAGGCATTTCTCCTGCTCATTACCTTCTCTGGCACTGGTCCCGTCACCGCCCCCTCCTGCCTTAGGAGCCTATGAGAAAGGCCCTGGCAGCGTCATTTACACCAATCAGTGTTCACATCATGCATGTGGACACCCTTCAGGTAAGTGAAATACATTTGTATTTTTTTTTTGTTTTTTTTTTTAATACCAGCAGTTAGAGAGGGAAGGGTGGGGGTTGCTAATATCCTGGAGTTGGCGTTTAAACAGGGTGGCCCAGGGTACTAGAGCTATGCCTGCAAAAAAAAAAAAAATGCTTTTAAATTTTGACTGGAGTGAGCCATCAATGCTGACATGTTTGGAGTTCACTGGCAATCTATAGTCTCAAATATCTCATGATAAATTATGTAGTTGTAATGTAGTCATAACAGTATATAAAATTGTACAGTGAGTGTAGACATATAACAGAGTAGGCCGAAATAAAAAGGGGAAAGTATAGGGATGTAATCGGGAAAGTTTTCTTCTACTGGTATGTGACAAGTAAAAGGAGGCTGTGAAGTATCATGTATTCTATGCATTCTTCCAGAAAAAACAACTCCCATTACAAACCTCACCCATCAGGGATCAGGCAAAGCAGATAAACAGGAACAAACCGCAGGCTATTGTTTGGACTTTGGACAGCAAATACCGAATGCAAATCACAAAAGCATTAAAATGATCCAACTGCTTCAGGAAAATGAATGGCTGCAAATAAATATTGCTTTACTCAACCTGGTTTCAAAACTCTTTTGTTTTAAAGAGGAAACTTTTTTTAAATAAAAAAAAAAAAACAATACAAATTTAAAGCAAACCTGTGCTTTGCCTATTCAGGGTGAAGAACCAGGTTTGCTGAAGGGCTCATTCACAAAATGGCATGGAAAGTAAATTGGTCTGGGTGCATTGTCTGCTACTGTAACACTGTGCTGTTTAAAAAAAAATATGAACAGAGCCAAAATAAATAAAAAAACCTCATAAGTATGCGACTCTCAATGGTGTGACAGTACTGGGAAGACTTCTACTTACCTTCACTTTCGATGGCTGAATACAGTGGAAGTCCAACAATAGAAAGGTAAGTATATGCTACTATGATGGACTATATTAAAGCACAAGACACCAGTAGCTTTTGCCTGTGTGGGCAAAGCACAGGTTCACTTTAGGTCCTGGTTCACATCTATGCAGTTTGCTGGGGCACAGCAGCCCATTCCATTTGAATGAAGTGGGCTGTACCCAATAAAAATGCAGGTAAAAGGTCCCTGTACCATTTCAGAAAATGCGTCCACAGGGAACCTGCATAGTGCAGTGTGGTTTCCATTGCGTGGGGGTGCTATTAGGATTATGATCCCCTCGCATCTTCTAAACCACATCTTTTTCTGTGGGTGCGGAAAGGTGTGCAATTACACACCTACCTGCAGCCTGCACTAATGTGAACCTAGCTTAAAACTGAACTCCAGGCTGGAGCACAAAAACACCTTGCAGTGCCCCCCCCCCCCTCATCTCAAGGGTTAAATGCTCATCATGTCTAGGGGTGTCTGACAGAAGCCCTCATCTTTGTAGAGTGTCTGAAGTTGGCTATAACTAAGAATACATTTCAGGAATTCATATTTTTACATAGTTACATCAGCCCAACTTGGACCAATGTAACTATGCATATACCATACATGTAGGAGGCTCCTGGAAGCTCCTGGAAGTACGCTGTGCTACTACAGTGATCTCCACTAGCTTCTGCATCCCTTGCTGAGCAGCAGTCCTGCTGCATTCTGAACACAAGAGGTTGCTCATTCAGTAGGGGCGTCATTCAGAAAACGCCTTTCAATTTCTTAATGAATGCATGCAAAGTATTCTCTGGATTGGATGAGGTGGAGAGGCATTGCGATGACATCATGATCTCCACCTTGTCCAGAGAACACTTTGCATTCTTTGAGAAAATGCATAGCGTTCTCTGAATGGCACCTGTGCTAAGCAAGCACACCCCTGTGTTCACAATGCAGCAGCTCAGCACAAGACCCAAAAGCTGGGAGCTCTCTGAAGTAGCAGTGCCTACTTCAATGATTTCCAGCTTCTGGGTAGATTGGCCAGGTATGGTATACGCATAGTTGCATTGGTCCAAGCTGGATCAATGTAACTATGTAAAAATATCCACTGCTTTTTTCTCTCTTAGAAGATAGGTGCAAGAACTCCCCTGAGCACAGTCTCTTGGCTCCACACCCTACCCACCCCTTTTAGAAAATACAGAACCAAGTATCATTTTGTACTACTAAGTAATTTGTATGACATTTGATAAATTCCCAGCCTCAGCAACAGTCAACTCCCCCAGCAACAACAGACCTCACCCCAGCAACAATAGACCTCTCAGCAACAAAAAACCTCCCTCGGCAACAAAATATCATCACCATCACCAGCAGCAACAGATCTCACAGCAGCCAGCCTCAAAAGATTCCTCTAGCAGCCAGCCACAATAGACCCCTCCCTCAACAGTAGATCCTTCAGAAACATAAGACCCACCCACCAGCAACAATAGACCCCCCACACAAAAATAGATACCCACCAGCTACAATAGATCCCCCAGTAGCCAGCATCAATAGACCCTCCAGGACACCACAGCACTCCTTGCCATAAAATACATTCAGTGCTGGAGGTGCCGGGAACTGTGTTCCTCTGAGTTCTTGCTGAAAAAAAGCCCTGAAAATATCCATACCTGGAGTTATTTTTTATTACAGTCGACTTCAGTCACTCTACAAGGTTAAGTCTGTCATGCGCCCCTCAACAAGATGAGAATTTTACCTTGAAATGATGGGGTTAAAAATATCCATACCTGGAATTCTTCTTTAACAAATCAGATGAATCTATATGATTATTGCATACTTACTGGGCATAGTAGACTATGCAAAACATGACCAACTAGAGTGTTTTTCAATTGTATATCTGTTTACCAAGCACGTAGCCACATAGTAGTTGCACTGCTATATGCATAAACAGGTAAGTACCTATAAACACCTACACTTCTGAGTAAACCTGAAAATCTAATACCAAAAACCAAATTCCCCTGTTGAAAAAAGTGGCAAATATCTGACAAATGCTTCAAAAGTTCAGTCATTTTTTTACCTGCTCATTGTGAAAGGTGATGACGGACAAAAAAAAACGTAATTAATCTGCAAGTCCCTGAGAAACTATTTTATGAATGTGACAGCAAAACTTCCTCATATAATTCTTGGCAACGCCACTCCCAGGGCATGGCCTTTACTACATTTCTTCTATTTTCTTGTTTTGTGAAATTAAGCAAACCTTTTCTTCAGGGGTTAATCCAATGTCACAGATTTTTCTCTGCTGTTAAACCAAAGGGATTTTCTAGGGTTCATACCGATTTGTGTAATCTGGAGCAGACACGTGCTTTCTGCAGTGCTCATAATCAGGCAATGTAATGTGTTTAATCAGACTGCCAGACTTACCTATTTTCAAAACGGTATTTTAAAAAAATGACAGTTGGAGTCATTTTGACACCACATGCCAGAGCAGAAGAATGTCACCTGCCTTTGGCTAGCGTGTATTACTTGACACGTAGCCTTCCAACTCTTTCCGGGAAGCCCTCCACCCAGTTAAAGAATGTATATGGGGCAAGATCCCCTACTCTACTAGTTATTAAAGGTTATACTCCCTTTTCAAAAATAATATACAAAATGCTCACTTGTATCTTACTAAAGCTTTATACACACGGGCCCATGTGTACACCAGCCTAGGCCACAGAAGCTGGCTGAACGGCTTGCTTCTGTCAAAAGGGCATGCTGGAAAACCGGCATCCGATCAGCGCTGGAAGCCAATGGCTGTCAGTGCTGACCGGTGTGTTTTGGTGGGGGGACAGTCCCCCTGTCAGAACACAAAACCTCACCTGTACTAACATCGAATAGCTAGTACAGCGAGCACCTCAGTTTTTTTTTTTCATTCGTCCGCTGGATTGAACGAAAAAAAATAAACTGATAACGTGTACCAGTCTCAAGTCTCATATACCTGTATACAGATGCTGCAATAGTAGCCATTCCAAAAACCCAAAGAGTTCTTCCAAACACTAGAATGAGATGAAAGGAACCAAATTGGTTTATTAGTTCTTGGGAACCACCACCACCTCAACATGGTTATTTTTTGATGCAAAAGTGAGGCATTTCATGGAGCGCAGCAGCACATACACACACTGCCTATGATTGGCAGTGTGCAGTGATGGCTTCCTGGTGAGATTGCTCAGGTGGGTTGGGACTACGATCCAAGCCCATCCCTACTCATGACATAAAGTAAGCTAAACATGATGTGTTGGTTGGGAAAAGGTTAAAGCTGAACTCCAAGGAAAAACAGCTAACCAAACACATGAAATACTGTACATATCTGGTAGCCATTTTACCTGTCAAAGGACATGTAAACTACAACAAGCCATAGGATTTATGCCCTGTACACACGGTCGGATTTTCCAACGGAAAATGTGTGATGGGACCTCGTTGTCGGAAATTCCGACCGTGTGTAGGCTCCATCACACATTTTCCATTGGAATTTCCGACACACACAGTTTGAGAGCTTGCTACAAAATTTTCCGATAACAAAAAATTCCGATCGTGTGTACACAAATCCGATGCACAAAGTGCCACGCATGCTCAGAATAAATTAAGAGACAAAAGCTATTGGCTACTGCCCTGTTTATAGTCCCGCATACGTGTTTTACGTCACCACGTTCCGAACGATCGGATTTTCCGACAACTTTGTGCGACCGTGTCTATGCAAGACAAGTTTGAGCCAACATCCGTCGGAAAAAATCCATGGGTTTTGTTGTTGGTATGTCCGATCAATGTCCGACCGTGTGTACAGGGCATTAGACAATCAAGGAAACCCAGAATATACACCTTTGTACCAATTGAGGAAGCAAACACTCCCCACAGCTCCTCCCATATAGAATCAAGCTAAAATTGAAACCTGGTGTGCAAGAGTGGACAACAGGAAAAAACAGGGAAACACCGAGTACCAAACTCTGGATGTATGGCGTAATAAATTGATCATTATATAAATGTTCAAATGCAAACATTATATACAACGTAAAAACATGGTAATACTAAATTGATCAAGTCAATTGAACTTATTCTCTGTAATAACATGTCCTCTAGCAAATATCTTTATTATAAAATGTTCAAATGCAAACATTATATACAACGTAAAAACATGGTAATACACTAAACAATGCATTTGAATATATCTGCAGAGCTTTGTGCAATCAAAATACCACAGACAGTTTTTGCTAACCCACTGAACAATGAGAAAGCAGTAGCAGACTCATGAGGTTATCTCTCACAGCTCAAGCAGGAAAATATGTTGTTAACACAAAGCTAATTGGCTCTCGCTTTCATGTGCCTGGGGAGTCACACATGCTGTATACAGCCACCAATACAAGTGAATGGCTGTAAACAGTCATGATCAAGTAAAATTGTAGACTGCTTTAGTATCAGTATTTACTGGTATATGGCATTTCTCTCCCAACACATTTTTGAGGAGAACCACCATAGGCGCATGAGTGGGTAAATGCAGATGCAGAAGAAATCAGCGTTTTACCCCAGCATGGCCATGTACAGCTTTCATTTAGTGGACACTAACTGTGAAACATGAGCAAGTAAGAACGGAAGATTTCAGAAGTGGCGACAGACTAATGAGAGGGAGCATGGACGTGGCATCATTGGAGGAGGGCACTCTAGGACTTAAGTGTGCCATATTGTGTAACCTGGAGGAAGTACATGCACATTATAGCAAATGCTCACCCATTCTAAGCAGCAAAGATCAGCTTTAAGCCCGTGTTGAAAACTACCAGTGTCTATGTGCTAGCACTGAGGACTAACATACCCGTGCTCATCTATCTCAGTTGGCCCTTGCATATTCAGAGATATAAAAAACAAAAACATAACATCGGTATCTACTAAGTAATAATTAGCTATCACATAAGGAGTTATAATCTCCCCAATTACTATTCCTTAAATCCATCCAGTAACAGCCAGGAACCCTAAGACACAACGGAGTTGATTTACTAAAGGAAAAAATAGACTGCGCACTTTGCAAGCGTAGTTGCGCCAGAGCTTAGTAAATGAGGGGAAGCTCTAATGATTTTCATCATCCAATCATGTGCAAGCAAAAAATGCTCTTTTATTTTCCTTTAAAGTGGAGTTCCACCCTAAAGTGGAGCTTCCGCTCATCGGATTTCCCCCCTCCGGTGTCACAATTGGTACCTTTTAGGGGTGAGGGGGGTGCAGATACCTGTATAATACAGGTATCTGCACCCACTTCTAGGAATAGCTAGCCGCAGCTAGCCGCAAATGCCTGCCAACCCACGTTGTGTTGTGGGAAATACACAGTTCCCACAACACAACGGGGACCAGTGTAGACGCGCAGCGCGACTCGTGCATGCGCAGTAGGGAACTGGGCAGTGAAGCCGCAACGCTTCACTTCCTGATTCCCTCACTGAGAACGGCGGCGGCAGCACCCGAGGATCGAGGGACGGTTCCGTCTCGGGTGCCGACATCGCTGGACCCCGGGAAAGGTGAGTGTCCTTATTTTAAAAGTCAGCAGCTGCAATATTTGCAGCTGCTGACATCTAAAAAGAATTTTTTCGCGAAACTCCGCTTTCATGTGATTGGATAACGTTTGCAAAGTACCACTACACCTCTAGGCTTGCAAAGAGCGCAGCCTATTTGCCTTTAGTAAATCAACCCCACAGCCAGTTAAGTACCGTATATACTCGAGTATAAGTCGTTCCGAGTATAAGTCGAGGCCCTAATTTACCACAAAAAAATGGGAAAAGCTTATTGACCCGAGTATAAGACGAGGGTGAGAAATGCACAGCTACTGTAAGTGGAAAAGAGGGTCAACAATGCCCATTTGCAGCATCACTGTGCCCATTCGCATGCCTCACTGTGCCCATTTGCAGCCATAGGTCCCCTGAACTTCAAACTCGGTAGTTAAGGGTTCCTAGATGCCCCCTAGCTGCAGCCAAAATTTGGGGTCTCTGAACCCAAAGGGTCCCGAAATGACATTGCTGCAGATAGACACAGTTTACCGAATTTGGGGCCCCGTATCTCGGGGCCACTTAGTACTAAGAACCCCAAATTTGGTGTGCAAACCCAGTGGAACTAGCACCATAAAATTTCCAAAGCTGGGGTTTCTAGCACTAAGTGGCCCCGAGATACAGGGCCCCAAATATCAGTTCAGAAAATGTCAAGCACTTTTTTGCAGCAGAAAATGACATTTTCCGAACCAGTTTTGGGGCCCCGTATCTCATGGCCACTTGGTGCTAGGAACCCCAGCTTTGGATATGTTATGGTACCAGTTCCACTGGGTTTGCACACTAAATTTGGGGTTCCTAGCACCAAGTGGACCTGAGATATGGGGCCCCAATTTCGGTTCAGAAAATGTCAAGCACTTTTCTGCAGCAGAGAATGACATTTTCCGAACCGATTTTGGGGCCCCGTATCTCGGGGCCACTTAGTGCTAGGAACTCCCGCTTTGGATATGTTGTAGCACTAGGTCCACTGGGTTTCATACCAAATTTGGGGTTTCTAGCACCAAGTGGCCCTGAGATACGGGGCCCCAAAATCGGTTCGGAAAATGAAATTTTTTGCTGCAGAAAAGTGCTTGACTCGAGTATAAGTCGAGGGGGGCACTTTCAGCACAAAAAAAGTGCTGAAAAATTCGACTTATACTCGAGTATATACGGTATGTTTTTTTTTTTTTTTTTTTTTTTTAATACATAGACATTACAATTGGTTTATTCAATCAAGTTTTGTATTTTTTTAAAGTACCCCATGAAATTAATGTTACCCTACAATTGCATTAATACAGGGATGCTGGAATCGTAAGGAAGAGGGTGGAAGGAACAGTTTTATACAGATAAGAACAGATCTTCAAAATAAAAGAAAAACAATTACATAATTGTATGCATTCAGCATCAGATCTGTTACTATTTTACACACAATATGACTTTTTACACCATCCCACACAATGTATATACATTTTTTTTTGTAGATCAGTCTTGAAAACGGTCATAAACATACATCCTACATGCATTTCTACTTGATAAGCAATGTACCCTAGTTCCTGTATAATTTGCACATGGATACCAAGAATTGTCCATAACAAAACTATGCCCACTCGCTAGTTACACTAGTCCTGTTAAATGTTGCATAGCGCTGCTAACATAATTATGCTCAAGCTGGAGATGATCTTTGTGTGTGGGAAGGTAAAGTGATGATTGATGTTACTATCCAAGGAGCCTGAATAGACAATGTACTGAAAAAACACAAAGACACAATACAGAAAATGAGTGCAAACTGTCACCAAGACTGGGACTTTACATGCTGAAAACTCCAGTATTATAATGGTATATACTATTTTTCCAGATCACATTTGAGACAAATTAAAATGTCTATCAACTACCTTACCTGTCAGACTGTAGGGGTATAGAAAGTTATTGAAAATTGTTACTGTATTTTTACTGCTCAAGTTATAATACACCATGTGGGCAAAATATTTTGGTGCTTCCTGTAAATTAAACCTTTTTAAATATTCTGATATCAGACTTTTTACAGCTATGTACAACACAGTATGACTTCTTCCATAGTTTCAAAACCAGGCACATCCAGGATACAGCAAGAACCACCTATCAGTAGAGTAAAAAGACCACTTTCTTTTGGGTGAACATTGCCTTAAAAGTGGACAAGTCTTTTCAAGGTGGGTATGGCACCAAAGATGAATCAACTGGGCATTTCTGTCTGCATCCGTGACTTTATCAAATAGTTTCGGGTCACATACATCATTTCAAGAAATAACACACACAGCCATAAATTGTACGGATTACTAAGTCACTTTGGAAATGTAGGTGGAGAAAGGAGTGCCCGGCATCCAATAATATGTAAGTTTAAATGTGAGTTAGAAGGCATTTATTTAAAAATTAAACGAGTACATTGAGCTAACGTGTTTCATGGGAACAAGAGCTCCTTTATCAGGACTATTGCTGCATGCTAATAGATGGAGAAGGTTCCCAATTGGGTTTGGTAATAGCAAAGAATCTGAATGATCACTGTCAGGGTGGCTTTGGTTGCTGAGGCAGCATGCCCCCATCATCTTTTAGCATGCAGCAACAGCCCTGGAGAAGGGGGGAGTCCTTGTTCCCTCAAAGCGCATTTGCTCAATGTACTTGTTTCTGTTGTCAATAAACGCCTTCTAACTCACCTTTCAGCTTGCATATTATTGTACACCAGACGCTCCTTTCTCCATCTACCCAAGTCTACATGCGGAAATAACCATAAGGCCGTACTAAAAGGCAGCAGCCCAAGCCCCACTGGAAGAGACTTCTTCCAGCTTGCCCACACCCCCCACGACCAGTGACTGATCGAGTAAGTCCAGGGCAGATTCCAGCCCTAAGAGTCACCTTGTAATTCTTTGACTCCATTAAAAGTGAGAATTATGTGATTTAATGCATTTGTATGGTCTGATCTTGTGAATAGATTCCAATGTTATTTTATTTACAGCAGGAGGTCCACTTGCATTAATTAGATATTCTGATATTTACCTCAAAAAGGCACATAAAATATTGATATGAGTCCACGTTCACACCAAGGGCTGATTTGATATCGTGCACGTTCAGCTGCACTCGCACAATTTGAAACTGGCATTTCAGTCCAACTTTGGGGGCAATTTGACAGACATCTGTATGGGTTCATGCACAGATGTCTAATCAAATCACCCCTGAAGTCGCCAAAAGTAGTGCGGGGACTACTTTTGGGGAAAAGTGCAGCGTAGCAAAGTCGGCATATCACCTCTCAATGTGAACGTGGGCTTAAAGGGATACTAAATAATAGATTCACCATCCCTATCTGACATAGGTACCATGGTCACAGGGGCCAAAAGTGAGCTGTCACCAGAACAGTTATAGATGGCGAGCAATCTAAAAAATGTTTGCATAGCAACTGCCTTAGAGAAGATTCCTCTTAGCTCTTGCCGACTTCTGAAGGGTAAGGTCTATAAAACCTGAGTTCAAATTTCCTGCCCACTAACTACCACTTACCCCCAGCACTGGGGGGGTCTGCTAAGCTCTTTACCTCTTCTTTCAATAGGCAAATGTATGTTTGCCAATGCAAAGATTCATTTCTTAGAAAGATTATTCAATGACTAGATCTTTCATGGTCCAACAGCCAAATCTTTCATGCCCACAGGTACTTTATTTCCTCCTAGTCACAAAGGTAACATCTGGTTTAATCAAGAGTGGCACGCTATAGAAATACTGTGCAGGTCTCTTGAAAACTCACTGTTGGTACCATATTTTCAACTAATAAAACACAACAAATGTTACAAGCTAGTTAAACTTGTGACTATATTACATCTTTAAAACAGTATAGAATGTTGATAACACTGACCACAGATCAACAAGATGGATATTTTATCAATGTCTGCTATATACCACATTCTTGTGGCTGGAGCCTACACATACAAGAACCTCAGGAAATCCTTTATGGATTAGAATATAAAAAGGAAAACAAGCAGAGCAGCACAGGAATACCACTCCCCCACAGATGTTACTGCCTCTCCGGGACACACCATTTACTCCCAATTTAATTATCTCCACTATGGTTTGACAGGAGCTATTGCTGCAGGCCAAACTGCCTGGCCTTTCTGTGTGATCGAGTTCCGCACTAGCACAGCTGTGTTCATGTGATCAGCATAGGACTGAATGCAGAAAGGAGCTTATATCTTCCAATTCAATATAAATGTAAAAAATGTATATAAAACTTTATAAATACTTGCATTATCTTTAAAACCGCCATATACTATTCTAACACAAAAAAAGATACCTAACAAAAAAGAAGTCAACCCCCCCCCCCCCAAATATTACAGCATTTAGAAACAAATTCCTTGGATGTGTTCATCTACACTACATAGAATAAATCAAACCTTCTCAGTTAGACCCCTTTCAGACTGGGGCCAAGGCCGCGTTCGCGGTAAAGCGACGCTCGTTTTAGTGGTGCCACTCTTTCAGCCACTTTTAAACAGCAAAGAAGGGGTTAAAAATGCCTGAAAACTGCCTCAGTGTGAAAGGGGTCTTATAGGTAATCGGTATACCTGCATTTATGTATCACCAACCAACATCCTGGATTACACAGAGAACATTCCCATCTATGCTATCCCTAGGGATGCTCACAATTTGACATCCCAATGTCATCCCGAGCCTAAGTTCACACATATACGGTGCGGGAAATGTAGCAATCCCTGTGTATTTCTCACACTGCGTTTGTGATCTGATGTAAGTGTCAAAACAAAGTTACCAACACCCCAAATGCATCCCAAAATCAGTGCGGATTGCCTGTACCAGATCGCATGTTACAAAACGACCATGCAATCTGGTTATGGTCTGGCTCCAAAAAAGGTGCCTGCGCCTCTTTGGTTTGATTTGAGCCCATTCAAAATGAATAGGCTCAAATCGAACCATACTGAATCACATGTGAATTGCACAGAAATGCAGTGCGGTTCCTGTGCGATTCACATAGGGGTATTATGTGAACTTAAAGAGGGGTTCAAGAGTCGCTTACGCACACACAAGCTTATTTCCGTTGGTGGAAGATATAACAGACACGAGAAGTCGATAGGTGGCTCTTCAGAAGTACACGTTTAGATTTTGAGTACACGTTTGGATTTTGGATGGAAACCACGTGCACTGTGTGTACATTTCAGCGTGCGGAAAATAAACAGGCTGCCATGTTTGATACATTGGACAACTCCAACTGTAAACAGACTTTCCAGGCTCATATACACACACAACGCATTTCCATAGATTTTCCACAGCAAAGTACATTACCAGAACAAATCCTCCGTTTTAAAAGAATAATTTCACTTTTAAAAATAAATCATTTTTTTGCAGGTTAAAAAAAAAAAAAAAAAAAGAAAAAAAAAAAGGTGCATTTATTTATTTATTTTTTTTGGAGCCTGTAAAGCATTGCACCAGTGATCAGCAGATCGCTGATGCCATGCAGGCCTCCTGCAGATCCTTCTGTGTATCTGTGTGCCCAAATATACCGTGCGGGCAGATATACTGACAGGAAGAATCATTGAACTACCATGGCGCTCCACAGCACCGTGGGGGGGTTCATGGAGAAATACAAGCCAACAGCCGCAAAGGATGCCAGGTCTTGTAGTTCATTCACGGACCCCTGGATGGGCGTGATGATTTCAAAGAGTGACAGCTAGTATGTGGGAACTTCTTCCCGTACTGCTGTCACAAGGAATGCGGGGAATGGGCAGTGGCTGCAGCATTGGGAACGTGTTACATGTTTCGTCCTAAAAACAGGTGGAACGTGTAAGGTCTCTACATTCATGACCAACTTGACATTCTCAACTAGGGTTCTGTGGAACCCCAGGGTACCTCCACTGGTTGCTGGGGTTTCTTGAGCTGTGGCTCGATTGATCCTCTCTTACTGGTGACAAACATACTTCCAGGGCCACCACCACTTTGCAAAACCAGCAGTATGACACCAATAATCTTTTGAGCTAACTGCAAGGGTGGCATTCTGACCAACACTGTACCTGCCGGTTCACACAGGGGCGACTTGTCAGGCGACCTAGCCGCCTGACAAGTTGCCTCCCGTTCTGTACTAGGGAACCGTTCTAATAGGAGCAACGCAAGTCGCTCCGACTTAGAAAAAGGTTCCAGTACTACTTTGCTGGCGACTTGAGGCGACTTGCATAGACTTCTATACAGAAGTCGTTTTGCAAGTCGCCGCGGAAGTCGTGTGCAGGTCGCCTCGGTGAGGCGACCTGCAAGTCGTGCCGCCCCTGTGTGAACCGGGGCTAAGGGTTTTATTCATCCTACTACCAATGTAAGGGGCATGTTCCCATTGCCCCAAGATTAACAGCTTTCAGTAAGGGTTCCTAAACACATTAAAATGATTTTAGGGGTGTTCTTCATTCCAAAAAGTTGAAAAAAAACGGCTGATTTAGAGCTTTTTTTCTTACCCACTTTACCACTGTAAGGTGAATTTCAAAATAAAAAATGTAAATATATATATTTTAAATCACTAGAAAGTTTTCAAACAACTGGCTTCGTAACCTGAAAAGATAGAGGTCAAATGTGGGCCCTGCAGGTGTAAATCTATTCAGTATAAAAGACTGGTATGGAAATTCCCCTCTTTATTACTGAGCCAGGAAACCTTTGCTGAACCAAAGGGACGTTTGGGACTTCCACTCTTTGTGAGATCACCAAGCTTGAGTGTTTGTGTCACCTGTAAGGAACAGATATCAGGATGCTGAAAGGTTGTTGGATTACAGAAGTCTACTAATTCCAGAAACAGATGCAAAATAGAGCCACAGGAAGTGGAGTGCAAGGGATGATCAAACTGGATTTAATGGATCCCCAATATTCAGCCACATGATTTTATTGATTAGGTCTAAACTTCTGGAGATCCAGATCTTCCTGCGTTTTGGGCATTGTACACACAGGCTTCACATTGTAAGACTGCAGCTTCATTGTCAAGCTCATAACGAGAGTGCCGATTGTCTGCAAGGCTTTTTTATGCGTTCCGTAAATTTCAGCACTACCTGAAACTCATAAAAAAACCTGTCTGCTGAAGCCTGCTAGCAGCTTGTGTAAAGAAGCAACCAGCAGCATTTACAATTATGACCCGTTTTTAACATTCACAAATTGAAGCTGAAGAGTGCTTTAAAGTGTATTTCCACATTTGCAGCCAAATTGGGGAGAACACATACTTTGAATTAATCTGTCCCCATTCATATAACATAGCTTAAAAAATATTTAACCATTACAGTGTACCTTTTTCTGCAGGACTAGTCATGTAATCGGTTGTTTAATTCAGTAATGCAGTAAAGCATGCTTGTTAATCCTCTGCAGTGTGTAAAAAGGCTGTTTGATCCTGTCTTCTCTGATTATCCCCTTTTTCCACAGTCCCCAAACCATCTCTTTATAGAACAAAGCCTTGGGGACAAGCTGCACATGCTCAGTTTGGTGTGTATTGCTAGAGTTTTTTTTTTTTCTTGGAAAAGTGCATGTGATCAGCAGCCGGCCAATCAGCACTGTCCAGACAGAGGGTCAGGGGTCCTGCAGCCTTATAGGACAGTCAGAGGAGAATGAAAACTACTCCTACAAGATTTAATGAGCCACTGATAGAAGTCACAAGGCTGCTCTAACTGCTGATGAGAAAAGATATTTAGTAGTTTATATTTACTAAAACTATTGCATTTCCATGTTCTGTGTACTGTGGGAGACCAAATATAATGAATGCAGGGTCCAGGGTTTAGGAACACTTTAAGGCTGGTACACACAGGCCGAATATCAGCCAGTTCAACATAAATCGGCCAACATTCGGCCCGTGTGTACAGCAGCCTGCCTGGAGGAAGCTGGTCTAATGACTAGATTTAATCTAAGGGCATACTGGAAAACCACCAACCGATCAGCTCTTACAGCCAATGGCTGTGAGCGCTGACCAGTGTGTTCTGGCGGGGGTGCAGTTCCCGGCATAACACAATAGCACAGCGGGGGAGATCCCTGTACTAACATTGCCTGTGTTAGTACAGTGATCTGTCAGTTTGTTTGTTTTTTGTTCAGCCCACTGGACTAAACTCCTTGTGGACCAGGCATTATTTGATCACACATCATCACAGTACAACGTAAAACATTTAATCCTCTACTCTCTTATGGAGTTGGTGCACAAAGTTTGCAATGGTGCAAAGCTTAATATGACAGCTTTTTTCTTAAACCAAAAAGATCAGACATTTTGGTAGGACCTTTCAGGGGGTTTACTCCCTTCTTTTGGGTCAGAGCACTGATTGGCCATGAAAAAGGGTGTATCCCCCAAAAGTATGTCCTGAAAAATGAACTCAACCTTCACTAGCCTGCAAATTAAGTTTAAAGTTCTCTAAAACTTGAAGCACATCATTATTTCAGGTCAAGGGATCTGCATCATAGTGCGATTTATAAGACCCTTCCCTTATCCCCAGAAAACACACTTTTGAAACAAGGGATCTAACGCTAAGAGTAAAGCGCATGATAAGGCAAATGAACACCAACAAATAACTACAACACACCAACACTATTATATAACGTATACCATGAGGTAGCATGGGGTGACAGCTTAGTACCTCGTGGGTTATCATCCAGGAGTACTATGTGTTGATTTACTGAACTTGGAGAGTGCAAAATCTGGGGCAGCTTGTTCAATTAAGCTTTGACAAAAATCTGGAAGCGATTGGTTTCTATGCAGAGCTGCACCAGATTTTGCACTTTTAAAAGCACTGCTCCAAGAAACCAAAAATCTCTCCAATAATGATCAATTGCCTCATCACTGGGAATTTACATAAGGCCATCTATAAACAGCAGGGCATGTTGTGTTTTATTTCACCCAGATCAGCATACTAAAGTGCCATTCAAAGTCTACAAAATGCTGAATTCAGCTTTGACTCATCCAGCTTGTGCGTCTCAAAGTCTGTTTTCATGGAAATCAACAAAGTTTTCTGTGGAAATGACGAGCTGCAGGTGTTAACAATAACATAACCTGTTGGCCATGTACACAATGTGAGAATATTTGTTCACAGAAAAATGTTGAGCTATGATCATTTATAGTATTAGGTAGATCACACAGTATGAATGTGAGTTAGGGATCTTAGAGTGTAAGCTCCTTGAGGGTAGGGGCTGATGTGAATGTACAATGTATATGTAAAGCACTGCGTAAATTGTACAATATACAAGTACTGAAATAAATAAGATAAAAAAAAAAACAAACACACAACACAAAAAACAACAATGTGCCATCTCTCTAAAAACTGACCAGAGTAACTAGAAATGATACATGTTTTTATGGTACAGACGCTAGCTATATTGGTGATGCCGCTAAAAATTTCTATAGTCCATTAAATGATGTGAGGATCAGGCAGTGTCATGCTTTCATAGACATGGCAAGGCCTTTGTTGAGCACACTTAGAAATCTGAGCATCTTTGGCAGTACCCAAGTGAAAAAATGCCTATTCACGCTCTTCGCAAGTCAGATCTTTCACTAAAGCCCTCCAACGTCAATAACGGCACATAAATGTAAATAATTTGGTGCCTTATGCAAATGCCACAAAATATGTCAGCAATACGTAAAAGATTTGCATACATTTTTAGGATGACATCTAAAAACAAAAAGTATCCCCCTTATGCACTCAACGTTATGTAGGAGTATGAATTAGGCTTCTTAGAGACCGTATGTCAGTAAAGATAGCTTGGTCCGGAGTCTTGACAATGATCCAATTTTATCTGTGCAGAACAGAGACCCTGTGACATCATTCTCTGTGTCCAGGCCTAAAGTGGCCTTCAAGAAGAATGCTTCTCAGTCTGTGGGGCCTGCTCAAAGTTTGCAGCAAGACCGCTGTGCTCACACAATCAGCTGTAATTAAAAATTCTTTCCTTGGCTACTTTGCTGTCCTGACAGTTTGGTATAATATGCCAGTACTATAAAAGTGTTTAGATCCTGGTAAAATGTAATTATACAAATAAAAGGTAGAACTCATAAGTCCTTAGAAAGTGTGTACTTATGTCATCATTATAAGCCAAATGTTCTAACATTTAAAATGGCAATGCAACCTACATTAATATGTTTTGGTCATCATTTCCCAACAGATCACGCTTCTAAGATTGTGTTAATCTTGCAAAAGCCATCTCTTGCACGCAGGGCATTTGCCCAGCTCTCCTAAACACCTTTCCCTCTGCCTGCAGCATTTTGGCAGAAAAATGCATGACATGTATAAATGCATCAAGCGCTTAGCTGCTCCTGGACGCACAGGCAGTAGGGTTTTTTCTGCCCCTAAATGCTTGTGTGCATGGACACATAGGCTAACATGAAGGGGTGTTTAGAGGTAGAAAAAAAAAAAAAGAAAAACACAGTAGACACCCCTAAAAGCAGCGTTTTTAATGCTTAGTGTGCATGAGGCCTTAGGGCCCTTTCACACGGATGGACCGTATGTCCGTTTTTCATCCATAATTTTCGTATGAAAAATGGACATACATGTATCCCTATGGGATAGCGGATGAACATCCGCTGACATCAGTCTTCGCTATGCTCCGTTTCTGATGACGAAGGTAAACCCTACTTTTCCATCCGTCTACGGATCAGATGAAAACGGACTCTACGGTCCGTTTTCATCCGATCCCCCATAGAGGAGAGCAGCGCTCCGGCACAGTGTGCAGAGACAGACCTGTCATCTGCCTGCTCAGCGGGGATCGCGGAGCGATCCCCCGCTGAGCAAAGCGGCGCCCATACACAGACACGTCCGTGTGAAAGGGCCCTTAGGTATGACTGGAATAACATGCATAAACATTTTTCAGCCTGGTGGAAATCTTTATAACTGACCATGTGATAATTGTTTTTCTGCATCGGTGTCATCTTCATCTGAAAAAATGCTGTATGGTGCAGTGATCATTTCATGGATAGAAAAATCTCATAGGTACCATGAGAGCTACTAGCCCAGGTTCATTTAGATGTAAAGCCTAAAGCTGCTTTCACACTGCTCAGTAGCAAAAAGGTTTTTTTTTTTTTTGCTGCGTTTCTGGTTGCTTGACATCATGGACATGTGAGAAAAAATAAAAATTGAAAAAAAAAAAAAAAAAAAAAAAAAGCACCAAAAAAGCAACCACGTTTTTCATGCATTTCAATTAGGAAGTGTGTTTTTGGTACGGTTTTAAACACGCACCAAATATGCATTAAAAATGCAGCACTTTTAAAAATGCAACTGACCCACAACTGGCTGATGTGAAGAGTTCCATAGGATTTAATGGTCATGCGTTTTTCTTCTGCTTCTTGTAATGCAAAAATGAAAGAAAAAAAAAAATGATCAGTGTGAAAGCAGCCTAACTGAATTACATATACATTGCTAAAGTACTATGGGGGGAGATTTACTAAAACTGGAGAGTGCAAAATCTGGGAAAAATGATCCGCACTCCGGTTGTTGCTCCTAAAATGTCTTCATTTTATTGAAAAGCCACAGTGGACAAACGCAGAGAAAGTCAGTTGACGTGTTTCAGCCTATAAGGACTTCGTCATAACCACATTACAGACATAAAACTTTGAAATAAATAGTAGCTCTAAAGATCAAAGGCTCCACCTATTAATTGTCTTGATTGACCGCAGGCAATTATCAAAAAAAGGAATCAGCCGCAATACATATAGGGTGATCCATGTGTATGCCACTAATTCTCACACACCTAGTGGTGAGGAAAAGGAGCAAAAATGCAGCAGGAAAAGCAGCAAAGATGCAACAAAAAAGGTGGGACTTTATATGAAGCTCATGGTAAAAAAATGAATAGAATGGTGGATAGGAACATTTTTAATAATACATAGATACATGTTTACATACATTGAATTTCATATACATAGAAATGCACACTTCCATAGTGCCAATTTCTAAAACAGTAATATCTGGTAGTAACATATTTATAAACATCACATGATAAGATTATGGAATCCACCAACATTCATGATTGGATATACACATATTGAAAGATAGCATCTGAACGGTCTATGGTCTTTCTGATCCCTGTCACAATAAGGCCTCATGCACACGGGACGTTAAAATAACCTTATGAAAACGCCAGTAACTTTGCAGTGAGTTTTTTAAACTTTTTTCAGCTTTTTTCAACATTTTTGCAATAGCGTTTTTTAGCGGTTTTTTTCTTTTTTCAAAATTTTTAATTTTTTTTCAATGGATCAAAAACGTTAAAAACGTTGGTGAGCGACGTTTTTGAGCGTTTTTGAGCATTTATCAGCGTTAGAACGTTTTTACAGCTGAAAAACGTCTCAGAACCCACTGGTCTTTGTTTTTTTTTACAGCTTAAAAATGCCTATGCCATTTGCAGCTCAAAAATGCCTAGGTGGGCATGAAGCCATAGACTAACATAGACAGGCGTTTTTAAGCTGCAAAAAACGCTCAAAAAAGTGGCTGTAAAAATGTCCGTGTGCACATTTCTTAATGGGCGTGTAATTGAAGTACACGACATCTGGTAGCTCGACGCGTTTCGCGGCTTTAAGCCGCTCTTCAGGAGCAGACATGTGATGTATCTGCAATGGGAGAGTAAATTAGCCACTTAAGGGCTGAGCCTCTTTCTGAGATTGTTGTTTACAAGTAAAAGACAGTTACTTTGTCACACCGTATTTGCCCAGTGGTCTTACAAGCTAATTTTTGGGGGAAAAAGTAAAACTTTTTTGAATTAAAAAACGAATAGTAAAGTTAGCCCAATTTATTTTTATATTGTGAAAGATAATGTTACGCCGAGTAAATTGATACCCAACATGTCACGCTTCAAAATTGCACCCGCTCGTGGAATGGCGACAAACTTTTACCCCTAAAAATCTCCAATGGTGACGTTTAAAAAATTCTAAGAGCCCTTTCACACTGGTGCGGGGGCGGCGTCGGTGGTAAAACGCCGCTATTATTAGCGGCGTTTTACCGTCGGTATTCGGCCGCTAGCGTATCGGTTTTACCCCCCGCTAGCGGCCGAGAAAGGGTTAAATACCACCGCAAAGCGGCTCTGCAGAGGCGCTTTGCCGTCGGTATAGCCGTGCCATCTTATTGATTTCAATGGGCAGGAGTGGTGAAGGAGCAGTATACACTCCGCTCCGAAGATGCTGCTAGCAGGACTTTTTTTACCATCCTGCCAGCGCATCGCTCCAGTGTGCAAGCCCTCGGGGCTTTCACACTGGAATGAAAGCAGCGGCACTTTCGGGTCGGTTTGCAGGCGCTATTATTAGCACAATAGCGCCTGCAAACCGCCCCAGTGTGAAAGGGCTCTTAAGGTTGCTTGTTTTAAGTTACAGAGGAGGTCTAGGGCTAGAATTATTGCTCTTGTGCTACCGATCGCAGCGATATCTCACATGTGTGGTTTGAACACCGTTTTTTTATGCGGGCACTACTCACGCATGCGTTTGCTTCTGCACGCGAGCTTGGTGAGACGGTGCGCGTTTAAAAAAAAATATGTTTTTTTCTTATTTATTTTACGTTTTATTTTACATTTTTACACTGTTCTTTAAAAAAATAAATTAAATAAATTGTAATCACTTTTATTCCTATTACAAGGAATGTAAACATCCCTTGTAATAAAAAAAAAAAAAAAAAAAAAAAGAGGATGACAGGACCTTTTAAATATGAGATCTGGGGTCAAAAAACCTTAGATCTAATATTTACACTAAAATGCAATAAAAAAAATAAAATAATAAATGTCATTTAAGAGCTATGGGCGGAAGTGACGTTTTGACGTCGCTTCTGCCCTGCAATGATATGGAGACGGGTGGGGTCCATCTTCCCCTCACTCGTCTCCGTCAGGCTAGGGAGAGATTCGATCGCCTCCACCGCTACCGACGGCTCCAGTAAGCGGCGGAGGGCACTGGAGCGTGGCAGAAGGGGGGCCCCCTCTCCCGCCTCCGATAAAAGTGATCTTGCGGCGAATCTGCCGCAGAGACCACTTTTATCTTGAAGCGGACCGCCCGCTGAAGAAGCTAGCTGCTGCCATAACAATGAAATTCCTCTTCAAAATACTGATGTACAACGACGGTGTGTGGTCTGGAAGTGATCAACTAAGTAAACTAGCTTGTTGGACTGGTTTCCCTCTCTCCAAGCACCAGGTATTTATCAGACCATCACGAGCCTTATCCTCCCCACTTTCCCCTCCCCCGTAACCGTGTGTCTTGGTGGCGACCTTCTATTATGGTCTGCCACCTCTACTCCCGCTTTGTCGCAACAATATCAGTTTTCAATTCTGCACTAACCATCTTTACTATCCAGTCCACCCTCACTTTAAATTAATTCACCCACATAGCCCCAATATTTATTGGTTCACTTGATTGACTCACTCACTGATGCTTTCCATGTTTACACCAGGAGTGCTCAGTGTGCCCAGATCCTCCTGGGGTGTTGTCTGTGATGGGTGCCGCCGCTGAACATGCCCCCTCAGCTCCCGATACTGATGCCCTCGGGTGGCTCACGGTCCCTGACACTGTGCCATTAAGTGCACATACACCTGTAATTGATCTATTTTTAAATAGAGGGGAGGGGGTATTTTCTATCTATCCTTCCCTATATTGATACAAGCTAGTTTACTTAGTTAATTTACTCTCCCATTGCAGATAACATCACACGTCTTCTCCTGAAGAGTGACTTAGAGCCCTTTCACACTGGGGCGGGGGCGGCGTCGGCGGTAAAACGCCGCTATTATTAGCAGCGTTTTACCATCGGTATTTGACCGCTAGCGGGGCGGTTTTACCCCCCGCTAGCGACCGAGAAAGGGTTAAATACCACCGCAAAGTGCCTCTGCAGAGGCGCTTTGCCGGCGGTATAGCCGCGCCGTCATATTGATTTCAATGGGCAGGAGCGGTATACACTCCGCTCCTTCACCGCTCCGAAGATGCTGCTGGCAGGACTTTTTTTTACCGTCCTGCCAGCGCATCGCTCCAGTGTGAAAGCCCTCGAAGCTTTCACACTGGAATGAAAGCAGCGGCACTTTCGGGTTGGTTTGCAGGCGCTATTATTAGCGCAATAGCGCCTGCAAACCGCCCCAGTGTGAAAGGGCTCTTAAAGCATTGAAACGCGTTGAGCTACCAGATGTCAAGTACTTCAATTACACGCAAATTAAGATATGTGCGCATATATAAAATTTTTATTGCGACAGGGATTAGAAAGACCATAGATCGTTCAGATGCTATCTTTCAATATGTGTATATCCAATCATGAATGTTGGTGGATTCCATAATCTTATCATGTGATGTTTATAAATATGTTACTACCAGATATTACTGTTTTAGAAATTGGCACTATGGAAGTGTGCATTTCTATGTATATGAAATTTAATGTATGTAAAATGTGTATCTATGTATTATTACATATTTTACCATCTATCATTCCAATAATTTTGTTACCATGAGCTTCATATAAAGTCCGACCCCTTTTTGTTGCATCTTTGTTGCTTTTTCTGCTGCTTTTTTGCTCCTTTTCCTCATAATGATAGGGATGGAGGCACATGACCATACCCGGCCATGGCTTCATTCAAAGTCCCAAATTCCCCCCTTTTATGACACACCTAGTGGTGATAATGTGCACATGTACATACACGCATGTACACACACGTGCATATATTCATACACGTATACACATATGCATAAGAAAACACCATAAAATTCAAAAAACATTTAATAAAAAAAAAAAATGAAAATAATAATAATCCAGATATGTGAAAAAGTGCAAAACTGGTGCAGCTCTGCATAGAAACCAATCAGCTTCCAGGTTCTTTTGTCAAAGCTTAAGGACTTATGCACGCAGGACATTTTTACAGCTTCTCTTAGGTGCATCTGACCTAGTTTTAGTAAATCAACCCCAATGTGTCAAACAAATGACAACCATAAAATACTAGTTTTCACATTTTTTAAAATTCTCTTTGTGCATCCCAGTGCTGTCCATCTCCTATTTTAGCTACTAAATGATACATAAATTGTCATCTAAATAATTGCCCTCAACCAGCTTCCTGATAGTGACAACCATGAACCATACATATCTGCACAACCTGTCAGCATGGCTTCTTTAGTCTCTACCAGGGTGTTTGTGACAGGGTGAGAAGACAGGGGCACAACTAGCACACAAGGACAGTGCGTTCAGAGCGTTTGCACCCTATAACAGGAACAGGAACTGGATCATTGGGTAGTTAAGCAAAAAAAAAAAAAAGCGCATTCAATTACATAAAATGTGAAGATTTTATTGAATACGTTTAGATCTACTTTAAGCTCTCTGCAAAGCACAACGGATCATTCAAACAACTGTAAAATCCTGATAATATTAATACAACGTATGGATCAGAAAAGCTACCCGTCACAAATCCTTGATGAAAATAAGTAAAAAAAAAAAAAAGATGTTTGGCTATAAAGGACTATAAAGAGAAGCCCTTGAAGCGATTTAATACGCTTTGTAGTATGGAGTGGTAGAACAAAAGAGAAAAGCAGGAAATCCTATGGACACAGTTAGCAGACAGTGTGCTGTAACCACGCTGAGTGGGATGTTATCTCTCAGACAGTAATCAGTGAAAACAAAGCATTCCCCTGACAATTTGTGCTGAAACAGTGCAAACAGATAAAATAAAGTCTGTGTGCAGAATTCTCCACTTCATATGCATAGTCAACAGTCATGACAAAAGAAGAGATTTCCAATCAGCAGATGCTCAATTTCTTATTAAATCATTTTATTGGCCATTAACTCCAAACAATTGATAATTTATTTAAATGAGTAAAGACTGATAAGATCCACCATTAATAAATTACAATTAAAGTGTGCATATGGTCACTATAATCCAATGTATAGCTTTACTCTCATTATCTGCCCAAGTGCAGGCTATACCAAAGGCTGGTCATATTTGCTCTGATAGAAGGAAAGGTGGCCATAGACATTACATTGACCTGGAATCAGGCGGCAGTCCATTGTCTATGGGTCAATGTATAAGCCTTCCCTGGAGACAAAGTGATTGGGCAGTTTAGAAAACCATGCCTGATTGCTATTGTTATTATCGCTGGTGACATTATATGCATATGGCTTCAACTCTATGTTTAAAGTGACTAGGAAACACTGACCCAGAACACATCATGGAGATGTTGAATTCTTAATACAAGTCAAAACATTTGCCAATGTCTGTGCCCAGCTTAATGTAAACCTGTCATGAAAGAAATATGGAGGCTACATGGCTGACCACCTGAAAATGCTAGTTGCCTAGCGGTCATGCAAACCTGCTGGCCTAAATACTTTGAGCCACTGACCTCTGACTAGTATGCAGATCGATCAGAAAAGTTAGGCCGGCCATAGGACGGTGTGAATTTCTTTTCTGCAACCACAGGTTTACAAAGGAATCCATCCCGCTGCGCAATTGTCTTCTCCCAGTGGGGGCAGCCCGTAATTATCGCTGGTGGCTATAGCAGCAGAATCTGGCAGGCTCGTTGTACCCAAATTGAACGACTGATCAATTTGGCACATTCAGCCCGCCCATTACCGGTTGGAATATCTGCAGGTTCCTGCTGAACCGGCCAAGATTCGAACCAGGTATGGCTGGCCTTAAGCTCATCACACATATTAAAACCTGACTGTACAATCTTCTTTAGATCTACCAACAACTACACAATGCAAGGGCCTGCCTGACTGAATTCAAGTTGGATAGCTTAGGTAGGTCCCCATCTTAGTATTGATAAATCTAAAGCCCCCCGTTCACACTACGTGAGCGGAATTGCCTTGTTCCCGCTTGCGATATCTTAAAGCGCGATTCCCATGCGGTTCCGCATGTTGTGCATAGGGCAGCCCACTCATTTGAAAAGGCTGCCCAAAAGAAACACCTGCTTCTTTTTTGGGTGGCAAGCTTGATGCAATCTTTAAAAGGCACGTTTGCTGCAATTGCTACTAGATTCTGTCCAGAGCACCAATCTCAGTAAAAATGACCACATTTGGGGTGCCATTTAAAGGCACCTAAACACACGCCTTGTGTTTTGCGAATAGCGTGCGTTTTGAATTGTGGGCAGAATTTCAGCAAAATCGCAATGTGTGGCCTAACCTAGGAGATTGTACAGAACGTGGACAGTAAATGTGTATAGCGGGTTTTAGAAGCATCTATCAACATATTTTTAACAGTTCAGGCAACTAGCATTTCCAGATGGAGAGGTCAGCAATACCAGCCTAAATGTTTCTCTCTTGATAAGTTTTCTAATTAGGTAATCTGTACTGAGAAAATATGGGGGCTTCCATTTTTAAGATGCTAGATGCCTGGCTGCAAGTCGCATGACAAGTCATACCCCATGATTTCCAATGTCTACCATTCATATCTGTGTGACTTCAAAGTAGTCCCTGCTCTACTTTGGTCCAACTTTGATGCGACTTGAGGTCCATAGACCTCAATATTACACAGGCATTGCTTCAAGTCACGTCAAAGTCACACGACTTTCAGGTCATACAAGTGTTAAAGGAGCCACTTCCCACCCAAGGTACATCCTTGAATTTGTGTGGGTATATCTGAATGATGGGTGCAGCTACAGGCATCATTCAGATATCGGCTTTTTCAGCTGGCGATTTCCTACACCATAAGAATGATCATAGCGGCTGTTCCACTGCTTGATCGTTCTTATGGGCAGCGAGAGGGGACCCCCCCTCCCCTGCCGTCCTCCGGTGCTTCTACCGACTCACCACTTCCATCGGTGAGTCAGACAGAATCCGCCGTCCCCGGATGGTGATCATAGAGATTTCCGGCAGACCAGATGGTCGCCGGAGTCTCTGTGATCGTTCGGAGGCCGGGCGCGATGTTATGACGTCACGCCTGGCCTCTGCATTCAAACGAATGGCGCCGCCTCGGCTGGGAAGCCAGGATCGTTTTTTTTTTGTTTTTTTATTTCAGTCTTATTGACCCCATATATCACTGTAAAGTGGACCGATCATGCCATATTCCTATTACAAGGGATGTTTACATTGCATGCTTGGTTTTTGGTCAGTGACTGAGAAAGTACTGAGCCCTGAAACAGCCAAGCAACTAGCATTTTTGAATATGGTCAGCAATAGCACATTCTGTTTTTCTCTTAAAACAGGTTTTCCTTTAAACTATATGACCAATCTTTTTAATTGAATGGGCTATCTCCTAATATGTGAGAATCATTTTACAGGCAATGGGAGATTGTTCCCTTTTTCTAAATAAAACAGAACATTGCTTTCATGGAGTGTGCACTGCACCCATCCACCAGCTGAAGTGTAGAGAAGATCATGCAGTTCCAGGGGCTCCCCATTCAAGGTCAGTCCACTCTTTTTTTATAAATTTCTTTTTATTAATTTCAGTAGAAAATTTACAATACAATGTACAAAACAAAAATTAATTGCCAGTACGCGATTGAACTGGTCTCGCAGGACCTACAACTAAGTATGGCAAAAAGATATACGAAACAGTAGAACAGCCATAATAGGCCAATTAAAATGCTCTAGGCACAACAGCATCAAAGGGGCAGTCAACTTTTAATACCAGTTCATGGCTACCCTAAAGTCATCTATTTACATAAGAATTCAGTAGCAATTTCAATAAAATTCTGAGATAAAGTATAGTCAAAGCAATCATAAAATTTGAATCTGTAAACTATGCTGAACACTTGAGAATGAAGTAGCCAAAATTATTTGCTGCTACAACATACTGACAAAATAATCTTACTACATGTGGCCAGTATAGGAGTAATAATGTGACAGAGGAAGTACAGTAACTGGTTAGACAGGTGTATACAGGCAGCAATACATGAGACACAGCATAATGAATGCTAATCAGATGAGGTGGAGGATGTTCTGCTAAATTTCCCACGTATGGATAACAATAGGACTGATTAAGTGCTAGACACATGGGCTATGGAAAGGAAGATGGGGAGGTTAGGAGAAATTAGCACTATGTAATATTGTTTATTTTATGCTACAAAATGTAATCTCCTCCTCAATGTAATCTCCTCCTCAATCTTGGTTCCTAAACATCATACGTTGTCTGCTGATTCACAAACGCTACCAAGTGCACAACTACATGACCTGTGCTTAGTAACATGCCTTTATAGCCAATATACAAAAAATAATAAGAGTCACTATAGGGTAAGAGAACATAGAGACCCATCTAGTAAACACAACATGGGAATACCACATCCTATATTATATGCGGTCCCAAGCATGAAAGATCAGGCTAATCATTGCAAAATAGAAAACAGAAATCTGGGTACAGAGTAAAACAAAAGATGACACTCCTTTCTTAAGTCCAAGTGCCCAGCTAGCATACTGATCTATATTGGGTTTAATACATTCTGAAGTACTGAACAAGTATGCAGGATCAGGCTTTAAACTTGGCTCGTTACTTTTGGCACATTTGTCCCAGGTTAGTATTGAAGTCAGAGGATCATCATGGTGGTCAGGCAACTCACATTTTCTCTTGACAAGGTTTAATGTAACAGAGATCACAGTAACACACATGAAGTACCACAGCTGTGGCGTGAAAGTGTGGGGCGGCTGGTGGTTAAGGCTAAGGTTAAGATACTTCACTTGCTTACAGTGTCTTGAAAAAGTATTCACACCCCTTGAAATTTTCCACATTTTGTCATGTTACATCCAAAAACGAAAAAGTATTTTATTCGGATTTTATGTGATAGACCAACACAAAGTGGCACATGATTGTGAAGTGGAAGGAAAATTAAAAATGGTTTTCAATTTCTTTCTTTACACATAAATATGTGAAAAGTGTGGTGTGCATTTGTATTCAGCCCCTCTGAGTCAATAGTTTTTAGAACCACCTTTCACTGCAATTACAGCTGCAAGTCTTTTGGGATGTCCCTACCAGCTTTGCACATCTAGAGAGTGACATTTTTGCTCATTCTTCTTTGCAAAATAGCTCAAGCTCTGTCAGATTGGATGGAGAGCGTCTGTGAACTGCAATTTTCAAGTCTTGCTACAGATTCTCAATTGGATTTAGGTCTGGACTTTGACTGGGCCATTCTAACACATGAATATGCTTTGATCTAAACCACACTGTACATTTTTCACATATTCGCAGGCCAAAAATTTTTTTTTTTTTAAATGAATCTGCAGCAGAATAAAATAGAATTTGACAGTCTACCGGCAGTAGAGCTTGATGGCACACCTGCATCCTCCGCCCACACCTAAAAGCTGTAAGCTCATGCACGGAGGCTAAACTTCCAGTGTTTGCAGGGCCTTACATCTGTGTTACCGTCACAAACCTCCATACATTTGTGTCCCCATCAGAGCCCCCCTGCATATTTGTGTCCCCATCAGAGCCCAGCCCCCCCCCCCCCACACACACACTGTGTCCCTATCAGACCCCCACCGCACGTGTGTCTTCATCTCAGACCCCTCACATATTTATGTCTAAATCAGAGCCCCCCTGCATATGTGTGTCCCCCTTAGAGTCCCCTTCCATATTTGTGTCCCCATCAGAAATGTTGTAGGCAAAATTACAGCTGCAAAAGACACTGATGCTAACAGAGGGTCAAGAGCCAGGAGGTGCAGCAGGTACTAGCAATCAACAACTAGTAAGGCGCCGGGTTGTGCAGGCATCGTAAGGCTGCGGGATCTGCGCTTCATACTGTCAGGGGTGAGTATGCAGAGCAGTTCCTGCTACCGGACATAGCTTGAGCAGGAACCAACCATGCAGTGAGTCTGATAACTCAAGCTGCGAGCCAGAAAAAATGTCCCAGCAGGCCATATTTTGGAGACCCTTGAGGTAAACCATTCCATTGTAGCTCTGGCTGTATGTTTAAGGTCGTTGTCCTGCTGGAAGATGAACCTCCACCCCAGTCTCAAGTGTTTTGCAGAGTCTAACAGGTTTTCTTCTAAGATTGCCCTGTATTTGGCTCCATCCATCAACTCTGACCAGCTTCCCTGTCCCTGCTGAAGAAAAGCATCCCCACAACATGATGCTGCCACCACCATGTTTCACACGGGGGGGGGGGGGGAGATAGCGTGTTTAGGGTGATGTGCAGTGTTTAGCGTTTTGCTTTGAGGCAAAAAAGTTCAATTTTGGTCTCATCTGACCAGAGCATGCTCTCCTTGCCTGACCTTGCCTAACCTGTCAGTTTAGGTGGCCGGCCATGTCTTGGTAGGTTTGCAATTGTGCCATACTCTTTCCATTTTCAGATGATGGAAGTGAACAGTGCTCCTTGAGATGTTTAAAGCTTGGGATATTTTTTATAACCTAACCCCGCTTTAAACTTCACAACTTTATCCCTAACCTGTCTGGTGTGTTCCTTGTTCTTCATGATGCGGTTTGTTCACTAAGGTTCTCTAACAAACCTCTGAGGGCTTCACAGAACAACTGTATTTAAACTGAGATTAAATTACATACAGGTGGACCCTTTTTTACTAATCAGGTGACTCCTGAAGGCAATTGGTTCCACTAGATTTTAGTTAGGGGTATCAGAGTAAAGGGGGCTGAATACAAATGCATGCAACACTTTTCAGATATCTGTAAAAAAAAATAAAAATTGAAAACAGTTAATCATTTTCCTTCCACTTCACAATTATGTGCCACTTTGTGTTGGTCTATCATATAAAATCCCAATAAAATACATTTACGTTTTTGGTTGTAACATGACAAAATGTGGAAAATTGTTAAGGGGTATGAATACTTTTTCAAGGCACTGTATATCTCAGGTTGACCCAACCTTGTATAATTAGGAATAGAGGAGAACCCACATCTTCTCCACTACCTCAGCTTTAGCTTATTCTGCCCAGAGCCAGGAAAGAAGCAACCAAATGTAAGACAGGAGTAGTAGTGGAATAAGTCACTGTCATTGTTCCTTGAGGGGGACACAAAATGGAATGGTATGCAACCATGACACTGGTACTCAGTAGTACCGGAAAAACTTGTAAATTGAGTTGCAATCTTGTAGAAAATGGTGCCACATTCTGGGGAGATTTACTAAAACTGATGCACACAAAATCTGGTGGAGCTGTGCAATAGTAACCAATCAACTTCTAAATTCAGCTTGTTCCATTAAGCTCTTACAAAAAAAAAAAAAAAAAAGCCGATTAGTAACTATCCAGAGCTGCACCAGATTCTGTGTGCATTGGTATTAGTAAATCTCCCCCTGTCTCTTTTCACTGTTTTTAGTACAGGAAGAATTGATAGATCTACCCCATTAAGTAACCATGCTGGCTCTTCAGTAGGCAACAACTGAGCAGGTCTGAACCAAGAAAGTCTCTTCTCCAACTTATAAGATCATCTTAATTTTCAGCATGATGTTAATGAGGAAAAATGCAATGATTCAGGGTCTCTGAAAAGCTTGTTCATTGTAGAGAAAGGTGGTAAAACTATCAATTGGTTAAAATTAGTAATTTCTGCAGCTCCAATTTTGAATTAGGCTAGAATTCTCCGCATCCAATTCGCTTTACAGGAGATTGTGACCGCCTATCAATGGACCGGTACACACATCTCCGGGACAGCCGCAGAGCACATTGCACAGGCGTCCTGTGTGTCTTTGGCTCTGTTTCAGGTCTGAATTCAGGCAAAAATTTGGGCCCGATCCGTCCCTTAGAAACTGAAAACAGGGATGCACCTGACCCCTGCTGTGATCCGCATCCGTATTGGGTGTGAACTCAGCCTAAATCCTAGCCTTGCACCAAAATTGTGAGCTCAACGTATTCACTCCAAAGTAAAAATGCCAAAGTACAGCTTTAAAGATAGCACACATCTAGGAGAAAAGAAAATTATAAAATATACTTACTTTGGAGGAGCATCTTTTAAGATCTAAGATACTCAACATTCCTAGGATCTCGCCTGGTAAGGGTATTCTTTCTCCTCATACATTTCTTTACTAAAAGATGTAATGTGGCATTTTTACATGAGTGTGGGGCAATGGTGAATAAGTGGACCTTATATTTTGATGGTCAAGTAGGATTCTGCCATGTCTCAGTTAGACCTAAGGGTTTTTTTTGTTTTTTTTTAACTTCACCAGAAATTAAACAACTGTTAAGCATGGTAAAATGGTCCCAAAATAGCGCCCTGGGCCCCATTTTCTTTAAAACGTCAACAGGCTTTACTTTCTTTTCAGCATACACAATACTCTGAAACCTCAGAATGAATCTACTGTCTTGAGTAACAATGACCACAGATGGGTTCATCCAGTATGATAAAAGCTCAGATATCCAAATCATTACAGAGACAATATAGGGTCACCAATGTATTCTAGAAAACTAAAAAATTACAATTTGCAGCTACAGATGCATGGGTTTATAAGACAGGCATATTACATAATATAGCATAAGAGAAATATTGACCTAGCCATCTTCCCTTCATAACTACTTTTGCTAGGTCACAGTCTCAAACTATATACGTTGTATTTTTTTTACAGCATTTCCTAAGCCTGCATTTAGCAAATTTTCAGTCCTTCAGAAAAGCACATTAAATAAATGAAATCAGAAAGGGAAATCATTAAGTTGTCGATGTAAACCCTAAATGAATAAGATTCAGTTTGCTAAAGCAGTGTGTATGAAACCATTACTTTTTTTGTATGCGGTTTCATCCTTTCTTGCTTCTCATGCCACTGAGATCCTGTAGCCACTTTCTACCTACATCACCACCAGCGATAGCTGCATGACATCTCCTGACACTAACAGTGTAAAGGCCTGTACACACGATAAGAATATCGGACAAATAAACCGCCATCGGAATGATCATCCGATAATCAATTCGTTAGTACACAGCTTTCGAAAGCTGATCACGAACGACAGATGCAAAAATATCCGAAGGCACAGTCACAAAATTAAGATAACAGAATGAATAATTTTCATGTAATTAGTATAGTATTTGTACGATAAAAATTGCGTGAACAAGACCATGCATGCTCGGAAACGAAAAAATACATTTCAATACATCATTTCCGAAGTTATATTCTGTCTTACGAGAATTTTCGTAAAATATGAATTTTTGATATAAGAGTAGCATGCAAAAAAAACAAAAAACAAAAAAACAAAAAAAAAAAAAAAACGGACAATCATTTGTCCGACATTCTCATCGCGTATGCTAGGCTTAATCGGTGTTGAATTGGCCCAATACTGGGCCACCACAGTAAGATGCCTACCTTTTGATCCCCTCTCTTACTAACAATCCTCTCTCTCTCTCTCTCTCTAACAATATCAACTCTGGAGACTTTCCCTTAGTCATTCATCCACCACCTTCTGAATGCCTTGTTCAATTGGTCTCTAAATTCTCAATCATAATGTCCTCTTCCCATGATACCTTTTGAGAAACTAGCCTTTTCTCCTGCAGTTGGAAAATATACCTTCCATTCATAGGATTGCTAAACCCACCACAGACGATCACAAATACTTGTCAATGGCTCCTACCACCCCTTTCCTTCCTAAAAATAAATTCAAATGACTCTGTTCTCTCCAGGCTTGACTACAGACAGATTCAGCGTTTCCTGGCCTCATACCCTAACTATTCAACAACTAAACAAGACCTCTCCCCTTTAAAAGAGCTGCTCACACATGAAGCTATATCATATCCTGGGAACAGGAGCTAAACATTTCACCTGTGCCAAAAGAGTGGGAAGAAGCATACACTCTACAACAAACTCTGTTGTCTGCTACGTGCAGGAGAAAAATTTAAAAATGTTCTTGCACCGGTATAAATGCCCAGTGAACATACCCACTATAATTCTTCTCTACCAGACATATGTTGGCACTGTCAAAAACACAAAGGAACAATGACCCACAATATTGTAGAAATGTGGGACAAAGGATTCTGGGACAAAATTTTACACATATACCAACAAGTCACAGTTAAATGCACTTAGCCTTTATACAGGTGCCACTTTCTTGCAGCTGCCAAATCAGTGATCACTGGCATTCCCAATCCCCAGCTTCTACAATTGCTGAATGGATCACAGAACCAGACCACATAAAGCAAAAGAAGCAATTGTTGATGAAAGACGACAATGGTACGGAATTGTTCACCCACACCTGGGTGCCACATGTAGCATTTAAGCAAATCCCCACCAACTCTTAACCTTTTGGAGCCATGGCAGGGATAGACTCCCTCCTCCTTCCCTATGCTCTCTCACCCCCACCCAACCCAATTATATCCCAACTTTTCCTCTGTACCTTCGTACCCCAACCCCTGCAACCTAGAAAATTCCTTAAATCCACCACTTTCTCCTCCATCTAAAGCTATTTTTTTTCACAGCCCAATAACAAGTGCAACAAGTTATCACAAGAACACCTCTATACTATCGCCAATCCACAACTTTGCTTTTTTAACATCTCCTCCCTTGGTGACCCCCAGGTATATTTATATTACCACAAACTGAGAACTTTAGGGTTTAAACCAATAGTTGTGGGTTTTACACACAAACCTAGGTTTCTAGATCTTCCTTTAAAAAAAAAAAAAAAAAAACCGCATTCTCAGGCAAAAACACATCTATTTTATCTTAAAACTGGCAAGGCATGTTGGCCACGTAATGTGGGTATGGCTATAAAATGACTGCATATATAAATGCATGCAGTCCTCATACATCCTTGTCTATTGTCATGGTTATGATCTCCCAGCTTCAATAAGGCATTTAAAACCAGCCAGGCAATGGCCCATGTTGTCCGTTTCCTACATGACATGACTGTTCTGGTATGCTTCCAGTGGTACTCTACCTATTCCACTTTATCACTCCCCCCTTCCAAAGCTAAGCCATAAGAAGTTTTACAAATGTTTCTATCCTAAATATATACAGTACAGGGTTACCAAATGTGAATCACTCTAACATTTACCAATTAAGAGGGAATCAACATCTGGCTCCCACACTCAGTAGGCTAGTCATTGTTTTATGCTTTTTCCTCCAAACTTACAAGATACTCTTTAGAAATATTTTCTCACGCTAATTATGTATTTCATAATGGATTTTCCCGTGATCTGGAGGAACGTGTCATTTAAGTTAGACACATAACCTGTCTGGAAAGCTAGTCAGACAACAGCTAATAAGCTTGTAATCTACAACTATGACAGAGCAGTTACTAATTTCATCAATGAAACCTATAGAAATGTACCTGGATGAATATGAACAATACTTTGACACAGACAACACCATCACCTGACGAATATGCTAGGGTATACGTCATATCTCCGAAACCCAGAAATCAACGAATGAATACCTGTCGAGAGAAATGTGAGGCTGCCACTGCATTCCTTCTGAAAATGCTAATACTGGCTATCTTCAATACATTTGAGTAACAAGCCTGGAACAAACCCTCAGCAAAAGAAAGTCAGAATTTTTTACATATTTTCTTGGTACACATTAAGCTGGCCACATACAGCCAAGTTTTTTTCATTCAGCCGGCGGGCTGAACAAAAATAAACTGAACCGATTCCCACATTCACGTATTCAAGGTAGATGTGGGAATCCTCCCCACTGTGTCAATGTATTCAGACAGAGGAGTCAGCTGGATTCCTCCGCTGTCAAAATACACTGATAAGTGCTGCAGCGCTGACGAAACTAGCGTTTTCCAGCAAGCCCATTCATGAACAATTGATCAGTAGATCAAATGCTCTCAAACAAGACCAGCCATAGATGATCGAAATTCGTCCGATCCCTGCTTAATTTTGGTCCAATCTTTGGCCAGCTTAAGAGCACTGAAACCAAAGCAGTGGCCAATAATGCACATTATTTTCCCAATTCTATTCTGATCCATAAGGTCTTACATTTGTCTTGGGACACCATCCAGTAAAATGATGGCCTAACGTTTCAATATTATCCAATTAATGTGCAACTTGATCAAAATGACTAAATCAGCACACAATAGATAAGACATAACTTACTTTCTGATCAATTTAGGCCTGATTTAGGTCTGATCTAATCAAGCTGATCGATCAGCCAGGGCATACATTTTTCAATTGTGTTGCAGTGATTAGCAGCACTAAAATGCAATTGTATTTTGATTGATCAGTGCCTGCATGTTGAAAATAGAGATGGTAACAATAACTTATGATCGCAATTTACAATCAGATCTTTCAACTACTGATCAAAATCCACATCCAAGTTTGTGGCATATCAATCAAATGAGCAATCAACTATGAATATCCCTATCAGGAGAGATCAATTGCAAAATAAATCGACCATATGCCAGAGCATGTAAGGCCATCATAGAACTAGAGCTTCAGGGGGTTTTCAGTAGTTCAATCATAGCCCAGAGTAGATATGATGGAACATTTGGCTCCTTATGGGGTAAACCAGGGGTTCTCCACCCCTGGGCCGGACACCCAAGCTGATAACTGCCTTTGCCTGCTGAAGGTAGGACTGTGCAGGGAAGGCAGAGATTGAAAGGGGGCACTGTGATGTGAGAGAGGAAAGGGGGGGGGCATGACTTCAAGGGGCACTGCAATGTAAAGAGGCACTGTAAAATAAAGGGGATTGCACTGTAAAGGGACACTGTAATCATTACAGTGCCCCTTTACAGGGCACTGCGATATAAATGGGCACTGTGGACACTGATATAAAGGGGGGACTGTGCTGTAAAGTGGGGCTGTGATGTAAAGGGGGGCTAAGGCCCGACTCTGAACACCCTTCCCCAGTGCCAAAAAGGTTGGGAACTGCTGGTGTAAACTACAAAAGCAGCAATATATTTTGTTCTGTGCTCCAATTGCATGCAAGTGATTTATACTGCATGCTACTTGTGTAGCTTACACCATAGGGAGCCATTTGTTCAAGCTGTTAAGTTATCTATTGCTACCCCCTAATAATTTAGTAACATTACTAAACTACTTTAAAATCGCACTTGAAATGCTAACCTTAGTAAATGGCCTTTAGATCACATTTGACTATAGACTGCTGTGATCAATCGCACAACCCTCCTCCCATCTGATTCTTCTTAAGATTGTGCACAATCCCCACAACCAACAGCAATTGCAGGACAAGTCAATGGCAAGTTGGTTTGTGTGACTGATTGCAGCAATCTGTTACTAGTCTGTGTAGTTAAGGCCACAGTGACAGCTAAAGATAATCCAAAAGATATGACGTACATACATGCCTTTACTCAGCAATCTGACCATGTGAGGTACAACATTCACAAAAAGGCAGCAATGCAAGACTAAGGCCCCTTTCACACGGACGGATAGAATGGTGCTTTTAGCTGCGGATTTTCTAGTTTTCTAGCGCAGCTAAAAGCACACAATGCTTTCCTATGGCCCCATTCACACACTGCGTTTAGCTGCGATTTAGTTACATGCGGTTTGGTGCGGATAAAAAAAATAGAATTGACTGCGTCCAGGAGCGATTTAGCGCAGCTATCTGCACATAACTGCAGGTAATCGCAGTGCACTATTTCTCCTGCGGATAGCAGCGGCAACAAGGAAAGAAAAGCAACAGGAAGCACATCAGAAATAGCAAGAATGTTCCAAACGCAGCTAAACGCAGCCGCATGTAAACGCACGTAAACGCAGGTAATCTCACTGTACAAATGCAGCTGATCGCAGTGCCTGCAGTCTTGAATTTCACAGACATATGCTTTTAACTGCGGCAGAACAGCCGTCCATGTGAAAGGCGCCTAATAAAAAGGGGTGGGAAATTTTCACCCAATGCCTTTATTCATAGTAGAGATAACCTGGCACCACAGTTTACAGCTATGGGGTGCTCAGCTGGTAGATTTATGTTCACACAGAAAAACACGTCAGTACATTGCATAATGCCATCACAGATTCGATGAATGTAATTCAAAAGTACTTCAAAATCTAGGTTGCTTTTGGAATACGTGGAAGTCCCTGAGGGAAAACTACATACACTGTTAGAATTTCATTTGATGAACATTATCCATCCTGATCCTTCAATGTTTATGTTACTGCAGTTGAAAACAATTATCCATTGACCTAATTTACTATTAGAAAAATCAAACGTTCCAAAAATGGAAAAAATAAAAAAAATAAATAAAAACACCATTCCAAATTTTTTTACTGACAAGACAAAATTCTACCCCTGTATGGCTATAAAACTAAAAAAAAAAAAAAAAACCTAAGAAAAGCAAAACATTCTTCCAAAGATCGCTCACATAAAGCCATGAAAAGGTCCAAACATTTTTGAAGCAGAAACCAAAAGAAAAATGATCCTGAAGCTAGTTTATATATATGTATGATCATCGTCATATCTACAATATGCAGTCCTTGTCCAGTGAGGAGATTTTCTCCATCATTTAGGTGCATTGTTCCCGGTCATATGGTGACAGCACTTAGCATTGCAGCCTGTTCATGTATAGTCAGCACTTACACTTTTAACTATTGAATGAGTACCTAAACACACTGCACTCCTTACAATGTGATTGTATAGTTTACTTGATCCATGTCAAACGCTACAAAACCAGAACACAATACAACGCTAAACAAAATCAGATAGCATATGAAAAGCATTCACATCTTAAAAAAAAAAATAATGGTGTTCATTCATTATATTGTGCAATACTAAAGGAGTTAACAGGAGGCAAGGTTCCCTATAAAAGCTGATTGCTTTCTATAAATATATATGTAAGATCTGTGACATGATCTGTAGTGAAAGAACATTTTACTATATTAAACTCACCTATTCAAGTCAATTTTGTATTATACACCAAGCACTATAATGTGTCTTGGTAACAATCATTTTGGTTATTATGGTATCTGCACCTTATGAATTGTGCCGCATTCTATTGGCTTTTTCCAAAAAAAACAAACTAATAGATAAAATTAAACACAATGTTTCTGCCTACAATAGAGGCTTTCACAACATAACTTTGAGGTCTTCTAATGTAAACAATTTCTTTAAAATCCATAACAAAAAATAAATTGGGTAGATAGTGACTTGTATGCTTCCTATAATACAAACATACAAAATCTGGGGGAGAACCCACCCTTCATTATGTATATGTTACTGACAGACAAGTGTAAAGACCACTAGTTAGGAGGTCTATTCACCAATGTTTTCATTCATTTTCTTCATGAGATTCTATTAGGGTAAAAGGGGTAATAGTTGGGTGGATACAGGTTGGGTAAAAGTCAGGTAAGGCTCCATTCACACTTGTGCAAGTTGTCATGCGACTTTTGACACTGAAGTAGCATGACAAGTCGCACCCCATGTTTTTCAATGACAACCGTTCAAATATGTGCGACTTAAAGTCGTAGCGACTTTAAAAAGGATTCTGCACTACTTTGGCCTGACTTTCAAGCGATCTGAGTGCTATAGACTGCAAAGTAAACTTTCTAAAGTCTCATGAAAGTCACGCCTGAATGTTATACATGCGACAGTTGTGCAACAGCTGTCCATTTTCATTGGCCAAAGCCAAAGTCGCATCAAAGTCTCACCCATCCAAAGTTGCACTCCCAACGTCACACTGGAAATCGCGCTACTTTGGAGTCACACAATCTAAAGGTTGGGTAAAATTCAGGTGAATCTTGGGTGAAGGTTGCATAAAAGTTGGATAAATCTTGGCTGAAGCTTTCAAAAAAGTTGGGAAAAACTTGTGTATAGGTTGAAAAAAAGTTGGGTAAAGGTTGAAAAAAAGTTGGGTAAATCTTGGGTATAGGTTGAAAAAAGTTGGGTAAATCTTGGGTATAGGTTGAAAAAAGTTGGATAAATCTTGGATATAGGTTGAAAAAAAGTTGGGTAAATCTTGGGTATAGGTTGAAAAAAAGTTGGGTAAATCTTGGGTATAGGTTGAAAAAAAGCTGGGTAAATCTTGGGTATAGGTTGAAAAAAAGCTGGGTAAATCTTGGGTATAGGTTGAAAAAAAGTTGGGTAAATCTTGGGTATAGGTTGAAAAAAAGTTGGGTAAATCTTGGGTATAGGTTGAAAAAAAGTTGGGTAAATCTTGGGTATAGGTTGAAAAAAAGTTGGGTAAATCTTGGGTATAGGTTGAAAAAAAGTTGGGTAAATCTTGGGTATAGGTTGAAAAAAAGTTGGGTAAATCTTGGGTATAGGTTGAAAAAAAGTTGGGTAAATCTTGGGTATAGGTTGAAAAAAAGTTGGGTAAATCTTGGGTATAGGTTGAAAAAAAGTTGGGTAAATCTTGGGTATAGGTTGAAAAAAAGCTGGGTAAATCTTGGGTATAGGTTGAAAAAAAGCTGGGTAAATCTTGGGTATAGGTTGAAAAAAAGCTGGGTAAATCTTGGGTATAGGTTGAAAAAAAGTTGGGTAAATCTTGGGTATAGGTTGAAAAAAAGTTGGGTAAATCTTGGGTATAGGTTGAAAAAAAGCTGGGTAAATCTTGGGTATAGGTTGAAAAAAAGCTGGGTAAATCTTGGGTATGGGTTGAAAAAAAGCTGGGTAAATCTTGGGTATGGGTTGAAAAAAAGCTGGGTAAATCTTGGGTATAGGTTGAAAAAAAGCTGGGTAAATCTTGGGTATGGGTTGAAAAAAAGCTGGGTAAATCTTGGGTATAGGTTGAAAAAAAGCTGGGTAAATCTTGGGTAAAGGTTGAAAAAAAGCTGGGTAAATCTTGGGTAAAGGTTGAAAAAAAGCTGGGTAAATCTAGGGTGAAGATTGAAAAAAAGCTGGGTAAATCTTGGGTAAAGGTGGAAAAAAGCTGGGTGAAGGGTGAAAAAAAGCTGGGTAAATCTAGGGTAAAGGTTGAAAAAAAGCTGGGTAAGTCTAGGGTAAAGGTTGAAAAAGTTGGGTAAAGTTTGAAAAAAAGTTGGGTAAATCTTGGGTAAAGGTGGAAAAAAGCTGGGTGAAGGTTGAAAAAAAGCTGGGTAAATCTAGGGTAAAGGTTGAAAAAAAGCTGGGTAAGTCTAGGGTAAAGGTTGAAAAAGTTGGGTAAAGTTTGAAAAAAAAGTTGGGTAAATCTTGGGTAAAAGGTTGAAAAAAAGTTGGGTAAATTTAGGGTAAAGGTTGAAAAAGTTTGGTAAAGGTTGAAAAAAGTTGGGTAAATCTTGGGTAAAGGTTGAAAAAAAGTTGGGTAAAGGTTGAAAAAAAAAAGTTGGGTAAAGGTTGAAAAAAAAAAGTTGGGTAAAGGTTGAAAAAAAAAAAAAAAAAGTTGGGTAAAGGTTGAAAAAAAAAAGTTGGGTAAAGGTTGAAAAAAAAAAGTTGGGTAAAGGTTGAAAAAAAAAAAGTTGGGTAAAGGTTGAAAAAAAAAAAGTTGGGTAAAGGTTGAAAAAAAAAAAGTTGGGTAAAGGTTGAAAAAAAAAAAAGTTGGGTAAAGGTTGAAAAAAAAAAAGTTGGGTAAAGGTTGAAAAAAAAAAGTTGGGTAAAGGTTGAAAAAAAAAAGTTGGGTAAAGGTTGAAAAAAAAAAGTTGGGTAAAAGGTTGAAAAAAAAAGTTGGGTAAAGGTTGAAAAAAAAAAGTTGGGTAAAGGTTGAAAAAAAAAAGTTGGGTAAAGGTTGAAAAAAAAAAGTTGGGTAAAGGTTGAAAAAAAAAAAAGTTGGGTAAATCATGGGTATAGGTTGTATAAAAGTTGGGCAAATCTTAAATGAATTATACATAAAAGTTCTTGGGTACAGCCTGAATAAAAGTTGGGTAAATCTGGAGTATAGGTTACATGAATATTGGGAAAATCTTGGAGTATAAGTTGCAAAAAGATTGGGTAAATCTTGGACAAAGGCTACAAAAAAATTGGGACAATCTTGGGTGAAGGTTGCTTAAAAGTTAGGTAAATCTTAGGTGAAGATAAAGGAACCTTGAGGATGGCCATATATTGTACAATTTTCCTTCAGATTTACCAAACACCATACAGTATAATAAGAGGTCAAACCTAATTAACACTTTCAATTTGTATCCAATCAGGCAGGCCCTTGCAATGTATAGTTGAAGGCAAATCTATATAGGAAATTGTACAGAAAATTGGAAAATGTATGGCCAGCTTTATTAGTGATGGTGCCACTGAGAAATAAATATGTAGACAGGGCACCTTCACATAATCTTATAAATCTTGGGTGAAGGTTGCATTAAAGTTGAGTGCCGGTTGGGTGAATCCTGGGTAAACACACAGATAACCTGCCCCTGTATTAGCCTGTAGTGCCCCATAGCTGGCTGTAAGTATGGGGTGCCCACTTACCGAGAGTCTCAGCCCGTAGTAGTAGCGGTGCGGTGAGTGCAGTGAGCAGTGCGGTAAGTAGTAGAGCTCCGGGTGTTGTGATCTCAGCCATGTCTGTGAGAAGTGGCCAATCTCCGGGAAAGTTGTCAGCGGGCTGTCACTAGACGTAGGATATCCTCTCCAGACAGGGAGCCCCCGACTCTCCATACAGAGACACGATGAATAGGAGCCGAGCTGGATAAGAGAGGCGTACATAGACATAGAACGGTCCTCCTCCGGTGTGGACGATCCTCTCCTGCCCCGGCTCACTCACACACTCCACTACTCCTCCTGATCCCGGGGAGGGGACGAGGGAGGCTTCAACACTGGCCGCAGCAGCGACTCCTGCTGGTGACTCAGGGGAATAGCCAGGCAGGGAATTCAGGTAAGAGAACGCGCTGATATGGGGAATGGAAGTGAAAAGGGGAAGAGAGATCGATCCTGTGTGTGTGTCTTCTAATTATAGCAGTGGTGGCTGATGCTCTTTTGAGGGGGCGCAAACAAACTGAAAAATTGTGAAAAAACAAAACACCAATTGCAGCCACTTTGCCATCAAACGCAGCCACTGTGCCCATCAAACGCTGCCACTGTGCCCATTAAACGCAGCCACTGTGCCCATCAAACGCAGCCACTGTGCCCATCAAACGCAGCTACTGTGCCCATCAAAGGCAGCCACTGTGCCCATTAAACGCTGCCACTGTGCCCATCAAACGCAGCCACTGTGCTCATCAAACGTAGCCACTGTGCCCATCAAACGCAGCCACTGTGCCCATCAAACACAGCCATTGTGCCCATTAAACGCAGCCACTGTGCCCATCAAACGCAGCCACTGTGCCCATTAAACGCTGCCACTGTGCCCATTAAACGCAGCCACTGTGCCCATCATATGCAGCCATTGTGCCCATCAAACGCAGCCACTGTGCCCATCAAACGCAGCCATTGTGCCCATTAAACGCAGCCACTGTGCCCATCAAACGCAGCCACTGTGCCCATTAAACGCTGCCACTGTGCCCATTAAACGCAGCCACTGTGCCCATCAAACGCAGCCATTGTGCCCATCAAACGCAGTCACTGTGCCCATCAAACGCAGCCACTGTGCCCATCAAACGCAGCCACTGTGCCCATCAAAATGCAGCCACTGTGCCCATTAAACGCTGCCACTGTGCCCATCAAACGCAGCCACTGTGCCCATCAAACGCAGCCACTGTGCCCATCAAACGCAGCCACTGTGCCCATTAAACGCTGCCACTGTGCCCATCAAACGCAGCCACTGTGCCCATCAAACGCAGCCACTGTGCCCATCAAACGCAGAAACTGTGCCCATTAAACGCAGCCACTGTGCCCATCAAACGCAGCCACTGTGCCCATCAAACGCTGCCACTGTGCCCATAAAACGCTGGCACTGTACCATCAAACGTTGCCACTGTGCCCATCAAATGCTGCCATTGTGCCATCAAACGCTGCCACTGTGCCATCAAACGCTGCCACTGTGCCATCAAATTTTGCCATTGTGCAAAAATAAATCCCCCCCAAGAGCTTTGAGCCACAATGTACCACATAGGCCTATTGTATTAGGGTGTGCAACCCAAAGGTCAAACACATAGCTCCCAACTGTCACTGATTTGGAACAATGTCCCTCTGTCCCTCTTTCCTCCTCATTTGTCCCTCATTTTGGTCTGATCCTCATAGTTGTATATAAAATGTACTTTTTAACTTTCAAAAAGTGTTTCCCAGTACTAAACCTTTCATCCAAGTTCTAAACTGCTGCATTTGTACATTTTAAGAGCCAATATAAAGGAATAGTATTGGTAAAAAAAAGTCCTTGTGGATTTAATTAACCTTTTTTTTTTTGGTTAATTTCCCTTTAAGGGGGTGTGGCAGAGGGTGTGTCCTATACCTACATACGTTTCTTAGTAGGTGTCCCTAATTCTCATCTCAAAATGTTGGGAGGTATGCAAACACACATGCGTGTGTGTCTATGTATATGGCACTGGCACATTCATCCCTCTGCCCACACAGTGAAAGAAATGCGTAAGAACTTCTCTTATAGCAAAGCTGGTGAGAGGGAGATCTTTCCAATCTCCCCAGTGCTACACAGAATACTAATGCTAATGTGCACTATGTTATTAGGGTGTGCCCAGGCACACCTGGCACACCCTGTGCGCATGCCTATGATGTCTTTTGTCATAAAAATCCTACCTAATCCTACCTTTTGGCAAAATAGACGAATTTATAGCACACCTTTCCCTTCCATTGCTCTCGGCAGATCATAAAGGAATTTTAGATAGTGAAATCATGAGGGAAGAATTTTTGGAAGTGATTAAACAAGCCAATGCAATTAAAACACTAGGCCTAGATGGGTTTTCAGCCCCTTATTATAAAAAAAAATCACCCCTATCTTGTGCTCCATTTACTGAATTTTTTTAATGCTCTTCAAGACAGTGTGCCCCTTGCTGCGGATTTTAACAGTGCCCACATCTGCATGATACCTAATCCGGCCAGGGATCCAGGTGATGTAGCAAACTATTACCAAATCTTGCTAATCAATAGCGACCTATAATTGCTCACAAAAATATATGTTAAAATATTTAAGACGTTTTTTGAGTGTTTTATCCATGTAGATCAGGCAGGCGACAAGCGGCGGATGGCGGATCAGATTCAAAGAGCAATTAATCTTGTCTTGTCTTGATTACACTCCAAATGGGAGTCAGGCAGGGAATGCTGGAATTGCTGGATCCACATAAGGCTTTTGATTCCCTGTCCTGGCCTTTTCCCTTCCCTTGTAATTTTTTTTGTTCTTTTGTGGCTTCACTAGTCACATCATATCACTTCACTTGTCACAGGGTGTTTAGTGTTATTTGTCAATTTAATGCTCCAGCATTTATTATAATTTAGTACATGTCAGTTATACTTTGATTTGTAAATTTTGAATCACATATCACTTTATGAGATTTAATACTCCTTTTGCACAAACATTTAGCGCCGCTATTTTGACTTTGTGTCATTATCCCAGATTGACCAGTAGTTAAAATTCAGCTTTTACTATTTATCATTGCAATAGAAACAATTAGATAACAATTAGCTCCAACCTGAATATTCGTGGTATTCCAAGTGCTGGTAAGATCCACAAATGTGCTTTATTTGCAGATGACCTTTTGAGGTTTATCACAGAATTATTCAAAGCCTAACCTATTCAAGGTTTTAACTGATTTTGGAACCATGTTGGGCCCACAAGTAAACCCAGAAACCAGAAACACTTAATATTAACCTTTCTTTTTCATGCATTAGCATGTCTTAAGATTTCCTTCCCTTTTAAAGGATGTACACATACATTCAGGCATTTCATTGATACATCGGGCCAACTATATACATTTTTATGATTGCCTGGAAACTTATGCTCTCTGAATATTGGGTGTTGTAAAGTATCATAACAGGAACCCACTGTATCCAACATTAACAGGAGTCTTTATGAATGTAACCTGTGCTGGGTCCCAATATCTGTAGGATCATATGGGAATGTGTCTTCCAGACTGGATAGTATTGCAACTTAATTAGGGGAATGGCCCAATAGATCCCACAGAAAGTCCATGCATTTTAAGACTGGCCTCAGTTAGCAATCATAAGATACATGTGATACATAAACGTAATGCTTATTCATGTGCTCCCCAGAACTTAATGGATGCCACCTCAAGCCTGAGGACTGGTAACCCAGTGCAGGGGATGACGATTTTAGTCTCCGTTCACATCTGGCGATTTGGGATTGTGCACAGAATCGCTGCGATTCTGCCCGAGAGTTTAAATCGCACTGCAATAGTGGTAAAACACACCATGCGTGTTTGGGTGGCATTGATTTTTAATGGTACCTCATACGCTGTGCAGTTTTGTCACGATTGTCACATGTTAAATCGCACGGCAGACTGCACCGAGCGAAGCTTATCACCCAAAAAGGAGCAGGATCTTCTTTCTAGCGAGAAGCTTTGTGTGATGCAGTTTGCTGCAATTGTCACATAATTTATTGTGCGACAATTGTGGCAAAACTGCACTGCATTTGAGGAGTCATCATGCCATTGAAAAAAAATGGCACCCAAACACACGTGGTGTGTTTTGCCACTATTGCAGATGAATTTGGAATCCAAAATCACGAGATGTGAACAGGGCCCTCATTGTCAATATCAATAAAACAGCAAAAAGAGAAGAGTCAAGTTGACGCATTTGGCACTCTCCTTAGTGCTTAATTGTACACTGGCCATTTACACCTGGCCGACCATAGATCTCAGTGGGGTCCACCTGTGCCCACTCTGCAACTAAGTGGGCATCCATCCCACTCTGTTCTGCTCAGCAGGAGATCTGCTCACAGATCTATTACCGATCAGAGTGAATGTCGCTCCATGTGAAAGGGGCCTAAATAGGTGTCTGTAGAACATACTAACAGTTTAATTTCAGACAATTTTATAAATGAGAAAAAAGGGGGCAGCTTCTAAAATGGCTCTGATAGCATTGGATCACTTTGGTGCGCACTCCACTGCTTTAAATAGACACTAAACTATATCCCTATTCACCAAAAAAATAATCCATGCACATCCATTATTTAAAGGCCTTGTAACCTATTTTATATGAAATAGTTTTCTACCACCTTGTAACATCCTCCATGAGATCACAAACCTCTCCTGTTCCCCCCTCACTTGCATTTGTTTGGATGTTAGTTGTGTTCATGTGCATTTCTCTATACAAATGTTAGATTCAACTTTTAAATAAGTTGCTTATAGTTTATATTGCTTTGCCAAATTATTGCTTCTATAAGAAAGATGACACGGAGTCAGGTATGTCTGTATCAAAGTTCTGAGCATAATGGACTGCTGCTCTTTACTTCTTTCAAAGGCCTTTTTTATAGGCAATTATACAAACAATAGCATCAGCACAACCCCTCACAAAGGGCAATGGTAAACAACAACAGGAGTCACCTGGGCTACGAACACAAGCTTCAACACCATGGCAATATAGTTACAAGAAAACAAAAGCAGCGTCAATTGAGTTCAACAGCCAAAAAGTAAAAAACAGATTTACATGTAGGCATCATATTAAGTGAGAACTCTAAATTAAATCCCTGACCTTATCAATTTCCCCCTTTGACATCATCCTCTCCTTCCCCCTGGGTCCTCATGAATAAGTTCTAGTCAGTTTTTCCCCAGAGTCCTTTCCCTGACCGCGGGTTGTCAGAGGGGTAGAACCCATCCCCCTAGGTATTACCAACATCTTAAAATTCAAGAAGAGGAGTTTTATAGGAGTAGGGTGATGTCAATACACATTTATCGGTATGTCTATTCTCCTAATTTTCCTATTTATTTTCCTGTATACACATATATTCGTGATTGTAAGTGATATTAATATTAGAATAATAATTACCATTGGACTTAACAACCAGTGAAAGGTATTGGTTGCTGTAGAAGACATTCCACTAAATATATCCCACCAATGTGGTGCAGTATCCTGTTGTATCTGTGAGGAAAGATGTACTAGTCTACCTTTGTCAATAATTGCGGATACAAGGTTATTCTGTAGGGTATGTTCTAGTGTTTCTATGTGTTGTCTTAACAACTCTGATTGTTCCAAAACCTGTTTTAGTGGGTCTAAAGAAATTATAAAGGGTGTAGTGTCAGTGAGATTATGTACCTCATAGACTGAAGAGAATATCTTATCGGCGTCTGGTTCAAAAAGATAGGTGTCGTTACCCCATTGTAATATTTTAATCTTTTTTATACATCCCGCAAACGGCGCCGATTTATTTAATGCTGACATGGTGCGGTTATCATTAGTAATGATACAAATATGCTGGGGTCCTATTTCTATGAATCTATTGTTCACATTTATCGGTGTTCTTTGCATTTTGCATATGCTAGTTTGGTATTTTAACAAGCAAGGTTCATATACTGGGGAACTTCTGCCACATACCATTCCCTTATTAGTTCCTTCACATAGAGTTAAATCATGGGTTCTGTTTCTTTTATCTACATATTTCCCATATATTTCTGGATACCAAAACTCGTCTTTAATTACTAGTGGCATGACCACTATTTTACACATTTCCATTACATCTGCTACCCGGTATGCTTCGAACCTTCCTACACACCATTTCTCCTCACATTCTATCTTGTCCCCTTTTACTTGGAACCATACACCATCGTCAGTTAAACCCTTAAAATATTTCATCCAGGTATGATAATTTCCCAACTGTAGTTCAGTCCTGGCCCTATTTATTTGTATATGATAGGATAAGAGGTTAAAAGAGCACTGTGTGAAATTTACAAACTGTTGATTTTGATTCCACAGCTGGAGCTCTGCTCCTATCGTGTGATTTATTAACCCTCCCAAAAATTGTAATAGGGGTATTTCTTGCAATTGGGTTTCAAAAGTGGTGGGTAACCATTTGCTTGTGATAGTCAAGCTGTCAGCTATGTGTCCCCCTGCATGCTTCCATCTGTTGTTCATTTCTTCTATCTCGACCGAGTTTAAAATTCCCATCCCTGTACCTGTCAGTCCCAATAGTGTGTCGCAGTGGCGTAACTAAAACCTTCAGGGCCCCGATGCAAAAAATCATGAAGGGCCCCCCTGACCCCCGGACAGCGCTTTTCCTAGGGGGATGTCTGATAAGAGGAGGAGCCGCAAGAGCCACCGAGGGACCCCAGAAGTCGGTGTTTGGGGCCACTCTGTGCAAAACTAACTGCACAATGAAGGTATGACATGTTTGTTATTAAAAAAAAAAAACATTACAATCACTTTAAGAGGTTAAAACAGGTGGTCAGGAGGCAACATATTGCCTCTTTACCGGCTGTCAAATGCCTCTGAAAAGTGATCTGAGCATGGATCGCTTTTCAGAGGAACAGCATTTTGTTGCTGGTACTTTGAACGAGCAAGAAAGAAAAAAATCAGTCCTAATTGTACACATATAGGGTGTCAGGATTAAACGTGCATACATAAAATGTGCATACATACATCTAAACAGTGGCGGCTGGTGCTCAAAATTTTTTGGGGGGCGCAAACATTTTTTGAAAAAAAATCATCACATGCAGCCACTGTGCCATCAATTGCAGCCACTGTGCCACTTAAATGCTGCCAGTGTGCCCATCAAACGCTGCCACTGTACCCATCAAACGCTGCCACTGTGCCACTTAAATGCTGCCAGTTTGCCATCAAACGCAGCCACTGTGCCATCAATTGCAGCCACTGTGCCAAACGCTGCCACTATGCCCATCAAACGCTGCCAGTGTGCCCATCAAACGCTGCCAGTGTGCCCATCAAACGCTGCCAGTGTGCCCATTAAATGCTGCCAGTGTGCCCTTGAATGCCCCCCAGTGTGACCCCCGACCGCTCATCGGCACTTATCCTGTCTTGGTGGGGCAGAGGGTGACTGCGACGAGTGGGTTCCTCCATGCGTCTCCTGCTGTCCACATCTCCTGTCCTCTCCTCCTGATAGGCGTCCAATAGCGGCGCCTGTCATTTCAGCCAATCAGGTGATGGGTAACAGACCCAAGCACCTGATTGGTGGAGAGGCAGTTTAGTGTTAGGAAAGCGAATAGAGTGGCCTGCGAGGTCACCTTTTTTGATGCCTATTAGAGCCTATGGCTCTAATCCGGTGTTTCAAAAACACCCCCCGCCGCTGTAATTCAGGTTCCCTGCGCCCAAAAAGGGGCTGGGCGCCTGAATAGGGGGTGGCAGCGGCGGCCATAGATAGATAGATTCATGCATTGCATGAATCTATCTATTGGTGATAGAGGGGTGGCTGGAGAGAGGGGGCGGTGCCGTGTGCCCTTAAAGCGGTTGTATACCCGCAATTTTTTTAATTTTTTTTTACCCCTGTAAATCAAAAGGCATAATGAGCTAGTATGCACCGCATACTAGCTCATTATGAAATACCTACCTTAGAACGAGGCGTCGGTATCTTCCCTGGTCCACGCCGAGGGAGCTGACATGTTGCCTCGGCGTGTCTTCCGGGTATCTCGGTTCCAGCGATGTTATTGGCTGGAGCCGTAATGTCACGCATGCGCGGGAGATTTCTTACCCGGCAAGGTCCGGCAGTTGCCGGGCCTTCAGCCGAGAATCCCCTGTGCGCATGCGCCGCTGCAGTCAGCGGCTCATAGCGAGGGGAATATCTCCTAAACCGTACAGGTTTAGGAGATATTTTTTTTACCTACAGGTAAGGTTTATTATAGGCTTACCTGTAGGTAAAAGTTACAAAAAAACACTATACAACCACTTTAATGCATGGGCCACCACTGCATCTAAACACACACACACACATACACATAGATAAACACACACATAATATACACACACATATACTGTATATACACACACACACACAAACACATATACATATATAAATACACACATAAACACATGCAAACACATACATGAACACACATATAAACACATACATACAGAAAGCCTTTTAAAAAACGGCAGACCTTTACCTTACCTCTTCCTTCTCGGGTACTGCACTGTAGGGGGAGACAAAGAGCACAGCACACACTGCTTTCACTTTAGAACAGTGTGACAGCTCCCCGCACAGTGCCGATTACAGTTCGGCCGACGTTCGGGGAGAGGGATCTCAGCCGCTCCTCCTATCAAGATAAACAGGGGGGCCCTCAAGGGCCCCCTGCAGCATGGGGCCCAGTCGCCATGGCGACCTCAGCGACCCCTATACTTCCGCCACTGGTGTGTCGTACCATTCTCGTTTATACCTACACTCCGGTATCGAGGGAAAGGTGATATTGAATTTTATTTTTGTTTTCTGTTGTGATGTTGATACATTTATGCAAGTGTTTGGTACGGGTGTTAATATGGAAGATTCAATTGTTGGCATTACTTCTTCCTCCATTTGTATGTGAAACCCATAGGCCTCTGCACTCCAATACCACCCATCATTTCTCTCTTCCCTCCACCAAGAGGCACAGAGGAAAGTACTGGATTGATTAACGGTAATATCTGTCAGATTAAACATCCCTTCGGTTATATTCCCTCCTTCTGCCATGACTGTTAATATTTGGTACATTTGTCCCACTACCCGTTCCCGGGCTTGTTTCCATGTCTGTGAAAGGGATATTTTATGACACCTATGGTTCTTACTATTGTTAAAGGGGAAACCCATATTATCATTCCACTGGAAAGTTACGGTTACTTCTGAGAGGGGGTCTGCCTGTATCCATGCTATACCTACATCTACATGAAATGGTCGCCTATGTCCTTCAACAGTATAATTACCCACAGTGTAATCCTTATTTATCTCATATCCTGATACATTTGCTACTTTAGGATCATCTATACTCCATTCAAAAGTCATTGTTTCTTCTACCTCAAGTACATTAATACCAGGAGTCCATGCATATATTTGTAAAACAACAATCTTCAACAAAAAATATGTAAGTAGATATTTCATCATGTTGTTTTCTCGGGTTATTTCTTGCAATGTGATGCGTGTATCCAGGTAGGTTTTCCTTCCAGCTTTACTGAGGTGGCTGTGGTCAAGAGTACTTGGTAAGGACCTTCAAACCTGGGTTCCAATGTCTTTCTGGTGTGTTTCTTCACATATACATAATCCCCTGGTAGCAGAGTATGTGTACCTGTTATCGAATTAGGGTCTGGAAGAGAAGAATACACACTTTTGTGGATCTTAGTTAGACGTTGTTGTAATTGTATCACATATGCAGTCAAACTATCACATTGCAATTGCATACTCTGTGGAAAGTATAAACCCAATCTAGGTGCATTCCCAAAAAGTATCTCATATGGGGATAATCCTGTCTTTCCTGTTGGAGTGTACCTTATAGAGAACAAAGCCAAAGGCAGGCATTCTGGCCAAGGCTTGTTTAACTCTTGCATGGCTTTTTGTATTTTTAACTTTATTGTCCCATTTACTCTCTCCACTGATCCTGAACTCTGTGGGTGGTAAGGGGTGTGAAAACTTTGTTGAACCCCTAACATGGTCATCACATTCTGCGTGATTTCTCCTGTAAAGTGTGTCCCCCTATCTGATTCTATGGTTTCAGGAAGACCAAACCTAGGTATTAACTCAGTGATCAGTTTCTTAGCTGTGGCTTTAGCTGTAGCCGATTTTACTGGATAACTTTCGGGCCAACCTGAGAATAAATCGATACACACGAGGACAAATTCAAAAGGGCCGCTCTTAGGCATTTGTATGTAATCAATCTGCAGTCTCTGGAAGGGGTATTGGGCCCGGACCTGGTGTTTTCGTGGGGTTTTCACTTTCTGTCCTGGATTATTCAGGAGACAGATTTGGCAGGCTGCACAGTAGTTTCTTGCAGTACTACTGAATCCAGGGGCGAGCCATCCTTGGTTCACAATCCTATACATGGAATTGGAACTGACGTGTGTGGGTAGGTGAACTGCCGCTGCCATTGCTGGGTACAGAGAGGCAGGCAGGCATATTTTGCCCCCTTCCCTCCATACATTGTCAAGGTCTGGTGCTGCTCCCATTCTGACCCACTTATCTTTCTCGCTCTCCCCTGCTTGCTCCTGTAATTTACTCAGCTGCTGCCATGTTGGTTCTGGGATACTCACCTCTACCGCTGCTAAGGTCTCAGGGCTTCCTTCCCCTAGAGCTGCCTGTTTTGCAGTCAAATCTGCAAATGCATTTCCTTTTGCCTCAATTGTTTTTGCGCTCGTGTGTGCCGCTATCTTCATGATGGCCACTCGTTTAACCTTTTGAAGATTGTTCAGGACTCTCTTAATCCCTTCTCCATGTTTTACAGGTGTACCTGCTGCTGTCAGATAACCTCTAGCCTTCCATATATGGACATAATCATGCGCTACACCATAAGCGTAGGCAGAGTCAGTGTAAATATTCCCTTCTCGTTCTTTTAAGTATTCTAGGGCTTGTTCTAAAGCTTTTAATTCTGCTTCCTGTGCTGACATGTGGGCCGGTAAGGCCTGTGCTTCAATTACCTGCGTATCAGTCACTACAGCATACCCTGTGTGATATTTACCCTTGTCATCAGCAAACCTACTGCCATCTATGTACAAAGTGTGCTCAGCATTTAAAATTGGTGTATCTGTAACGTGTGGGAATCCCATTGTCTCCTGTTCCATGAGCTGAAAACAATCGTGTTCATCTACTTGTTTAAACAAAAGAGTGTCAGGTACCTCATTTCCTTTCTCACTAGTACTATTAGTACTATTATTCCCCCTTGCCAAATCTGGTGACTGAAGAGGCAAAAAGGTAGCCAAATTTAAGGTTGTACAGCGCTGAAAAGTAACATTTGGAGGTAAGAGTAAAGTACACTGTAACCTTAATTGCCTAGCCATTGAAATGTGTTTGGGCTGTACCTGAGACAAGATTGCATGTATGTCATGTGTGGTATGCACTACAACTGGATTGTCTAGAACAATCTCTGATGACTTATCTATGATAATTGACACTGCAGCTACCGCCCGTACACAAGACGGTGAACCTCTAGATACTGGATCTAATGCTGCTGAAAAGTAAGCGACTGGTCTTTGTTTTACATGTGCCTGTGTCAGAACACCTGTGGCATGTCCAGTGATCTCAGCAATGTACAGGTTAAATATCTTGGTGTAATCTGGTATACCAATAGCCGGGGCAGAAATCAACAACTTTTTCAAAGTGATGAACGATTCATAAGCTACTTCTGTAAGCATATACGGTACAATTTTCAAACAATCGTATAATGGCTGCATCAAAGCGCTAGCATGTGGTATCCACTGTCTACAATATGACACGATACCTAAAAACATACGCAATTGTTTGAAATTCCGTGGGGGTAACATTCCCTTTATCACTTGAACCCTTTCCTCAGTGAGATGTCTCGTACCCTGTGATATACAATGTCCCAAAAAGATAACTTTTTTCTGACACACTTGTAACTTTTTCTTATTAACCTTGCAACCTTTTTCTGCCAAAAATCGCAACAAATTAAGGGTGGTGGCCAAACAAGTTTCCTTGTCAGGGCAGCATAACAATAAATCATCCACATATTGTAACAATACACAAGAATCTGGTGGTACCCATTCTCCCAACACTGTTTGCAATGCTTGCGAATACAAGGTAGGTGAATGCGCCATACCCTGAGGTAGGCGTGTCCAGGTTAGTTGCCGATTTTTGATTGAAAATGCGAACCAAAGTTGGCATTCTTCAGCAAGCGGGACGGAAAAGAAAGCATTCGCTAAATCTATAACCGTAAAGTACATACTGGTTGATGGTATTTGTGACAGTAATGTATGTGGATTGGGTACTAAAGGTGTCATCGGGGCTAGTATTTTGTTGACCGCTCTAAGGTCTTAGACCATTCTATACTTAACCGGACTACCGGCTACTGATTTCTTTTTAACCGGGTACAAGGGAGTGTTTGCTGGTGATTTTACCTCTTTTAGAACTCCACTTTTTAAGAAGGATTGGACCTGCATTTCTATGGCCGTCTCTTGAGGTGCACTAAGTGGATACTGCTTTTGTTGGGGAAGCACTGCTCCTGGAATCAGCTGTAGGGTAACCGGAGGTATGGGCAAAAGTCCAACATCAGCTGGATGTTTCTCCCATAGTTCTCCTGGAAGGGACGACAAAATCTGATCTAAGTCTGAAGGAGGTGGGCCGGACAATTCCGATTCCTCCTCTAGGTATTGTATCAGGTTACACATCTCCATGTGTTCTTGATTATCCCCTATAGCTAAGGTGACAGTGCCATCTGGGTGATAGGTAATGTTAGCTCCTATTTTCTGCAAAATGTCAGCTCCTAACAAATTAGTGGGGGCTCCTCTGGATACCAGAAAGCGTGAAAGGAACATGTGGTTTCCTACTTTAACTTTCAGAGGTTTTGTAAGCGGGGCGTCGGCTAAAATGCCATCATATCCAGTTATTAGTAAAGTGTCAGGTGATTTTTGGCCAGGGAGTAGTTCAGAGTCAGAAAGTAACGAGCGTGAAGCTCCTGTATCGACTAAACAAGAGATTTTCTTATTACCAACTGTTATATTTGTCTTAAGCATTGTTGTTTTGGATTTTTCTAAAACCGGGGTGAGTCATGCTCGTGGACCATCTCCCTGCTGCCTGATATGACTATTTTTGTTGTCCCTGGGCTGGTTCCTTCTCTGATTAACTGGAGAATCAACACCTTCCTCTCCTTCATCCCTTATTCTTTTCTTACAGTTGCGTCTGATGTGACCAATCTTGTTACAGTAGTGACAGGTAAGGGGTTTGCGAAAGGAACCTCTACCTTGCTCTTGGGGACCCCCGAGTGCGTTGATAGCATGAGATTTCCTCCCTTTGGTTTCTGCTAAGTCCGCCTCTATGCCTTGCGCTTTTTGTAACAACGTCCCTCTATCTCTAGTTGCCCTCCACTCTGGTGTGCAGGCTTTCAGTCTCTCACTTATCTGTGGAATTAATCCCTCCATAAATTGTCTATTGAAGGCTCGGATTGTGACTGGCAGCTCTAAATCCATTCCCTCATCTGCCATCATACTTTCCATAGATAAGTAAAATTCCGATACAGTCTGTCCTGGCATTTGCTTCATGGGTGATATGGACCCCCTCTCCTGTTGTTTTGCCTGACAAAAAGCTTCTAATCTAGCAATAAAAGGGGCCCTTGAGTCTATATGTCTGATTGCCATCCCCCTCAGCTTGTCCTGCAGGTCTGTGTGGACCTATTTCTGTCATAAACTGGTTAAAACAGGGTCAGAGTCATTTTATGTCTGCATAGATCCTCCCCATCCTGCCAGGTCGCTTCATGTGTATTCATTAACTGTGTCACAAATCTACAAAAAGCAGCTGGCTTTGCTACCGGGTCTGGGGCGCTCTGTATTAATGCCATAAGGGTGTCTGCCGACCATGGTGCCCAAGTCCTTATTTGCATTCTACGAGTGACAGTAGGTGGGGCATTTGGATGGGCTGCTTGTCCAAATTCTGGATTGTTTACCTGAACAATGCGTGTATCAGTGCGTACGGGAGCTACAGTTTCTGGATGAGGTTTTTGTGCCCCACAATGCACACATTCTACTGCCCATTCTGGGTTTTGTGCTCCACAATCCTGACAAACCCATCCTCTCCGCTCAAGTACCGGATATATCTTGTGTGGTTTGCGTTCTACGTCAGTGTATGGGGGTGGGATGGCTGAGCTGGGAGCCTCGACATTTTTTGTTCTTCTATCTTTCATATCCCAACCATCACAATCTGGATTATATTTCCACCCCTCTTCTTTCGCTCTATTTGAGACCTTAATTAAGCACTGAACCTGACGCATCCATTGCTTCTCTAACACCTCTCCTTTTCTGTCCCTTTTTATTTCACTCCATACATCCGGGTCTAAGCCCGCTGCTCCTTTCACCTTAAATTTACGAAGGACATCCTTTAAGTCCTGTGCTTCGGTTTTCCCATAAATGTTCTTAATTATCTGTGGCACCGTATAGTGCGCCACAATTCCCTGACGGGGTTTTGTGTTCCTCTGGCCCATTCTAACAGTCCTGCCTAGGTAGCGTGTGGGACACTTAGTGTACAATATAATGCGGCTACAACATATACAAGAATGAATAATTACTTTATATGCTAGCCCAATAGCAAACCAGCTAAGTTACACTAGTTCCTCGTTGCCTTCCTCCTAGGGTGCTAGAATTCTAGAAACCTCTCCGGAATGAGATTTCTGAAAACGAATTACTTTATATGCTAGCCCAAAAATAAATAATTACTTTATATGCTAGCCCAATAACAAACCAGAATGCGGCTACAACATATACAAAAATGCGGCTACAACATATACAAGCATTCCTTTAAGTGGCCAGGTATCCGACTAGATCTCGGGACTTTGTTGAGACCTTATTCCCCCCCTCGTATCTGGGAATCCCTCTCATACACTCTTATCCCTGCTTTATGGAGCAGACAGGGCTTATACTCTCAACCCGTCTATGGTTTATGAGTTAGATGTGAGGTTAAGCATAAGCGTCAGACCCCCAAGCTCACAAGCCCTCAGGTTCCCAATCGTGTGAGGTAAGGCGCATTCTGTTGCTTAGTTCGGCAATCCCCTTCTAACTCATACCATCCTTGACAAGGCTCATTCACTTTCTCAACAAGACAGACAAGACAAACACAGATAACAAAAACAAACAAATAATTCCAGCAATATAAACGAAAATATGCAGTAATTCTAGACTCACCACTACAGAGGCTGGTGTTTTAAAACCAGGAGAACCGTAACTGACAGAACGGATAGGCACAAATCAGGGGAGCACAGAATATAAGAAAAATAAAGCTTTTTCTTACCTGCGCAGGTTTTTTTGATCTGTGATTCCCGGAATGCCTATTTCTTTTGTTCCGTCAGCGTAGCTCATCCACCTCTTGTAGTATCATCGGTGAGTTCCTCGTCCGGGCGCCAAAAATGTTAGATTCAACTTTTAAATAAGTTGCTTATAGTTTATATTGCTTTGCCAAATTATTGCTTCTATAAGAAAGATGACACGGAGTCAGGTATGTCTGTATCAAAGTTCTGAGCATAATGGACTGCTGCTCTTTACTTCTTTCAAAGGCCTTTTTTATAGGCAATTATACAAACAATAGCATCAGCACAACCCCTCACAAAGGGCAATGGTAAACAACAACAGGAGTCACCTGGGCTACGAACACAAGCTTCAACACCATGGCAATATAGTTACAAGAAAACAAAAGCAGCGTCAATTGAGTTCAACAGCCAAAAAGTAAAAAACAGATTTACATGTAGGCATCATATTAAGTGAGAACTCTAAATTAAATCCCTGACCTTATCAACATTTCAAATCCCATAGTCTATAGTCACCTGTTCATCTGGGGTGCCAGCAGTAGAAGGTGGCTATGTTCCTATATACAGTGGGCCCATGGAGATTGAACATAGTCACAGCAGCAGCAACAGCAAAAAAAAAACTTCAGTTTCAGAGGAGGCTGAGAGTAATAGAAGGTAAGTGTCACTTTAAGTTAGGTATTGGAGCACTGCTGCTGATTTCTATTTACCCATTTAGTGCCCTTATATTATAATGCCACACTGCATACACTCTAATACAGCCCTTTTCCACCAGGGTGCCTTGAGGTTTCTTCAGGGGTGCTTTGGCAAAATGCCAAAAAGTTGATCTAAAATTGTATACAAGCCGGCATGTTGATCAAACCTGCCGTTTAGTTACATAAAGCCACTGGTTTTTATTATGCACCATTGCAACTTTCTAGACACTGGCATCCGAACAACCAAGGATGTCATCAGTTAATAAGGAGGATGTCTGTTTCCTTCCCAGCATCCTAGTTTGACCCTCCTCTGGCTCTGCACCCTGCCTCAGCACTGGGGTGACATTAGCTGATTGATGGAGAGAAACTGAGGGAGAAGAGAAACATTGGAATACTAGTCAGTACCAGTGTGCAAAAGTTTATCTGCTTTGAAAGAATAAATTGCCTCTAACGTTGGGTGTCCTACGTGTGGATGTTGCTGCATTGTGTAAAGCTATTAGAATAGTTTTTTTACATTTTAGAATGGGGTGCCTCAAGACTGTCCATCATTTTAATGGGTGCCTTGAGATTGTCTATAATTTGAAAGGGTGACTCGACTACAAAAAGGTTGAGAAACACTGCTCTAATACCATCTCAGTATTTTCTGTCATCAAGGCTCAAAGAAATAGTGTCTATACACAAACATACTATACCACCCACCCCAAACCATTCCAGCTATGTCAAGATGTAAGAGCCATAGCACATTCCACAAGAGCAAATGACAGCCAAGAAAAGGTGTCATCTACCAAGACCCTTCTCATGTGAAATATGCACACATTTGTCCCTAGGCAGCCATCACATACATTCCTGTCCCATGTTCAACACTCATTGCTTTAGAAGCAGAGCTTGATCTCTTACAAAGCATGACAATGCTGTAAAAAACAATTTTGTAATTAAAATATGTGCTCAATTTTTAGGTCTTAGTATTTGCACTGGTTGCAGATCAATAAATGGATGCAGTCATAGGCGTGCGCAGGGGGTGATCCAGGTGCATAGCTCCCAACTGTCCCTGATTTTGAGGGACTGTCTCTGATTTGGAGGATTGTCCCTCTGTCCCTCGTTCCTCCTCATTTGTCCCTCATTTTGGTCTGATTTATATAGTTGTATATAAAATGAACTTTTCTCATGACTGCATCCATTTATTGAGAGTGGGGAAAGGGGCTAGTAAGTATGTCATTTATCAGCGCCTTCCTTTTCTAAATGAACACAGTGAATACACTCACTCATTGTGTTCATTTATAATGGAAACATAGTAAACTGTGTTTACTATGCTTAAATTTGTGAATGAACAGGAAGCTGCACAGTACAGAGAACTTCACAAGCATTCACTGCCCCATGCAGCTGAGGCTGCAGAGAAAGGCATATGTGTTTGAGCTTTGGGGTGCACACTATCATGCAACAGGCTGCGCACACCTATGGATGCAGTTCTTCATGAATATAATACTGTAGGAATGAGCAGTGCTGCTGTTAGGAATCACAGGGCACCGTACAGCCTACCTGACAGGGATCCCCCTCACATGATATTTTCACTAAAATGCCACGGCCACGTTGCAATGCTTTGCAGCTATGGCAGAAATTATACCTTAATTGATCAAAACCCGTTTAGTTGAATAGGGCTACTCTGCAAGGGGGGGGGGGGGGGGGGGGATTTAAAGCAGGCGTTGAGGGGGCATTATGCCTCCTCACTGCTTGTCAAAATTCTGACTGTTCTTCAGACAGCAATGCACATTTAAACAAATCCTTATTTTTTTTTTAATTCTACATTTATTTTTAATTATTTTTTTTTATTTACTTGTTTTAACTGCCTTTGGTGAAATAGGGGTTTAAACAGACTAACACTTGAGACAGAGATTCATCAGTCCCTTTCTCTGCAGCCTCAGCTGCACTGGACAGTGAATGAATGGGAAGCGCTCTGAGGCTCCCTTACTTACCCCGTTTACTATACTTCAGTGATGCATGGACACAGGAGCGATCTGTACCGATCCCTCACTGTGTTTACTCAGGAAAGGAATGGGGCTGGTAAATATGACATATTTACTGCCACCACCCCGGCTCCCACCCCCGCTCTCCGTCCAGTAACAATCCCCCTGTGTGCCCACAGCAGCCGGCGGGAGAGGAGAGGAGGGCAGCTGGCAGTGCTGCGAGGGAGGGGGACACACAGGGCGGCCTGACAGCAAGCAGAAGGAGGGTCCTAGAACCAATCCCCATGCAGTGCAGCTGCAGTGGATCCACAACAGTCTCAAGTAAGACAGTAAAGCAATAAATAAGTAATAAGTAAGCAATAAGACAGTAAAGTACCCTCCCATTTGAACTGATGGGGCCTGGGCTCAGTAGAGGAGAAATGGCTGTACTGCCTTATCAGCGGCCCTGTAAATGTGCATTGAGCAAAAATACTTACTACTGAAACAGTGTCTGTAATGAGCATGCTATATACTATCAAAGCTCCTGAAAAGTTACACTAATGCCGCGTACACACGACCGGACTTTCCGTCAGAATAGACGCCGACAGTCTTTCCGACGGAGTTCCGCTGAAACGGACTTGCCTACACACGATCACCCCAAAGTCCGATTTTTAAGAACGCGATGACGTACGACGGGACTAGAAAAAAGAAGTTCAATAGCCAGTAGCCAATAGCTGCCCTTGCGTCGTTTTTGGTCCGTCGGAACAGCATACAGACAAGCGTTTTCCCCGATAGGAACTGATTCCATCGGAAAGATTTGAAACATGTTCTATTTCTAGGTCCATCAGAATTTTAGAAAGAAAAAGTCCGATGAATCCCACACACGATCGGAATGTCTGACGGAATGATTCCGCCTGACCTTTTCTGCCGGAAAGTCCGGTTGTGTGTACGCGGCATAAGGCTGATGGCACACAGGCCATTTTCTTGCAACGATTATCCCTCGTTTTGATTTGTTACTAAAAAAAATATAATGATTCTCTATAGGATCTCTAACAGCGACATTTCGAAAGTGATTTGTCGCTCTGTTGCTCAGCGATCCTAATTCAGCATTTCTGCATTTTTACGCAAAGCACTACGAACCCACCTTAACGTAGTGTGATGGTGACAACATGGCACATAGAAAACAATTGTTTTCAGTGCCCTTGTGTTGATCCTGCATTGAATTTTGCAGCTCAATGGGGATAGCGTGAATGATCCCTATAGGAAAATCTACAAGTCTGCATATAAAATATAAAAAGGAAAATACTTAAAAGCAATAATGTAAAAAATAAACATTATGGTAGTAGTACAAAATGTTGCAAGGTCTTCTGAGAATGCACTATAATTTTTCTGTTAAAGGGTTAATATAACATATTTACTGGGCCTCTCACTCTCCATCCTGAACCTGATCCTCTTGTGTGCCTGCAGCAGCTCTTAGGTGGAGAGGAGAAGGGGGAAGCTGCAGGGGTTGGCGGGAACACAGGGGGCCCGGACAGCAGGGGGTTGGGGGCGCAGATACTTATTCCCCTACTGCAAAGCCAGAGGAAGAAAAAGAAGGAGAAATGGCAGCGCTTCAGGGGGAGACACAAGAGTCCGCAATAGGCCAGTACAGACGAGCCTTCTACTTGGCAGGTGGCTGAACCCCCCTTTTGAACTATTGGGGCCCAGTACAGGAGGGCTGGTTGTACTGCCTTATCAGCGACCCTGCCCCTGACAACCCCCTTAAGCCTAAAAGGCGGGGTTGTACACATGCTGATGCTGGCATGCTTTGCTTCGTACCCGCAGCAAAGATGATTCCCGATATCGTGTTCACCGGACAGGACCTTCATCGAACATGATCTATTCAAGCACATAGGCCTGCACTGTAACTGCATGCAATGCAAACAGTTGAGTCTTAGTAGTGCAGCATTTACAGGGTTTAAACAGACATTGAGGAGGTGACATAACACCTCCTAACCACCTGTCAAACACGTCTGAAAATCTATTCACCAGGGGGGCAGCAAGGGCAGCGGCAAATCTAAATTTAGCCTTAGGTTGATGATGATGAGACTCTGCAACTAGCTATTCTGACAATGTGTCAAACTGCATCGGCAGGATCGCTAAGATGTTGCCTTTTTTTTCTTCCTATGGAATCCCTTCCTATGTAGATGAGGCAACAAGATATTACTTCCACTCCTAGCGATCGAGATTCAACTGCGTTGTGGCCCATGGACAGAGTGATATCTCATTGTGTGTGACGACAGAGGGAGTTAATCGATACAGACACAACTCTGTATTAGGGATGGGTTTATGTTCTGATACTAGTCCGAACCAGCCTGGGCATTCCCGCCAGGAAGCTGTCACTGCAGACCACCAATCATAAGACCCCTTTCACACTGAGCCACCCCGGGCGTCAGCGGTAAAGCGGCGCTATTTTTAGCACCGCTTTACTGTCGTTTTAGCGGCGCTATTCGGGCGGTTTTACCCGAAAAGGGGTTAAATCCGCCCTCAGAATGCCGCTGCAGCGGCGCTTTGCTGGCAGTGTAGCAGCGCTGCCCCATTGTTTACAATGGGGAGGAGCGGTGTATTCACCGCTCTTACACTACTGCAAAGAAGCTGCTTGCAGGATTTTTTGCGCAGCGCCTCACTGTGAAAGCACTCGGGCTTTTCACACTGGGTTTGCAGCTAAGGCTTTTTTCAGGCGCTATTTTTAGCGCTGTAGCGCCTGAAAAACACCTCAGTGTGAAAGGGGTCTAAGTGGCTGAGGCGTTCCCAGTTCTGCAGCTGTGGATGTACATTATGGTTGCCACCTCATCCCTTTAAACCCTAACACATATTAATTACACAGGTTCTGTGGCTGATTAAGGTGGTAATTAAAATCACTTGTTGCCTTATTTGCATTTAATTAGCCTCAGAACCTGTGTAATTAATATGTGTTCGGGTTTAAAGGGATGAGGTGGCAACTCTAATGAACATGCCCCTTGTATACGTGTGGCTGTAGGAAGGGGTATGCCTCGGCCGCTTATGATTGGCAGCCAACAGGGGCAGCTTTCTAGCAAGATAGCTCAAGCTGGTTCCCGACATGTCTGAACTCATCCCTAGTACAGAGTTGTGTCTGAGCACTTTAGTTCAATCCCTATCTTGAGTGTAGCTGCCGACTGCTAGTTAGGGGATTTAGTGATTGGGTGTAGACATTGGTTTCACTAGAAACTCATTTTCAATCTCCTTATTGCCCAATCTGTTTAGTATTCAATTTGTTGTATTTATCAATGACAAAGACCCACCGCACTTCTGTGTCTTCCTGAATGACTGAAGACGACTTCATACTGAGAGTGAATAAATAAGGTTCTAGTCATGTGCAAACCTGAAACTTCTCACCCATTCAATGAGATTCTCTGCCTTCTACTACTTTGAGGAGACTCAGGGTATTCTATGCAATTAAACGCAAATTCAACTCAACATCATTTAGTCACACGGACAAAGCCCTTGACTTTTGTTTTGTTTTTTGGAATAGGGTGGCTTCTAGGTATTGCTGACATCAAAGTGGACATGCATTATAACATTGGATGAAAAGACTTTATCTCAAATCAGGTGGTTTGATCTTTAATCACTAAGGCTGCTTTCACACTGGGGCGGTAGGGGGCGTCGGCGGTAAAACAGCGCTATTTTTAGCGCTGTTTTACCGCGGTATTCGGCCGCTAACAGTGCGGTTTTAACCCCCCGCTGGCGGCCGAAAAAGGGTTAAAACCACTCGTACAGCGCGGCTATAGCCGCGGTATTGCCGCGGTATAGCCGCGCTGTCCCATTGATTTCAATGGACAGGAGCGGTGAAGGAGCGGTGAATACACCGCTCCTTCACCGCTCCAAAGATGCGGCTTGAAGGAGATTTTTTCTTCTCCTGCCAGCGCACCGCTTCAGTGTGAAAGCCCTCGGGCTTTCACACTGAACAAACAGCGGAGGCTGTTTAGGGGCGATTTGCAGGCGCTATTTTTAGCGCAATAACGCCTGCAAACCGCCCCAGTGTGAAAGGGGTCTTAAGAACCAGGCCTATTTTTCAACCTTGTTTACAAGTTAAAATCAGGTTTTTTTTTGCTAGAAAATTACTTAGAACCCCCAAACATTATATAGATTTTTTTCAGACACCCTAGAGAATAAAATGGCGGCCATTGCAATACTTTATGTCACACTGTATTTGCGCAGCGGTCTTACAAACACATTTTTTTTTACATACATTTTTTTGAATAAAAAAATAAGAAAACAGTAAAGTTAGACCATTTTTTTTCTTCTTTTTCTATAAAAGATAATGTTACGGCTAATAAATTGATGCGCAACATGTCATGCTTCAAAATCGCGCCCGCTCGTGGAATGGCGACAAACTTTGATCCTTAAAAATCTCCACAGGCGACATTTATAAAATTTGTACAGGTTACCAGTTTTGAGTTACAGAGGCAATTGTCAGTTAGGCTGCTTTCACACTGGGGCGGTGGCGGTAAAAACAGCGCTATTTTTAGCGCTGGTTTACCGCGGTATTCGGCCGCTAGCGGTGCGGTTTTAACCCCCGCTGGCGGCCGAAAAAGGGTTAAATCCGCTCGTATATCGCGGCTATTTCAATGGGCAGGAGCGGTTTAGGAGTGGTGAATACACCGCTCCTTCACCGCTCCAAAGATGCGGCTTGCAGGAGATTTTTTCTTCTCCTGTCAGCGCACTGCTTCAGTGTGAAAGCCCTCGGGCTTTCACACCGAACAAACAGCAGCGGCTGTTTTGGGTCGGTTTGCAGGTGGTATTTTTAGCGCAATAACGCCTGCAAACCGCCCCAGTGTGAAAGGGGTCTTAAAGTAACGCAGGGCCATATCGCAAAAAATGGCCTGATCATGAAGGGGGGCTAAACCTTCCAGAGCTGAAGTGGTTAAGGCAAAAATCATATTTCCTATTTTATTTTCTATATAGCAAGTAGCTGAGAAACAGGAGGGCAAGAAATTAGAATGGGCAGGCACACACATGACATTGACTAACACAGTGACACTGACAGCAGTGTGCAGCAGATCACAAACAAGACACATCTCCTCCTGCATCACAATGACAATCTCTCTCTATGTCAGGTGGTTCCTTCAGTCCCCTCCAGTCCATAGAGTACTGACAGTCCCACTCCCGGCCTGCTTTGCTCCCCTGCCGCAGACCCGCATGCTCATCTCTGACTGCTCGGCTCGCTTGCACCAAGTCATCGCACAACGCACTCAGGCACCATCTCCGCCAGACCCGCCCCCCCCCCCCCCCCGGCACCACCCGAGCACACTACAGCAGGCTCTCGGCCGGCTCCAGACTGAAATTGCATGCGCAGTTCCAAGCCGAGCATCACAGCCATAGTTTTTACTGGCAACCTTTTCCTGTCACTGGCATTTACTGGCAGGACAAAAGTGCCCATTTTTTTTTTACTGGCTGCCAGTAAAAATACTGACAGTTGACAACACTGCCTCGCTGCCTCTAACTGAGCGATCAATGAACGTTGACTGCTCAACTGCCAGTCTTCAGTCACTAGCTCTCAGCTCTACCCCTCCAGCGCTCAATGGAGTGCCAGGCTGTGCAGGGGGTGGGAGCGGCTCTCCAGCGGCTCGCTGATAGGCTGAGCCAGCTGCCGGTCCAGGGGTCTGGGTGGATCCCGACATTAAAGTCTTTAACCTGCTGTCTGCTAAAAGCAGGTCACAGGAGTTCAGAACAAAGTACACTCCTGTGACTCACAGGAGAAGTAGTGCAAAAATAGTTTTGGCCCTACTTCTCCTTAGAAACACACAACCCCATAGCCTGTTAGCCCCATAGACTCCCCTGTTTAACCCTCCTCTCCCTCCCTTAACAAAGGTACCTTACTGACTGGAGACTGCACTATGCATTGTTAACTCTTTACTTTGAAGACAGGAAGTTCAGGGAAGCAGCACAGAGAGAGCAGGAGCCACCAGCATTGAAAGTTAAAAACTGCAAGTGCTGGAGTAGGAAATTAAACAAATACAGTAGTTTACAGGGCAATATTTATTTTATTGTACTCAATGTACTAAGCTGAAAAAAAGCTGAGGGTTTTATACTACTGTACACTTGCTGACCAGCTCCTGTACATATACGTCGGCAGTTTAAAGATGGATATCTCAGTAACGGCAGCAGCTGCTGCCACGACCGAGGTATCCATCTTTTGAGCCGGCGGTCCTGTTTATGATAATGGTGGTCTCTGCAGCGGATTTGACGCGAGATCACCGTTATCGGCGGCGGCCGTCGACAGCGGCGGAGGCGATCGGGACCTGTCTGTGGGTATGACGAGTGAGGGGAAGATGGCCCCCACCCATCTCCATACTATAGCAGGGCGGAAGCGACGTCAATACGTCACTTCTGGCCATACGTCTTAAAGGGCCATTTTTCTGTTGTCATTATTTCAAATGACAATTTTTTTTTTATTGTATTTTAGTGTAAATATGAGATCTGAGGTCTTTTGACCCCAGATCTCATATTTAAGAGGACCTGTCATGCTTTTTTTCTATTACAAGGGATGTTTACATTCCTTGTAATAGGAATAAAAGTGTCCCATTTAAAAAAAAAAAAAAACTGTGAAAAAATAAATAAAATCAAGTAAAATAAATAAGAAAAAAAAAAAAAATTAAATCGCCCCGCCCCGACGAGCTTGCGCGCAGAAGTGAACGCAACGCATATGTGAGTAGCGCCTGCATATGAAAACGGTGGTCAAGGGGGCGTGGCCTGACGCAACATGGTGTAAGACGTGTGGACCTTGAGCTCCTTCCAGTACCCCTGTTTTATCAACAATCCTGAACCGCTCACACTGGGCAGCCGGCTGGACTGTCTCCCTGGACCACCTGGGACAGAAGAATCTGATTCCTGAAGAGGAGGAACGAGTGGCGACCCGAACGGAGCGGCGATCTCCCGCTCGGCTGCAAAATAAATCGAGACCGCGGCTTCGGCCTACTACCGGAGGCCGCGGCCATCTTGGTCCTCCTTACCTACGGCCCTGCCTGAAGCCTACTGCACCACACAGGTACCCCGCTACTAGATAGCTTCCTGGGAAGACTGGACTGCACCCACCCCCCTGTTTGCTATCCTATTTACACATCAGGGACCCAGGGAGACTGACGCCCATAACCGGCCTAGATTGCAGCCTGGGCCTACATATGGTGATCGGCAGCCATCTTGGCACACCTACCCCCTATGTCTGAGCTGTGAACACGGATTGTGGCTCTGCTGTCCCCCGCTAGACAGTGCCTACTCATCCCCTGTATCTGCCAGTGCATCTGAGAAGGAAGGGGTGACACCTCACACATTAACTTTGCAAGATCAGCTCCTGACCCCAGACCCAGCGAACGAGGTCGTTATGCCATTTCACCAGCTTTTATCTACCCGGCCATGAGCTATCGAAAAAGAGGCAAGTACAAGGCATCTCTCAAGCCCAACCCGGCGGCACAAATCGACCGATATCTAAGACAAAAGTCCAGATCAAGCCAGGAGGATCGCGCTGGGATAACACGTGGCGAGGCCTGCTCGCCATCTGCATCTCCTGACAGCATGGTGGCTTCACAGAGTACAAGTTCACAGGCCCTCACGGGGATCCCGAATCTGCTAAACCCATCGCTGAACAGCCAACCGGCAACAGGTCCCTCTGTGCAACTACCTAGCGATGATTCCGACATTAGAGCATTGCTGAGGGCTCTGCCCACTAAAGCAGACATGGAAGCTCTCCCCACCAAGGCGGACATGGAGGCGCTTGTCCTGAGAGTAGAGGAGCAGCACCGCCGCGACCTGCAGGAGGTTCGGGCAGAGGTCCAAGAGATTGATGAGCGGCTGACTAAAGAGGAGGCCTCAGTGGGGGCTCTGGAGACTCGAGTAACACTACTGGAGAGATCGCAGCAGAGATATCAGGAACAGCTAGCGGAGGTACAGCTGCATGCCGAGGACTTAGAGAACCGTAGCCGGCGCCAAAACATACGGTTCAGAGGCATACCAGAAGCTACCGGCCCGGAGAATCTAATAGAAACAGTGCGGGCACTAATACACACAATACTAGATGGTGACCTTCCCACCTCCCTGGAGTTTGACAGGGTACACAGAGCGCTTGGCCCGAAACATGCGGACATGGAACGTCCCCGCGATGTGTTATGCCGTCTCCACCGGTACAATCACAAGGAACAGATCATGCGCGCAGCGCGGCTCAAGGGCCCGGTAGACTTTGACGGTGCACAGATCTCAGTGTATCCAGATGTGTCCCGTGCAACCCTCCTGAGGAGAGCAATGCTGAAGCCATTGCTTGAGAGAATAAGCCGAGCGGGACTGTCATACCGATGGGGATTCCCTATACAACTGACCGTCCGGAAAGGAAATGACTCATTTATTCTACGCCGACATGCCGAACTCCCGGACCTATTTGCCTTCCTGGGGATGGAGCCGGTTTTGCTGCGCGACTGGCTTGGTCCCATACCGAGCAGGGATTTCCGTCCGGCCCCCCAGAGCGCTTCGTTGGGTCTCCCTCGTAGATCGACAAGGCGCAGACAAAGAGAGCACACTCCGATAAGAAGAGGGGATCCGGAGCCGTGAGACCAGAGATCCCATACATGTAAGTGACTGACAGCGAGAGGTGACTGTGTTACGGGACTTGTAATGTTTTCATGTCAATCAACAGGCTCAGGGATATTGAATTTTTTCCCCTCCCCTCTGGAAGCCGACCTTTTTGGGGATCCGCTCCGACCCCAATGGTGCCCCCCCCCTCTGCCCCTTACATTTCTCTTTTGTGAACAGGAGATTAGTACTGCCGATCCCATCTCCTCTCCAGGACTGTGATGTGTGGCCACATTAGAAAGATTACATTCCCCCTTTCCCAGGGTACGCCATGGAGTTTTCCACCCGGTATACAACCATGTCATCAAGTAGATAGGAAACTCCGGCTGAGAGGAGGCAGCGGTCTCATGGGGTGGCCTGGCTATCCTGGGACAACATGGGCCATGAACTACTGCAAAAGGCTGAAAATGCACGTTACAGGTTAAGAGGACAACCACTAACAAATTTTTCACACAGCAAATTGAGAGGACTCTAACCCCCTCTTGACGTCTAGGAATAAACATGTGGAAGGTATTGTGTGTTTTGGAGGTGGAGGCACTGTAGGGGAGGGATGAGGGGGGCTTAGAACATAGCAGGAAGTAGGGAACAGGACGCTCATTTGCTGTTGACGTGCAGCATGGCACTGCCTCTTAGTGAATAACGGGTTGGCGCAGGGGGCTTTCTGTTAATGGGGGGTCCCCTGTGTCGCCATGGTCAGAGATGAGGTGCCCTCCCGGTGAGAATTACGCTGGGGAAAGGAACACGTTCAGAAAGATGGCTGGTGCAGGGCTGTACGTCAGATTCCAGTTGCACCAAGGAAACCAGCAAATGACGCCTGGGGGGGGGGGGGGGGGGGGGGGCGAGACTGTTACTGGTATAAATGTATGGTCCCTATAGCACAGACATGTTCTAAGTTATGCTTGTTATTACACTGTTATGCCTCATCGGCGCTCTGAAAGGTGCTGAATTTCGCCTGCTGCACACTCATATAGTTAGACGGGTACAAGGGTTTCACAGTGAGACATCACTGGAATGTAATTAACTGATTGCAAGCAGTGGGGTGTAGCAGGCGACAGAAGTACTCCTCCTAAGTCATAATTTTCAATCTGTATCTTGCCTTATAGATAGCCGGATTAAGGTTCAAGATACTGATGCTTATATGCTAGTTCATGATAACTTTTCGTTTTTCAGTTTCAATTTTTCTTGTACTATATGCTGGTTCAGGATGGTTCACTTTCCTTATATTTGTTTTTTTTTACATATGGGTCTGGTTGGGGAGCTCCTGACCACGGTTGTGTTCAGCCACTACCCCAATTAGGATAACACCCCTCTGGGGCTTGGTTTAGTAGTCCTAAGGGTGTTCTGAGACTAAGTCTCCCAAACGCTATAGGCGTTTTAGTTTCTTCTTCCCCCCACCTCTCTTTCTGGGTACACTGATACTTTAGGGACCCACTTTCTACTTTTCTGCCTTCTCTTTCTGCTTTTTTCTACTTACCTTTTCCAACCCCCCCCTTTTTTTTTTTCTTTCTTTTTTATTTGTACCCCTTCCCTAAGCCTAGCCTACATCATGGACTCCAGGGATACTCTCCGATTAATGTCTATCAACGTCAAGGGACTTAATACCCCTGAGAAAAGATCTATGGTCTTAGCTAATTTGAAACAAGCGAGGGCCCATATATGCTTTTTACAGGAAACCCATTTTCGAGCCGATGCAATGCCAAGACTTCAAGATCGCTTTTTCCCAACTGCATACCATGGGTGCTCGTCCGAATCTAAGTCAAAGGGGGTTAGCATTTTAATACGTGCCGCAACGCCGTAGACACTGAAAGACCAGTGGAATGACAATGAGGGACGGGCATTACTGGTGAAGGGAACCTTGGGCAGCTCCTTGGTAACTTTAGTGAATTTGTACCTCCCCAACACTGGTCAGATTAGATTCCTTGAGTCTATCCTGACGAAATTGCAAGATTTTGCTGAGGGGGCGGTGGTGTTGGGGGGAGACCTCAACTTCACTATGGACCCATACCTAGACGCATCGAGGCAAACTTCCCAAATTTCTTATGCAGCACTCAAGCGCTTAAAAAGGAATTTTTATGCCTTTCACTTGGTCGATGTGTGGAGGGTGCTGAACCCGACACAGAGGGACTACACCTTCTATTCTCACCCTCATGATTCCTATACGAGAATCGATCTTTTTATGCTACCCCAATCCATGCTGTCTAGGGTACGATCGGCATCTATAGGGTCCATCACTTTCTCAGACCACGCTCCAGTCTTTGTTGACATAGACTTCATACCACATGTGCCTAGACAATGGCAATGGAAGCTCAATGACTCATTACTTCAAGAGCCTGAGGTGGTGGAGGAGGTGGCGAGGGAACGTAGAAACTTTTTTTCGGATAATGTAGGCCTGGATAGTACACCTCAGATGATCTGGGAGGCACACAAGTGCACTATCAGAGGAATTCTAATAAAAATTGGTACTCGCCTCAAGAAGGCGAGGTCTCAGCAAATCCTTGACCTCTTAGATAAAATTAGGGTACTGGAATCCATACATAAACAATCCCTTGCACCTCAAACGCTTTTGGAGCTTACAACTCTGAGAAATCAATTGAGATCCCTGGCGATGTTCAAAGCTAAGGCAGTGATCGCGAAATGCAAACGCACTTTCTACGAGCACAGCAACAAATGTGGTAAATTGCTAGCAAAGGCCTTGAGAGCCCAGAGGGCACAAACGTTCATCCCTGAGCTCATGGGAGAACAGGGCCACAAAGTACATACTACGGAGGACATTGCGGAACAGTTCCGCAAATATTACACCTCTTTATATAACCTCCCACAACAATTGTCGGCTAGTGATAAAGTAAGAGAAAGGGAGGCTATACGACAATATATCCAGAAGTCGGGTCTCCCTCGGCTGCCTGATGAGGCATTAGCAACTATGGAGGAACCAATATCGGAGGAGGAGGTAGCACTGGCCATCACCCGTATGCAAAAAGGTAAAGCCCCGGGCCCAGACGGATACTCGCTGACATACTATAAGACATTCGGGGGTATCCTGACACCACACTTTCTTGCGGCCTATAATGACACTGGGGAGGGGACGAGCCTACCTCAGGATTCACTACGGGCGTTCATTTCGGTGATTCCAAAGGAGGAGAAGGATCCGTTGCATTGCCAGAATTATAGGCCTATATCCCTCCTTATTGTGGATCTAAAGATCTTTACCAAAATTCTATCCATGAGATTAGCGGATTGGATCCCGTCAATTATCCACTCAGATCAGGTCGGATTTGTGCCCTCCAGAGAGGCGAGGGATAACACCACGAAAGCAATCAACCTTATTCACGCAGCACGAACGAAGGGAATCCCGATGCTACTTTTCTCTACCGATGCCGAAAAGGCGTTCGATAGGGTGAACTGGCCCTTCTTGACCGAGACCCTATATCACATAGGATTGGGACAGAGGATGATGAACTGGATGTTAGCCATATATTCTAGACCATCGGCTCAGGTGAAAGTAAACGGATTGCTGTCCTCCCCTTTTGATATTGCCAACGGGACAAGGCAGGGGTGTCCCTTATCCCCTTTAATACTTATCTTAGCATTGGAGCCCTTTCTCCGTACGGTGAGAGACAATCCTAACATATCAGGGATACACCTGAAGGACTCCTTGTCTCCCAAAATAGCGGCCTTCGCGGACGACCTGCTCTTCTTTATATCTAATCCCCTAGTCTCCACACCTAACTTGATGTCAGAGCTCAGGGCATATGGTAAATTATCTAATTTTAAAGTTAACTTCCAAAAATCGGAAGCCCTAAACATATCCATGCCGAGTTCATTGGCTAAACTGCTGCAAGCAGACTTTCCCTTTAAGTGGGCGGATTCCTGTATCAAATACTTGGGCATCCGTCTACCAAAGAAGGTGGAAGACGTATTCACTTTTAATTTTCCCCCCATGCTGAGAGACATTAAAAAAGATCTGCAGAAGTGACAATCGGGTTTGTTCTCCTGGTTTGGAAGATGTAGCATAGTAAAAATGAATGTTATGCCCCGCATTTTATACTATCTCCAGACTCTACCCGTTAGGATTCCAAAGGCATTTCTAAGAGCAGCAAATAGGGAGTTGACCCTGTTTATTTGGGCTAGAAAGCCCCCACGGCTCGCCCAATCAATCCTACGGTTATCAAAAATGCTCGGTGGAGTTGCTCTTCCAGATGTGGCTCTCTATCATTCAGCTTGCCATTTGACAAGAATAATTGACTGGTGTCGCCATGGGACACTAAAACAATGGATTCCAATAGAAAAGTGTTTGACGGGTGTGGAGCTAGAGGGACTGCCGTGGTGTCAGCAGAATCTACCAGTCCGCATAACGGACCATCCTACAGTGGGTGAGACGTGGCGAATGGCCCAAAAAATATTTAGAGAACACTCGATTGTGCCCACTCCCTCACCACTAACCCCAGTAACGGATAATCCTGCCTTTAGCCCAGGAGTGAACGAACCCAGATTCCAAGCTCTTAAGGGGTGTAACAGGTCTCAGCTCCGTCACTTCATTGGGAATGGGAAATGGAGGACCAGGGAGGAACTAATGGATGATCCCCTCCTGGCGAGCCTATCTTTTTGGCAAAAGGTCCAATTAGCGCACTTTCTTAGAACACAGCCCTCACCGGCACCTTTCTTGCGAGCACTGACAGCATTCGAACTTCTTTGTTCGGAGCAGGAGCCGTTGCGCCATGCCATTTCATTAACTTACCAGCTCCTCATCTCACCCCCCGAGGGATTTAGACCTCCTTATCTAGCTAAGTGGGAACGAGTCTTGGGAATAAAGCTAAACGAGAGACAGGCAGAGAGAATATTTCTCTTTACCTACAAGACTTCGATCTGTGCGGCCCAACAGGAAGCGGGGTTCAAGGTCCTATCACATTGGTATTACACACCAGACAGAGTGCATCGGATGTTTCCTCAGAGTGCGGATATTTGCTGGAGGTGTGGAGAGGAAGAGGGCTCTCTTCTTCACATATTCTGGTCTTGTAGGCTTCTTGCACCTTTCTGGTCAGAAGTACACCGGATCACACAGAAGTTTACAGATAGGGAGCTGCCCAAGACCCCCGAATTCTTTTTATTACACCATCATGAAATACCAAGCAAGGCATACAGGAAATCAATCCTGCCCTCATTGATTACGGCGGCGAAAAGTTGTATTCCCCTATTCTGGAAAAGGACGGAGCCCCCGGGTATTGCGGTATGGTTGAAAAAGATAGTTGATATTCACAAAATGGAGGACCTCGTGGCCATTGACCAGGGACGTGAAGAACAGTTCTCTAAGAAGTGGTATTATTGGCTCCAATTTTTCTACTCAGAAGAGTATGCAGGGCTGGCAGTCTAGATATTTAGTAAGTTGGAGAAATTGAATGTGGAGACACTGTAGGTGTGGCTGGAGAGGGGTGGCTCTCCCACCTCCCCCTCCCCCCCCCCTTTTTTCCCTTTTTTTTTTTTTTGTTTTTGTTTTGTTTCTCTTTCCCTCTCTCGCTCTCTCCTCTCTCCTTCTCATCCCTCTTCCCCTCGCTCTCTATACTTTCCTTGTCTCCTTCTCTTTCCGTTCTTAGTTTATCTTTGTTCGCATACTACGGTATACAGATAAGGGAAAAGGAGGGAGAACACAGAAAATTAAGAAAAGAAAATACAACAAGAGGTAATACGTAATAGTAAACCTGGCACAGCAGGCCTCCTTGAATTGTAAACCAGTTAACTAGGGTAAAACTGTATAGGATTATACACGTTATCAGGTTGTATTGCTACTCAGTAAGGATTAATCAGTAGAACTGTACGTAAAATGTGGAAAATTGATGTGCCCGTTCTATTGATGTTTGTATATTGCTGTTTTCATGCCTCTTTGCGAATAAAGAATTTGAAAAAAAAAAGAAAACGGTGGTCAAACCACACGTGAGGTATCGCCACAATCATTAGAGCGAGAGCAATAATTCTAGCACAGACCTTCTCTGTAACTCAAAACATGCAACCTGTAGATTTTTTTTAAACGTCGGAGATTTTTAAGGGTAAAAGTTTGACGCCATTCCATGAGCGGGCGCAATTTTGAAACCTGACATGTTGGGTATCAATTTACTCAGTGTAACATTATCTTTCACAATATAAAGCTATAAAAATTGGGCTAACTTTACTGTTGTCTTATTTTTGTTATTCAAAAAAGTGAATTTTTCCCAAAAAAAAGTGCACTTGTAAGACCGCTGCGCAAATACGGTGTGACAAAAAAGTATTGCAATGACCTCCATTTTATTCTCTAGGGTGTTAGAAGAAAAAATGTATAATGTTTGGGGGTTCTAAGTAATTTTCTAGCAAAAAAACTTGTTTTTAACTTGTAAACACTGAGTCTGAAAAAGCAGCCTATTGCATTAGGGTGTGCACCCTAAAGCTCAAAAACACATGTGTGCGTGTATCTACATATATATGGCCCGACACATTGATCTTCCTGCCGGCACAGTGAAAGAGAAGTGAAAAAGCACTTCTCTTATAGCAGAGCCAGTAAGAGGGAGCTCTTTCCTATCTTCCAGCTGGCACACAGAGCGATAATGTTACTGCGCATGGGGTGATTAGGGTGTGCCCAGGCACAGCAGACACATCCTCAGGGTCGGTTCACACAGGGGCGGCACGACTTGCAGGTCGCCTCACCGAGGCGACCTGCACACGACATGCACGGCGACTTGCGAAACGACTTCTGTATAGAAGTCTATGCAAGTCGCCTCAAGTCGCCCCAAAAGAAGTACAGGAACCTTTTTCTAAGTCGGAGCGACTTGCGTCGCTCCTATTAGAACGGTTCCACTGTACAGAACGGGAGGCGACTTGTCAGGCGACTAGGTCGCCTGACAAATCGCCCCTGTGTGAACCGGCACTAAGGCTTGTTCACACTTGTGCCAAGATCTGCGATGCTCTGCACTAAAAAAATACTGATCTCCTCCACAGGGGCTCACAGAAAACAATTTTTTCTATCTGCCCTGTTCACATTAGAATTCAGGCGGTAACCGATTGTGGTGTGCTGATTGCTGTTCAGAAAAATGCCCCACGCAGTCTGCCTGCGCCCAGTGCGAATCACTCACACGTGATCACAGCATCAGAATTAGCTGACTCTCATTGCATTCAATGCGGCTGCCCTCTGAAAAGAAATGTGGGAACCCTCGCTGGGGTTCTCGCATCTCATCAGAGTGTGGGTGCATTCACAGGTTTGAATGCACCCTAAGAGCCCTTCCACACTGATCGGTTTTTCATCAGTTTTTCAGTTCAAGAAAAAAACACAAGAAAAATGCATAAAAAAATGCATCCATTTAAATCCTATGGAACTCTTCATACCGCTCAGTTGTGTTTCAGTTGCATTTCTAAAACTGCTTGCTACGTCTTTGGTGTGCTTTTCAAAACCGTACCAAAAAGGCAGCTCCCCATTGAAATGCATTGAAAACGCGTCAAAAGTGTGTTGAAAATTAATCAAAAACGCAGCTCAGTTGTGTTTGCGGTGCGTTTTTTTTATCACATTGTGCACATTTCACAGGTGCACGCTGGGAGTCAGGCAACAAGAAAACACACTGGAAATGCACTGGAAATGCATCAAAAACGCATGTGCATAAGCATTTTTTTTTTTTCAACGGAGCACATCAGTGTGCTGTTTTTCTGCTGCCCAGTCACAGGGCGGGGGAAGTGGAGGAGACCTGTAAGTGAAAGGGAAACTGCAGTAGAGAAAGATCAGATTCACTGCCCCAGACAGGGCAGTGTTGTGTGGCAGAGCTGTGTAAATCCCAGGACTGGATGGACAGTAAAGCAAATCTTTTGGCAGGTAAAACGGGGCTCATGTATTTATTTCATCAGTGTATTTAGCTATTTGCTTGTACTTCTACTTTTAAGCCCAGCTCCAGCTGAAATTTGTGCCAGACCATTCATTTCAACAACAACCTTCATATAAGATTTTATCTGCATTTAACATTTGTTGTGACCTGTAAAAGCTTCCTTTTTGTGTAGACATCTATAAAGACCGCTGCCTTCTTGAGTGTAATGTCAGCGAACCCAGCAGACTATATTATTCTCCTTTACTCCTCCCTCGCCTACTATATAAAAGGTTATGTAGGGAGTTGAGGGGAGTTTTTTTACCATCAAAAAGTTACACAAAACCCTTTGCATTATAAACCGTTCTCATTTATTGCAGGAAATAGGCCAGAACAAGTGCGGGATTCAGCTAAGCGCAGGGTCAGCAGAACTATGTTACAGCTAGAAAAAAAAAAACTAACACTGGAAATACTGAGATGAAACTATGGATGATTTTTTATGCTCCATGTTATTACTATTTTCAAAATATAATACAGTAAAAGTAAGAGTATTGTATCATTTTCCCCTATACGCACTCATTTAAAAAAAAACAAAAAAGAACAGTGCAGGTGCAATAGTCATAGACTTTCAGACACAGCTGTTTAAAATGTGTTAACTAGATTACAAATAACTGTGAACGTGTGAATTAAAATCTAAAGTGGGATGTCTTGCATAGTGTTAATTTGATTCTGATGCTTTATTGAAAAAAAAAAAAAGTGCTCTGCATAATGTGTGTCAGACATCTATGAAAATCATTTGAGCTGGAATCTAGGTGGTGATTTGAAATTGTTTATAGGGTTTCATAGGTTTTATATAAAATGAACGTATTTGTAAAGGATTATTCACAATGACTCCCCTTAAGCTGCCCATAGATGGTTCAAATCTAAAGGCATGTATGGGCAGGCTGAATGTACCCAAATTGATTGATTAACTTGTGTACAACCAGTCTGCCGGATTTTACATGCGATTATTGCTAGTGGCTGTTATACTGTGTTCTCCAGGAGGAGAAGGCTCCCACTGCCCCCCCCCCCCCCCCGGCTGGCAAAACACATTAGCTCCGTGAGAGGGGTTCCCCTGTCAACACTGTCTGTATAGATGGGGGAATCAAGCGGATTTCTTTCCTGGCTGCAACCTGTGGTTGCAGGAAAGAATTTGCTCCGCCTAAGGCTGGATTCACACTTATGCATTTTTAGTGCTTTTTGCATTTTGCAGATTTGCACTACAGAACGTTTTCCATAGGAAACCATGGTAAATGGACTGTAGTGCAAAATGCAAAAAGCACTTAAAATGCATAGGTGTGAATCCAGCCTAAGGCCTCGTACACATGATACGAAAATCAAAAGGGAAAATTCATAAGACGAGCTGTCTGCAGATTTTCGGTTCGTTAGTAGGGTGCTTTTGACAGCCGATTTCACCTTTTTTCATCAGACAAAAGCTGGATGAGCGGACTAGTACATTTTTGACGAACAACAGCTCAACGTCTGATTTTCGGATGGTCAGTACAGAAATCGGTTACACAAAAGTCGAAAGTACAATCACACATGATCGGAATCAAGGAACGAGCCGGAAGAGTTCGGTCTTGTAAACTACCGTTCGTAATGGAGAATTAACATTCGTGACGCGGCAAATGATGAAATGTCGAAATGCAGCGCACATTCTCATCTTCTAAGGCCGGGTTCACACTGGTGCGACACGACAGCCTTCCTACTTTGGATCCGACTTTGCCCTGCGACTTGAAGCCAACATACGTCCGACTTTCAATGAACAGGGTTACAACTTGGATCCCCACCGATACCAGGCACTGTGTTTGGTATAAATCTTGAGGGGGAACTCCACGCCAAATTTTAAATTAGAAATGCCGGCATGGCTTCCCCCTCCAAGAGCATACCAGGCCCTTCGGTCTGGTATAGATTTTAAGGGGAACCCCCTACGCCGGAGCTGCCTAATAAATTACTTTAAAAACCGGTCTAGTGTGTTTTTTTTTAATTGACACTTTTCTTTCCCCCAGGTGAATGGGTAGGGGTACGATGTACCCCATTCTTATTCACATAGGGTGGGGGGCCAGGATCTGGGGGCCCCTTATTAAAAGGGGTTTACGGATTACGATAAGCACCCCACCCACAGACCCCGACAACCAACGGCCAGGGTTGTTCGGAAGAGGCCCTTGTCTTCATCAACATGGGGACAAGGTGCTTTGGGGTGGGGGGGCCGCAGTGCACCCCCCTTCCCCAAAGCACCCACCCCCCATGTTGAGGGCATGTGGCCTGGTACGGTTCGGGGGGGGGGCGCGCTCACTCGTCCCCACATCCTCTCCTGACCGGCCGGGCTGCATGCTAGGATAAGGGTCTGGCATGGATTTTGGGGGGACCCACACGCGTAGGGGGGTTTCCCTTAACCACTAGGCGTCCGCGCTATAGCCGAAAGACGGCTACAGCGCGGACTCCAATTGCCGGGAGGGCGTCCCTGGACGTCCTCCTGTTTACTTCCGCATTGCGCGCTCCCGCGAGCGCGCATCGCGGAAGTTTTGTGCTGGCCGTGTCCCTCGGACACAGCCAGTCACAGATCACCGTAAACGGCCAATGACAGCGGCCGTTTACGGTGCGATCGGCGGTGCCAATGAGAGAGGATCTCATATGTAAACATATGAGATCCTCTCTCATCGCCGGCTCTCCCTCCTCACACAGAGACAGCGTGTGAGGAGGGAGAGCGAACCGCTGCGGCGGTGAGTGTAAAAAAAAAAAAAAAAAAGGTGTCCCACTGTTAACAGTCCCTGCCATCTGCCCTGCTATCTGCCCTGTCATCTGCCCCTGCCATCTTCCCTGTCATCTGCCCTGTCATCTGCCCTGTCATCTGCCCCTGCCATCTGCCCTGTCATCTGCCCCTGCCATCTGCCCCTGCCATCTGTCCCCACTGCCACGTATAAGTGCCATCTGTCATCAGTGCCACATAGTGCCATCTGTCATCAGTGCCACATAGTGCCATCTGTCATCAGTGCCACATAGTGCCATCTGTCATCAGTGCCACATAGTGCCATCTGTCATCAGTGCCACATAGTGCCATCTGTCATCAGTGCCATCTGTCATCAGTGCCACCTGTCAGTGTCACGTGCCATCTGTCATCAGTGTCACATGTCATCAGTGCCACGTATTAGTGCCACCTGTCATCAGTGTCATCAGTGCCCCGTATCAGTGCCACCTGTCATCAGTGCCACGTATTAGTGCCATCTGTCATCAGTGCCACGTATTAGTGCCATCTGTCATCAGTGCCATGTATTAGTGCCATCTTTCATCAGTGCCACATGTCATCAGTGCCACATATCAGTGCCATTTGTCATCAGCGCCACATGTCGTCAGTGCCACATATTAGTGCCATGTGTCATCAGTGCCACATATTAGTGCCATCTGTCAGTGCCACGTATTAGTGCCATCTGTCAGTGCCACGTATTAGTGCCATCTGTCATCAGTGCCATGTATTAGTGCCATCTGTCATCAGTGCCACGTCAGTGCCACGTATCAGTGCCATCTGTCATCATTGCCACATCAGTGCCACGTATCAGTGCCATTTGTCATCAGTGCCACGTCAGTGTCACGTGTCATTGTCCTGGTGCTCCAGGGCCTTCAAAAGTGTAATAGGTAGTCAACAAATTAGATGTGTAATTTATGCTCCTAGAACACCTGATGGTGCTCCCTGCATGTTGGGCCTCTCTATGTGGCCAGGCTGTGAAAAAGTCCCACACATGTGGTATCGTAAGGAGGAGTAGCAGAATGTATTTTGGGGTGTCATTTGTGGTATATACATGCCATGTGAGAGAAATAACCTATTACAATGACAATTTTGTGGGGGGGGAAAAAAAAAAAAAAAAATCTTCATTTTGCAAAGAATTGTGGGAAAAAATTACAACATCAAAAACCTCACCATGCATCTTACTAAATACCTTGGAATGTCTACTTTCAAAAAAGGGGTCATTTGGGGGGTATTTGTACTTTCCTGACTTGTTCGGGTCACAAGAAATGAGATAGGCCGTCAGTGCATCAGATGTGATCAATTTTTATGATTTGCACCATAACTTGTAGACTCTCTAACTTTCAGAAAGACCAAATAATATCCACTAATTTGGGTTATTTTTACCAAAGATATGTAGCAGTATAAATTGTGGCCAAAATTTATGAAGAAAAATTACTAATTTGAAAAATATTATCACAGAAACTAAGAAAAATGCGTTTTTTTTCAAAATTTGCGGTCTTTTTTCATTTATAGCGCAAAAAATAAAAAACCCAGAGGTGATCAAATACCACCAAAAGAAAGCTCTATTTGTATGAAAAAAAGGACAAAAAATTCATTTGGGTACAGTATTGCATGACTGAGTAATTGTCATTCAAAGTGTGAGAGCGCTGAAAGCTGAAAATTGGTCTGGTCACGAAGGGGGTTTAAGTGCCCAGTTGTCAGGTGGTTAAAATCCATATCAGACCGAAGGGCCTGGTATACTCTTGGAGGGGGAACCCATGCCGGTTTATTTAAAATTTGGCTTGGAGTTCCCCCTCAAGATTCATGCCAAACACAGTGCCTGGTATTGGCGGGGATCCAAGTTGGATCTCCATTCATTGAAGTCGGACGCGTCTCTGACTTCAAGTCGCAGGGCAAAGTCGGATTCAAAGTAGGAAGAGTCTCGTGTCGCACCAGTGTGAACCCGGCCTAAATGGGATAATAATAAAGCTGCTTTGTTGGTGATACTGATGTAGTTATGGCAAACGTATTTTAAAAGGCATTTGTTTTGTAGTGATATAAATAATATTATTAATATGGGTGTTATGGTTTTTATTATGCAGGAAAAAAAACAACACAAATTAAATTAGAGATGCTATCTGCCATCCAAATAAAAACAACTTAACAAAAAAGTGTGAATCAAAGCTCGCCATACTTCTACTAACATGAAATGATCAGAAGGGGCAAAAAGTACGTCACTACGTTCGTATTTGTTGAACGACAATTCGCGGATAGTTAGTATGCTAGACAAAATCCTGCACATGCGCTTTTGACAATCGAATCATGTGTACCAGGCTTTAGTCTGTTCCTAATCTACAAGAATCGTATTGGAGTATTTCTCTTCCAGGTACAACTTCCACTTCCTGCTTGGGAATGCCACCAACCTGATACTTTTACATGAATTAAGCATGCCTCAGGACATGCATTCGCTGACTAATATATTTGACAAACAAAAATGTGCCTGTTTGTGGGGAAGTGTAGCGTGGTGCATGGCAGTAAACACTCAGAATCCAGTTGCAGAGAACAGAGCTTATATTGATAATAAAGTTTAGCAATTCACAATAAGCCGGGTGGGAAGGGGCCCGACTGGGAACGCACACAGAAACTAACAGCAATGTGTAGCAGAGCAGGTCTCAGAAGTGCCAACAGCGTCTGTCTTGAGGGGTGGAATGTGTCCTGGCTGGTCCATACCCAAACGTTGAGGTGTCCAGGAAGGGTGGAGTGTCCCTATTCTTTTCCTACTCATCCAGAACCTCTCCCAGCTTCTAATAACTGTCCCTACCAGGCGGGTAACCTGCCCCTACACTACCCACACCCGAAATGCCCGCTAAGCCTAGGAGCAAGGGCCTTAAATAGGCGTTGCCAGTCACATTTGGTGGCATCAGACAATCAGATAGCTTCCCCAGTGACCCAGGAAACCATAGAGGAACCAAGTTCCTCTTGACTTCCCCTCAAAATGCAGTGTCGTTATGGGCGAACACCGCCTACAGTGGAGAAAATAGACATGTTGATGTTGGAGTTGTAGAGTAAGTTGAGAGACACCAGTTTGCTGGTGTAGAAAAGGAAAAAAGTGAGTGTTTAGGTGTTATACATTAAAGAGTTTGTGCTCTGGTGTACTCAATGTACATGCATTACAATTATTTAAATATTGTATTAGTTAGTAAGGAATTTTGTTAAGTGTGCATGGCTGGTGGAGAAGTGGGGGCATGGGGCAGGATATGTCCACCAGTCTGCAGGTAGGGTGTTAGGGAGGCTGTGTCAGGACTGGGCTCAGCCCTTCCTTCTCTGAGCTGGCTGCTCAGCTGTCGGCTAATTGCCAGCTCCTATCTCTCCACAGTGACTCACCTGTTGATGATATCCTGCTTGTCAGTCCTGCCTACTTAAGCCGTCCAGTCCAGATGATCTATGCCTTCACCTTGGTCACATCTCTAAAGATGCTCCCCTATGTTCCTGTTAAAGACTTGCTTGGCTGACATTCCTTCTTGCTCCAGATCCTACTTGCTGTTCTACTACGCTCATCTCTGGCTCCCTGATGTTTTGGCTTGTCTGACTATCCGTCCTGGTTCCTGAACTCTGGCTATGTTTTGACTACGTTTACTCTGTTTACCTTTTTTATTTTGATTAAACAAGTGACATTTAACTGTACTTCTGTCTCGGTCTAAATCATGGTTTCTGACAGGCTGTCAGATTGGGGGATATGGCTGTCACCTTGTGGACATCATGTTACCATCATATCTGCAGGTCTTTTATTGAGGGATGTAGATGGAGTGCATGTTTGCAGTGATGAGCTGTATGCAGTACACTGTACAGTATGACAGTACATCATTTTATATAGACACATAAACGTTTGAATTGACAGACTATATACATTGTAAAGTGTAATGTGTACATTACATTAATTGTGCACTGTTGCATCATATTATCTTATATTACCATGTCATATTTACACATTTGCAGTCTGTCACACAAAATTAGTAATGTTAGTCTTAGTTTTATATAGGAAGTCATATGTACATATCTTATTGATGTAAATCATTTATCATGTCTGACATTTTGTGACATTTTGTTACTTGTTTTGATATAGCTTGTAAAAGCGGTCATCAATATTCCCTGATGAAGCCTTGACAGAGAAAGAAACATGTTGGGAACATGACTGTGATACCGCTGTATATGTGAACACTCTATAATAGTTGATCCAAGATGTGTATATATTGCCTATTTTTTTTTAAATTGTAATCTTGTATACCAATAAACTATTTATTTTTAATTCTTCTCACAATTTGTGTGTAGACCGTTATATGGCACCTAGAAAATCCCATATTACCATAACCATTTTCTATATACAGTATGCTATATATAGGTATAGAAAATATACACCTGTTTACTGAATGAGAAAAAAAGTAAAGAAAACCAAATCTAGTGCCTAGTACAACATTGTTTTTCTAAAACAAAGGGTTAATACATATGATCCAATGGCTAAAACATATGTAGACTGTCACTAATAAGTTAACCTGAATATTGATTAGTTACTGAAGGGCTAATGCACATACTCTGGAGACTGGTCACAGAGAGGTAATAATGCACATGTTCTGAAGGCTTGGCACTAAAGGGTTAAAGTGATATTATTAACCACTTAAGGACCGGAAGGATTTGCCCCCTAATGACCAGGCCATTTTTTGCGATATGGCACTGCGTCGCTTTAACTGACAATTGCGCAGTCGTGCAATGTTGTACCCAAGCAAATTTGACGTCCTTTATTTCCCACAAATAGAGCTTTCTTTTGGTGGTATTTGATCACCTCTGCGTTTTTTATTTTTTGCGCTATAAACAAACAAAGGGCGCCAATTTTGAAAGAAAATAACATTTTTTGACTTTTTGCTATAATACATATCCAAAAAAAATATATATAAAAAGACTAATTTATTCATCAGTTTAGGCAGATTTTATATTCTTCTACATATTTTTGGTAAAGAAAATTGCAATAAGCGTATATTGATTGGTTTGTCGCAAAAGTTATCGCGTCTACAAACTATGGGATAGATTTAGGGAAATCTGCCAATACATTCAACACTCCTCTGCCCCCAGATTAACAATGCTACTGTCCTGTGTGCTCCTTCATCCAGAGTGTAGGCACTCTAATACATGAGGTGCGTTACTGGTGAAAACAGAGGGGGAAAAAAAGCGAAGAAAAGAAGACTAATGCAGCCACCACATCTGATTGGTAAGCTGCAATAATATTTTTAGTTTGAGCTTTAATTCCGCTTAATGCAGAGAAAGTATTAAGGTAAAAAGCCATTAATGGCCAAACTGTACACTGCTAGTGTGATTACTGGTGCGTAAATTCTGTGTACTGTAGACTTCTTATCACTGATGATGGTGTTATCCTGTCAGTAACACACTTTCTATCCTAGGGTGACAACACTCACTCACTGTTCTGGCACAGCAGGAGCAGCATTGCCCTGCTAGTACAGGAAGTGTGCTGGGACTACAGAACATCTCCCCAACTCCTCATTTCCATAACAGGTGGGGAGGTGCTCTGTGGTCCACAGGAATAACTGATAACACAGCTAACTGGTCACAAAGTAATTATCAACTCATTGGATTTCTGGCAGGATCAGCAGGTATTTTTTTTACACCTATCGAACAGGTCTAATAAAATTATTTCAATAGTATATTTTATAGACGAGGGGTGCAATTAAGAGAAGTTTCTTTGTTAAGGTTTACATTTATTGCAATATAGGCAGTGGGCATTAACTAGTCAGAATTTGTTTTTCATGAAATAATTGACTACACTCACTGACTTCAGTAAAATCAAATCTGATTGACTGGTTAGTGCATTTTTTACTATACTAGGAGAATGCAACTCCCAAATCCTTCACATAGAACAAGCACCATTGTTCTGATGATGTTATAGAACCCAGAGACCTATATATACCCCGAAAAGTCCTGCTGTGCTGATTGCCATCTCTGGAGAGTAGTGAATAGATGGTCTCCCCTCCTTGTTGACTTGTGATCCTAATAATGCTTGGATAGATACCTTAATCTGAATTAAGACCGTAGTATGCTAGGCATTTCCCATTTGAGACATTCTTCATCAAAGATCAAGCCAAACATCATGTGAGATGTGTCCTTCAGAGCTCTACAGATTTATCTTGAACAACCATGCTAATCTTTTTAAATAAGTTTTATTTTATTTTTTTCTCACTGTAAGGCCTTGTTTGGAAGGTCAGGCGAGGTGCCGTAAAAAACAAGTGGTTGAGTCATTGTTTCACTGCCCCATGACCACCAAGCTGCAGGTAGACATGGCCAGCAGCCATGTTAGTACACACTGCTGTGGTCACGGTGCAATGAGTCAAAATTGATCACAGGTCAATTAGTTTCAGTATAAATCACACAAATAGGAAACATAAAGGGAATACAAAGACACTGAATTTCAAAAGAGCCAACTTCCCTAAACTACAAACCTTGCTAAAAGGCATAAATTGGGATAAAATATTAGGAACAAAGAATACGGAGGAGAGATGGGTTTGCTTTAAGAGCATATTAAATAAGGGCATTAGCCAATGTATCCCATTGGGTAATAAATTTAAAAGAGCGAACAAAAATCCTGGATGGCTTAACTCCAATGTAAAAATGCATATAAAAGCAAAGGAGAAGGCCTTCAAAAAATACAAGGTTGAGGGATCATCCTCAGCATTCAGACTTTATAAAGAATGCAATAAGAAATGTAAGGGTGCAATTAGGACGGCTAAGATAGAACATGAAAGACACATAGCGGAGGAGAGCAAAAAAAATGACAAGAAATTCTTTAAGTATGTAAACAGTAAAAAAGGGAGGACAGACCATATTGGCCCCATAAAGAATGAGGAAGGACATCTGGTTACAAAGGATGGGGAGATGGCAAAGGTATTGAATTTATTCTTCTCCTCAGTCTTCACGAGTGAATCGGGGGGCTTCAGTAACCAAAACTGCAGTGTTTATCCTCATGACACAACACAGGAAGCACCTCCATGGTTAACAGAGGACGGAATTAAAATTAGACTTGAGAAACTTAACATTAATAAATCACCGGGACCAGATGGCTTGCATCCGAGGGTACTTAGGGAACTCAGTCAGGTGATTGCCAGACCGTTGTTCCTAATTTTTACAGACAGTCTATTGACCGGAATGGTACCAGCTGATTGGAAAAAAGCCAATGTAGCACCAATATTTAAAAAGGGCCCAAAAAACATCCCTGGGAATTACAGACCAGTTAGCCTAACATCAATAGTATGTAAAATCTTGGAGGGGATGATAAGGGACTATATACAAGATTTTAGTAATAAGAACGATATCATTAGCAGTAATCAGCATGGATTCATGAAGAATCGTTCTTGCCAAACCAATCCATTAACCTTCTATGAGGAGGTGAGTTGCCATCTAGATAAAGGAAGGCCCGTAGACGTGGTGTATCTGGATTTTGCAAAAGCATTTGACACAGTTCCCCATAAACGTTTACTGTGCAAAATAAGGTGCGTTGGCATGGACCATAGGGTGAGTACCTGGATTGAAAACTGGCTACAAGGGCGTGTTCAGAGGGTGGTGATAAATGGGGAGTACTCAGAATGGTCAGGGGTGGGTAGTGGGGTTCCCCAGGGTTCTGTGCTGGGACCAATCCTATTTACCGTATATACTCGAGTATAAGTCGAATTTTTCAGCACATTTTTTTGTGCTGAAAGTGCCCCCTTCGACTTATACTCAAGTCAAGCACTTTTCTGCAGCAAAAAAATTCATTTTCTGAACCGATTTTGGGGCCCCGTATCTCAGGGCCACTTGGTGCTAGGAACCCCAAATTTGGTGTGCAAACCCAGTGGACCTCGTACCACAACATATCCAAAGCTGAAGTTCCTAGCACTAAGTGGCCCCGAGATACGGGGCCCCAAAATCGGTTCAGAAAATGTCATTCTCTGCTGCAGAAAAGTGCTTGATATTTTCTGAACCGAATTTGGGGCCCCATATCTCAGGGCCACTTGGTGCTAGGAACCCCAAATTTGGTGTACAAACCCAGTGGAACTGGCACCATAATATATCCAAAGCTGGGGTTCCTAGCACCAAGTGGCCCTGAGATACAGGGCCCCAAAACCGGTTCGGAAAATGTCATTCTCTGCTGCAGAAAAGTGCTTGACATTTTCTAAACTGATTTTTGGGGCCCTATATCTCGGGGCCACTTAGTGCTAGAAACCCCAGCTTTGGAAATTCTATGGTGCTAGTTCCATTGGGTTTGCACACCAAATTTGGGGTTCTTAGCACTAAGTGGCCCCGAGATACGGGGCCCCAAATTCGGTCAACTGTGTCCATCTGCAGCAATGTCATTTCGGGACCCTTTGGGTTCAGAGACCCCAAATTTTGGCTGCAGCTAGGGGGCATCTAGGAACCCTTAACTACCGAGTTTGAAGTTCAGGGGACCTATGGCTGCAAATGGGCACAGTGAGGCATGCAAATGGGCACAGTGATGCTGCAAATGGGCAATGTTGACCCTTTTTTCCACTTACAGTAGCTGTGCATTTCTCACCCTCGTCTTATACTCGGGTCAATAAGTTTTTCCCATTTTTTTTGTGGTAAATTAGGGCCTCGATTTATACTCGGAACGACTTATACTCGAGTATATACGGTAATTTGTTTATAAACGATCTGGAGGATGGGATAAACAGTTCAATCTCTGTATTTGCAGACGATACTAAGCTAAGCAGGGCAATAACTTCCCCGCAGGATGTGGAAACCTTGCAAAAAGACCTGAACAAATTAATGGGGTGGGCGACTACATGGCAAATGAGGTTCAATGTAGAAAAATGTAAAATAATGCATTTGGGTGGCAAAAATATGAATGCAATCTATACACTGGGGGGAGAACCTCTGGGGGAATCTAGGATGGAAAAGGACCTGGGGGTCCTAGTAGATGATAGGCTCAGCAATGGCATGCAATGCCAAGCTGCTGCTAATAAGGCAAACAGAATATTGGCATGTATTAAAAGGGGAATCAACTCCAGAGATAAAACGATAATTCTCCCGCTCTACAAGACTCTGGTCCGGAGTATGGTGTCCAGTTCTGGGCACCAGTCCTCAGGAAGGATGTACTGGAAATGGAGCGAGTACAAAGAAGGGCAACAAAGCTAATAAAGGGTCTGGAGGATCTTAGTTATGGGGAAAGGTTGCGAGCACTGAACTTATTCTCTCTGGAGAAGAGACGCTTGAGAGGGGATATGATTTCAATTTACAAATACTGTACTGGTGACCCCACAATAGGGATAAAACTTTTTCGCAGAAGAGAGTTTAATAAGACTCGGGGCCACTCATTACAATTAGAAGAAGAGGGGTTTAACCTTAAACTACGTAGAGGGTTCTTTACTGTAAGAGCGGTAAGGATGTGGAATTCCCTTCCACAGGCGGTGGTCTCAGCGGGGAGCATTGATAGCTTCAAGAAACTATTAGATAAGCACCTGAACGACCGCACCATACAGGGATATGTAAGGTAATACTGACACATAATCACACACAAAGGTTGGACTTGATGGACTTGTGTCTTTTTTCAACCTCACCTACTATGTAACTATGTAACTATGTAACTATGATAAAACAGGGCCTGATCGGCAGGCAGTACAGCTACCAAACGTGATACACTCAAATGTATAGGGCCACATAGCTACTTTGCTACAGTTATGTGTAATGCACATAGTTGTGGTGTGAAGCTGCTGGCTTTCAGTGGTTAATACAGGCTGTGAGCAGGCAACATTTCATCTCTGAACCTCCTGTCAAATGCGCCTGAAAAGCGTTCCAGAGGGGCAAACACAACTGCATATGTAAATGAGTCCTAAGTAATTGGATCAGATGGCTCCTTCCCTCTGCTTCTTTGGATGCCTCTGTTATCAAACCAAGCACATCAAAGCCTTCCCCATTTCCCAGGAAGACAGAAGAGCACTGTTAGGAAATAAATATCTTGTACAGGGCTGGACTTGTGACGTCATCACGCCGGATGCCGCAGCTATAAACCTTTTGTTTATGTAAATGTGAGTGCAATATCTGCTTAATAAAATTACTTTTTAATAATTAATACACTATGGAGATCTGTTTATGCTCTTGTGAGGTGTATCCCTACATACCCTGAAGCTTAGCATTTCAAGTGACTTGTGGTTGGTGCCTTGGCAAGTCCTGGTGGTTCTTTCTGAGCTGTAGGTTCGCTCTGGTGGAGACACTTCTACTTGAGTGAATGGACTGGCCCAAATATATAGGGTGTGTGATTCTTAGGCCTCTTGCACATGATACTCCTGTTTGAGCATCTACTTTTTCAGACTTTTTCTCTTGTATGTTATTTTCGCACAATTTCACGCATATGCGTTAAATTCGCGGAAACCTATTCTCGCGTTTTTGTACGTGATCACGCATGAGGTGTATATTACTGACCAAAAATGCAGACTTTTCTATATTTTTTTTTTTAACTGAAGAATACACAGCATAGGCATAGTGTGCATACAATTTACAATTAATGGGCTGTATTTTAGCTCAGTAAATAAATAAATAATAAATAAATAAAGCTGTACTGAGCTTTTTCAAGCTGCACTGCGCAAAAGGCCTTAAAGGAGACACCTTTAAGGCATAGTTGACCGCTCTTTAATTTGAGGGTAAGCGTATTTAAATACAAACTGTGGTGCTGTTTAGGATCATCTTCTTTGCGCTAAAGCTGGTGTCGGGTTCCTCCTCTACTTTTTTTTGGATTTATATGTGTTTTATGGACATTTATAATTTTGGACATTTTTTTAGCACTGCATATTGAGCTAATACTTGGTAACCTGTAAAGGCTTTTTAAGTATTGTCTTAGGCAGGCTGATCGATCGATCAACTTGGGTACAACCAGCATGCCGGGTTTTACCTGCGGTTTTCACTAGTGGCTGCTATAGCCGCTAGCAATAATCACTGTCTTTTCCTGGTGAAAACGGCTTCCCCCACCCCCCTGACAGGATTTCCGCATCAACACTGTCTGTGTTGATGGGGGAATTGAGCAAATTTCTTTCCTGCAACCCATGGAGGATCCAATGGAGTCCCTGAGGGGACAATTCCTTCTAATGACTCATTCGATCTGTATAATGGTGCAATGCCACTTGTATGAAGGAAAATCTGTACCTGTCGACAACCGTTCTGTATGTAATTTTCTGGATGTTCTGATCATTACTTTTGTTTGTAATCTGGTGGCCCCGCCCCTTGTGGCATCACTGACCCAGCATTCCCCAGAGGCAGAGCTGTCAGACGGCAGGAGCCTTCGTTGGAGCTTTTTTTTTTCTTTGTTTTTTTTTCTTTGTTCTGGTCGGCCGTGGCGGCGGGCATCATGATTCACGATGGATCTACACCTTTATTTTTTAATAAAGGACTTATTAAAAACTGCCTGTGTTTTTTTACACTACACTTTTTTTTCTTTTTTTTTTTTGGTGAATGAGTAGGGGCACCCTACATGTTGCATGTGGCCTGGGATGGTTCGGAGGGGGGGGGGGGGGGGGCGCTTGCTTGTCCCCCCCCCTCCCCTTTCCTGAGCTGCTGGGCTGTATGCTCCGATAAGGGTCTGGTATATATCATAAAAACAGACAGACATGGACATTCAAATACAGTATGTGGTTGCCTGCAGACATATAATAAAGTATGGAGTGTTTGGTGCTCTTCAGATCTTATCATTGCTAGCGACTAAAATGTATATGGTCTTAGTGTATCTTAGTCCATATAGAGGTATTCATGGCAAAACGAATCAACCATAAGTACCTTTTTGGAAAATGTGTTCTTATGTTGATCGAGACCGTAAAGGTAAGTTGTTTATTCTCTGTTTCCATGTTTTGACCTATTCTCCTGCTGTATGAGATAGTACACAGTCTGATTTGTAACCGGTTTATTCAATATTACTTGCTTCAGTGCTTTGTTTACTTTTGCAATAAAAAGAATTTCAAAAAATACAGTATGTCATCATAAAAAGGCATATCACAATAAACCGATCTATTGAAAATAGTACAATATTAGCAAAGTTGTTGTGGAAGTGCATTAATTCATATATTCTTAAAGCTGTAGTCTCTACGTGCTTCGTAGAGCAGTGCCCACTTCCTCAGGCGACAGCCAGGATTGGATGTGTGTACTGTATCTGTGGGAAGACCATATCATACATATACAAAATAGTAATAATACATAATCGATTAACATCATGGGCCTGCACACTTCAAAGTTGAGATGAGACCACTAACATGTAAAACAGCATACTTACAGTGGCTTGCGAAAGTATTCGGCCCCCTTGAACTTTTCAACCTTTTGCCACATTTCAGGCTTCAAACATAAAGATATAAAATTTTAATTTTTTGTGAAGAATTACCAACAAGTGGGACACAATTGTGAAGTGGAACGAAATCTATTGGATATTTTAAACTTTTTTAGCAATTAAAAAACTGAAAAGTAGTGCGTGCAAAATTATTCGGCCCCTTTACTTTCAGTGCAGCAAATTCACTCCAGAAGTTCAGCGAGGATCTCTGAATGATCCAATGTTGTCCTAAATGACTGATGGTGATAAATAGAATCCACCTGTGTGTAATCAAGTCTCTGTATAAATGCACCTGCTCTGTGATAGTCTCAGGGTTCTGTTGAAAGCGCAGAGAGCATCATGAAGACCAAGGAACACACCAGGCAGGTCCGTAATACTGTTGTGGAGAAGTTTAAAGCCGGATTTGAATACAAAAAGATTTCCCAAGCTTTAAACATCCCAAGGAGCACTGTGCAAGCGATCATTTTGAAATGGAAGAAGTATCAGACCACTGCAAATCTACCAAGACCTGGCTGTCCCTCTAAACTTTCAGCTCAGACAAGGAGAAGACTGATCAGAGATGCAGCCAAGAGGCCCATGATCACTCTGGATGAACTGCAGAGAACTACAGCTGAGGTGGGAGAGTCTGTCCATAGGACAACAATCAGTCGTACACTGCACAAATCTGGCCTTTATGGAAGAGTGGCAAGAAGAAAGCCATTTCTCAAAGATATCCATAAAAAGTCTCGTCTAAAGTTTGCCACAAGCCACCTGGGAGACACACCAAACATGTGGAAGAAGGTGCTCTGGTCCGATGAAACCAAAATCGAACTTTTTGGCCACAATGCAAAACTATATGTTTGGCGTAAAAGCAACACAGCTAATCACACTCAACACACCATCCCCACCGTGAAACATGGTGGTGGCAGCATCATGGTTTGGGCCTGCTTTTCTTCAGCAGGGACAGGGAAGATGGTTAAAATTGAGGGGAAGATGGATGCAGCCAAATACAGGACCATTCTGGATGAAAACCTGTTGGAGTCTGCAAAAGACCTGAAACTGGGACGGAGATTTATCGTCCAACAAGACAATGATCCCAAACATACAGCAAAATCTACAAAGGAATGGTCCACAAATAAACGTATCCAGGTGTTAGAATGGCCAAGTCAAAGTCCAGACCTGAATCCAATCGAGAATCTGTGGAAAGAGCTGAAAACTGCTGTTCACAAACGCTCTCCATCCAACCTCACTGAGCTCGAGCTGTTTTGCAAGGAAGAATGGGCAAGAATTTCAGTCTCTCAATGTGCAAAACTGATAGAGACATACCCCAAGCGACTTGCAGCTGTAATCGCAGCAAAAGGTGGCTCTACAAAGTATTAACGCAAGGGGGCCGAATAATTTTGCACGCCCCACTTTTCATTTTTTTATTAGTTAAAAAAAGTTTCAAAAAGCCAAAAGATTTCGTTCCACTTCACAATTGTGTCCCACTTGTTGGTGATTCTTCACAAAAAATAAAAATGTTATATCTTTATGTTTGAAGCCTGAAATGTGGCAAAAGGTTGAAAAGTTCAAGGGGGCCAAATACTTTCGCAAGCCACTGTACATATCAGTTGAAAAATCAAAGCATCTCAGGCTATAGCGTCACTGAGTTCATAAGTGTGCAACAAAAGTCCCAGCCATGTGGAGAGACCTCCCCAAACTTCGTCTATGCCTGAGGGTGCTGATGGTGGCGGGTAGGTCCGGGGCCGGAGCCAAACAAAAGAGAGGTAGAGGATACAAGCCATAAAACAATAGGGAAAAGGATGGGTAAGTGAGGGAACATGGGTCAAAGACCAATGGGAAAAAATGCTTGGAAAAAACAAGTACTGGGTGAAAAAAATGTGAAAAGTGAAAAGGTCAGACCAAAAAGGTAGAGGTATTTTAAATACCATGGTGAGTAAACAAGGTCCGAAAATGTAAAATACCAAATAGGAATGATAAACCATACCTGTAGGAGGGCACCCAGAGAAAACTTTTTGTGTGCCCCGCGGTTGGTCACGTGCCACTTCTGGCTGGCGTTTTGCTGCCATTTGGCGGCATGGCAATGGGCTCAGGCTGTGTGCTTGGTAGGGGGTGGGTCCTTGTGGCCAGAACGAAATTCAAAAGTGTCTCTTCCCTATGCCTTCTTTCTCTGATGCTACTCAGCTGTGTTGGTCGGACCTAGTTTTTCGCTGGGTGCCCTCCTACGGGTATGGTTTATCATTCCTATTTGACTCACTTTCACCTCTCACCTTCCTTTAGGTACATAGTATTCTTTTACATTTTCGGACCTTGTTTACTCACCAGTGGCGCGTAGCCTGAGATGCTTTGATTTTTCAACTGATATGTAAGTATGCTGTCCTACATGTTAGTGGTTTCATCTCAACTTTATAGTGTGCAGGCCCATGATGTTAATCGATTATGTATTATTACTATTTTTTTATATGTGTGACATGGTCTTCCCACAGATACACACAAATCTAATCTTGGCTGTCTTCTGAGGAAGTTGGACGCTGCTTCACAAAACGTGTAGAGACTACAGAGCTTTAAGAATATATGAATTTTAAGAGCTTCCACAACATTCCTAATATTGCACTATTTTCAATATATTGGTTTATTGTAATATGCCTTTTTATATCGGCGTATTTGAATGTCCATGTCTGTCTGTTTTTATGATATATGAAATAAATGTTGTACTTTTTTAATATCTTGTTACTTTGGTTCCACTCCTTAAAGTCCCATGGGCAACTACTTTTCTTCTTTTGTTATTTTTTCCATGTTTGACGATAGGGATGGCGTTCTTGGGGTCATAGGCAGCATTCCTCCTCCTCCAAGCACGGTGAGTTGTGTTGATGTCAAAGAGCTTGATTTTGGTCTCATCTGACCACAACACTTTCACCCAGTTTTTCTCTGAATCATTCAGATGTTCATTTGAAAACTTCAGACGGGCCTGTACATGTGCTTTCTTGAGCAGGGGAACCTTGCAGGCACTGCAGGATTTCAGTCTTTCATGGTGTAGTGTTTTATCAATTGTTTTCTTAGTGACTATTATCCTACCTGCCTTGAGATCATTAACAAGATTCTCCCATGTAGTTCTGGGCTGATTCCTCACCGTTCTCATGATCACTGAAACTCCATGAGGTGAGACCTTGCATGGAGCCCCAGACCGAGGGAGACTGACAGTTTTTTTGTGTTTCTTCCATTTGCGAATAATCGTACCAACTGTTGTCACCCTCTCACCAAGCTGCTTGGCGATGGTCTTGTAGCCCATTTCAGCCTGGTGTAGATCTACAATCTTGTCCCTGACATCCTTGGACAGCTCTTTGGTCTTGACCATGGTGAAGAGTTTGGAGTTTGATTGATTGCTTCTGTGGACAGGTGTCTTTTATACAGGTAATAACAAGCTGAGAGTAGGAGCACTCCCTTTAAGAGAGTGCTCCTAATCTCAGCTTGTTACCTATATAGAAGACACCTGGGAGCCAGAAATCTTGCTGATTGATAGGGGATAAAATACTTATTTCACTCATTAAAATGCAAATCAATGTATAACCTTTTTGAAATGCGTTTTTTTGGATATTTTTGTTGTTATTCTGTCTTTCACTGTTAAAATAAACCTACCATTAAAATTATAGACTGATCATTTCTTTGACAGTGGGCAAATGTACAAAATCAGCAGGGGTTCAAATACTTTTCTCTATTGACATTGCTGGGGCGTGACCGGAAGTGGACGATGAAGCTGGAGTGAGAGTGTGAGCGCTCTCCCCCTCCCTCTCTTCTCGCTTCTCCCTGAGACAAACCTCCACCCCGGCAGGGGGGACCACCGGATGCCGTAGGCTTACTGGGAGTTGGCGCTGTTCGCATGATCCTGTCCTCGGCTAGCGGCATTGATGGGAACAGAATTTTACCCCTTAGACACGTGGATGCCAGCGGGGTGCTGTGAGGAAGAGATTAGAGTGGCGCCTTTCTCCTTTCCACCTGACGTAGGTACGCTGCAGCGGGAGAAGACAGCAGCGGTGTGAGATTCCCCCACTGCCCTCCCCCCTTCTGAGACGGTGAGGCATCTAAACAACGGGCCAGGCGGACAGCAGAGGTGTGAGAGACCCCTCCTGAAACCTTATTACGGTTCTACATGCTGGAAAGAGGATAGGGTGCAGAGGAAGAGTGATCTTTCCCCCTCCCTGCAAATCTCCAGATGCTTGAACCAAGGCTGGGTGAGATACTTACATTTATTTACCTTTTGGAATAAAGGGAAGTAGACTGAGCAAACTTTTTATTGGACTGTGGTGGATCGCTTTTCTTCTTGTGTTTTTTTTTTTGGTTTTTTTTGTTTTTTCTCTTACTGTTTGGCTGTTTCAGTGCACCACGTTGTCTAAGAGGTGGGCCCTGAGGATAGCAGGGGAGGGGAGAGAGAGGCTGAGATAAACATATACCCATGGGTATTAATCATTTGCCAACATGTGATTTATGCCATTGCAACATACTACAAAGGTGAGCCAGGCAGCCGCCGCTAGGCTGTGAAAATTTGCACACGCACAGGGTCAGACTTTTGAACAGACTTCCCCCAAAAACAAAAGTCAAGATACCAGCATGCTGTCTAAACCACAGACCGGGGCCCCTGCCACAAGAAAGAGTCAGGGACATGGCCAGATAACCCCTGTGAATGCCCCCGCAGGAAATTCTTTGGGGAGAGGATGGAGGAGGCCCAAAAACAGTCAATTTCACCACCTAAATTACCAGCTTTGGGGGTAGCAGAACCATCGTTGAGAGAAGTACTGGATGCAATCGATTCCTGTAAAGTTTCTATAAATGAAATGTGTGTTCAGTTTCATACTATTCAGGAAGAACTGTCCCTCGTTAGACATGATATGCAAAAAGTGTGTGAAAGGACTACTGCCCTTGAGGGGCGGGTTAGCCTATTAGAGGATGACCTGAATCCCCTTAAACGGGAGATGAGAACTATAAAAGAACAGATGGCTAATTTACCAGATAAAGATTGATGAAATGGAGAACAGGATGCGAAGGAAGAATGTGAGGATAGTGGGACTTCCTGAACGTAGTGAAGGACTAGACCCCACCACATTTCTGGAAAAATGGTTTAAAGATTTATTTGGGGAACAGTCCTGTTCAGCCCTTTTTGCATTAGAAAGGGCTCACGGGGTCCCCTGTAGGCCTTCCCAAACAGGAGCCACCCCAAGATCTCTGTTGGTACAATTGCTTTACTACAAGGATAAAGTGACTATATTAAATAAAGCCAGAGAAATGGGAAATATTCTGCACAATGGTAACAGGGTCTCCATATACTCAGATTTACAAAAACGAAGGGCTAAGTTTGGAGAAGTCAAACGCAAACTGCAACAATTAAAATTGAATTATGCACTGTTATACCCCGCAAGATTGCGCATAAATGCCTCGGGGGAGACCGTGTTCTTTGACACTCCGGAGGGAGTGTAGGACTGGATAGCAACTTATAAAAGGAGACTAGACTAATCTGATTATATTACTCCGGACTGTTATTAATAATATGATTTAGTTCAGTTGAAGAGACACATTAATACACTTTTATATAAATTGGGAGAGAGGGAAGGTGGTGGGTGGTGGATAGGTGGGAGAGAACAATGAGCACATTACCCCCTGTCATCAAGGGGTATGGTGAAGAGTTTTCTTTATTTGTGTTTTTTGTGGTATGTCTTTGTTTTGTCTTGTTTGTCCACTTTGATAGATGCTGGTTGTATAGGGTTTTGAGGGGGGGGGGGGGGGGGGGATAGGGAGGGAAGAGAGTAAGCACATAAGTTTAAAGTTGACAATAACACTTAAAATGATAGATAAATGTGAAGGTCACATTAGGATGCCCCAAAGTAGGCCCAGTGGGCAGGTGAAAGGAATGCATGGGTGTAGGAGATGGAATGAGTGGTATGTTTGGTACAAAAGATTGATCGAATTTAAGTATAGATATGAGATTAGACACTATGGGGTCACAAAAATGACACAGGAAAACTACACTAAGTGGAAAAGGCACTGGTCACAAGGTTTATTGAAAATTGAATTATAATGGTTACACGCACTCAGATAAAAAAATTAATTTTGTGTTCATGGAATGTTCGGGGAATGGGAGATTCAGAAAAAAAAGCAGCAGTCCTCCTGATTGCAAGGACATATGAGGCAGCTATCCTTTGTTTACAGGAGACACACCTTACTAAAATCTCTATTTCCCATCTGAAAAGAGGGGGATTGGGGAAATTAGGACTTTAAATGAAGCCGTGGCTGGGTAGAGCCACGCGCCTCCATCCCTGTCGATAATGACTAAAAAAGGTAACGATGCAGCAAAAAGCGGCAAGGTACAAACAAAAGGGGGGGCGGGACTTTATGTGAAACTCATGATGACAAAATGAACAATATGGTGGAAGATAAAAATAGTTTAATAATGCCTGGAAACATGTTTGACATACATAGAATTGCACATATATAGAAATGCACCCATAATAAGGCGCCACATTCTAAACCGTCAAGGACTGGTAGTAACATGTCTACAATCATGTATATTAATGGTAAAATTAAAAGGGTCCACCAACATTCATAGGAGGTAAGTATGTTAGAGGAGTAACAACTGCACGGTCAATAGTTCTTAAATCCCTGACAAGGTACAAACAATGTCAACACATATCATAGTAAAAATTGTTCCTGATGTCTAGTAGCTTGACGCGTTTCGTGGCTTTAAACCGCTCTTTTAGGAGCAGACATATGAATTATCTGCAATAAAGGAATGATTGCGTAAGTATGCTGTGTCAAGGTAGAAGGAATATTGGTAAAAATCCCCCCAGGAACCCATATAAGACAAGCAGACTTATGAATATGTATGCACTGGACAGCATGATGTCAAGGCCAACAGGCCAGCCGATGGCATCGGTAACGGGAGCACCCATCACAGGCCGCGGACCCGCGGATCAGGGCGCCCCGGGCTACACCTGGTGTGATAGTGATTGTAATGTAATAAGTGAGTGAATTAAAACAATAAAGTAGTGAATAATAAAATAGTGTGTGCATCAGGGGTGTAAAAGTGAGGGTGGACATGAGCTTCACATAAAGACCCCCCTTTTGTTTGTACCTTGCCGCTTTTTGCGGCATCGTTACTTTTTTTAGTCATTAATCCCCATCTGAGGTGGAGAGATTATTGTACACAATTTCACTCAGTTCACACCTCCTACTCTAGGGGGGTGAGCATTTTTGTTAGATCAGGGGTGGTCTTTACTTGTATGCAGTCTAAAGTGGACGAACAAGGGAGATACATTTTTCTATTCTGCAAGTTTGAGAACAGAGCTTGTGTATTGGCAAATGTATACATCCCTCCTCCTTTTGATGTCTTGATCCTTTGTGGACTTAACGAGTTTGTATTGGATAAGCCAGGTGTGCCGGTGATAGTAATCACATGCCTGACGAAGGGGTCCTGCGTGACTCCGAAACGTTGCACCTTTTGTGTTGTGATCATGCAATAAATTAAACCGTTTGGACGCCACCGTGTGCTGATCCTTGGTGTGCTAGCAAATATCTACATGGTGATAGTAATGGGGGACTTTTTTTTTTTTTTTTTCCAAGTAAATTTTTATTGAAAATTTTTCATTTTACAGTAAGGTACATTGCTAAGATATCATGTGTTAAGAACAGTTCAAAATAGAATGTATACTTACTAGGTAAGTAAAGTAAATGACTCATTTTGAGAATGTATAGTATCAGAAAGAAAATAAAAAACACATAGTAGCAATGAAACAATTGTTGAATACATCAAGTTTATATTTAGAATGTGTGCAGTAGTCTAGAACAGTAATAAGGGTGAGCAACCCAGTGTAGTGATAGTAGAGGTGAGGTAAGAAAGAAGGGAAGGGGAAGAGAGCATTTTAGTATGTATTGTATGGTCGGAATTATGTTATCTGGGTTTATGCAGTTTTCTCAGTATTTCTCTATGTTTTGTGTATACCAAGTCTTCCAAGGTTGCCAGAGTTTTTGTGATTTTGCCTGTGAGTTGTTTTTCCTTGAGTGTATGGTTTCGTATGTGTAGTGTGTGTGAACCAAGGTGATCACCTCCATTAAGGATGGTGTGTTTGGTGATTTCCATGATCTAGTGATGAGCAGTCTAGTGGCGAGAAGAATATGTGTGAGAACCGTTTTATAAGATGGTGGTACATTTTCTGGTATCATATTAAGGATAGCTAGTTGTGGTGTGAGAGGGATGTTGCATTGTCCTATTTCTTGGATGAGGAGTTCTACGTCTGTCCACAATTTGGTTAGCATTGGACATGACCACATAATGTGGATTAGAGACCCTGTGTGGTTACAGTTTCTCCAGCAGAGGGAGGAAGTGGCGGGGTGGAATTTAGCTAATCTTTGGGGTGTCAGGTACCATCTAAGTGTTAGTTTATTTGTCAATTCCCATAAAGAGGTGCAGCTGGTGGCTTTATATATTGATCTAAGTGCCTGTTGCCAGTGTCGGTCGGAGAGTTGTGTTTCAATGTCTGTCTCCCAATCTGTAAATGATTTAGATTTATAGAACACTAGTTTTTCTTGTAAAGTATTGTAGATAATAGAAACTCCTTTTTTGTCTGTCTCTTGTGTGAAATAGAAGTTCCATATTTTGGTGGGTAGTGATCCCTCTATTTGTTTGTGAGCTTTTAGGCACATTTGAATACGGTAATAGGTGAGAAAGTCCGATGTAGGCGCATTGTGGGTTGTTTGAATAGTATGGAAGGGTTTGTGAATTATTTCAGTCCTGAGTTTCCCAGTGGTGTGTGCTATTTGTGTTACCCAGTTTGGGATGGTTAGGTCTGGTGATAGAATCTGGAGAGTGTGTAGGGGTATCTGTATGTGCAAAGTAGGTAGCGATGACCACTTAGTGTGCAGTAGTATTTTCCAAGCTTTAACCGCAGCTCGCACTGTCGGAGAGTATAGGTGAGGATGGGAGATTTTGCTGGGAGTACTAAATAACCAATTTTTCAGGTTTGATCCTGGAGTAGCATTGTTTTCAATGTTCCCCCATAGTGTGGTAGGTTGATCCCACATCCATTCTTTCATTTGAGATAGAACGGTGGCTAGATAGTAATCTTTAATGTCAGTGAGTCCCATTCCCCCTGTGGATTTTTGTTTGATGAGCTTATTGTGACTGCTTCTTGGTTTTTTACCCTGCCAGATATATTGTTGGACTGTGGTTTGTAGGGATTGGAGATATGTATTGCTTAGTAGTATGGGTAGAGTTCTAAATGTGTATAATATTTTAGGGAGTATTAGCATTTTGAAGGCAGCTAATCTGCCTGACCACGAGAGTTCGTGTTTGGATAGTTTGGACGTTTCTGTGAATAACATTTGTTTGGTTTCTATATAGTTGTTGAGGAAAAGATTTTTTACTGATTTTGTGAGTGTGATGCCTAGGTATGATATGCCTTTTTCTGCCCACGGATAAGAATAGGTGTTGCGTAATAGATTACTAGAAATTGCATCCAATCCTAGATTAAGAATGTAAGATTTACTTTCGTTGACTTTGTAATAAGAGATGTAGCTGAATCTGTGTAACACTTTTTGTATGGAAGCCAGGGAAGACACAGGGTTGGTAATCATCATAATGACGTCGTCGGCAAATAGGCTAATTTTGTGTTCAATTTTTCCTATTTTGAATCCTTCAATGTGTCTGTTCATTCTGATATGTTCTGCCAGTGGTTCCATTAAAAGATTGAAAATTAGTGGTGATAAGGGGCATCCTTGGCGGGTCCCGTTGGTAATTGGAAAAGGTTTAGAAACCATTTCGTCTGTATAGACTTGGGCTGAGGGAGAGGAGTATAGGGCCGTGATCGCTGAGAGAATATGACCTTGGAAACCAAATTTATGAAGTGTTGCTTCCAAGTAGGCCCAATGGACTCTATCAAACGCCTTCTCTGCGTCTAGTGAAAGGAGCAGAGAAGGCGTTCGGCGAGTTTCGGCATGATGAATGATATTGATGAGTCTACGTGTTGCGTCATAAGTTTGTCTACCTTTTGTAAACCCAGATTGGTCTATATTTATTACTGTGGGCATAATGTTTACTAATCTGGATGCTATTAGTTTTGCATAAATCTTGGTGTCTATGTTTAGGAGCGAGATCGGTCTGAAGTTTTGGGGTACCGTGGGTTCCTTCCCTGGCTTCGGTAACGTAATTATCAGAGCATTAAGCATTTCATTGGGGAGAGAAGAGGAGGAGGCAACGCCATTGCACATCAGTGTTAAATATGGTGCTAGGGTAGTGCGGAATTGCTTGTAATATTCTCCAGTGAGGCCATCTGGACCAGGTGATTTGTTGGGTGGCAGTGTTGAGGTAATATTTAGAATTTCTAGGTGAGTGAATGGTTTGTTGAGTTCTGTGAGATGTTGTTCAGATAGGATAGGGAGATTAATTTCTTTTAGGAAGGAATCAATCTCTTCTTTAGATGGTTGGGCAGTAGTAATATCATCTTTCAGGTTGTATAGTGATTGATAGTAGTGGCTAAAAGCATCTGCAATGGAATGAGGGTCCATGAGTTTTTGGTTTGTGGCGGGGTGAAATAGATGTGGGATTTTAGATTTCATACGTTGACCTTTGATTTTAAGTGCTAGTGTTTTCCCTGCTTTATTTCCTGTGGTGTAGTGGTGAGCTTTGTACCTAGTTTGAATGTTGTTGTAAGAGTCTAAAAGTATGTTTCTTAGGTCTTGTCTAAGAAGAGTCAGTTTGTCTTTTAATTTAGGATCAGGATTGGTCTGATTTTGTTCATCTAGTTTCTTAATAGTGGATGTGATGTTATCTAGGCGTTGTGATCTCCTCCTCTTTTCTCTAGCAGTTAGTTGGATGATAATTCCTCTTATGAATGCTTTGTGGGCATTCCAGAGGGTAATATTGTCGGATACGGATCCGGCGTTAATATCAAAAAATTCTTCAAGGTGTTTGCGGATGAGATCAGAGTGTTCAGGGGAGTGAATAATCTCTGAGTTGGCTCTCCAAATCCTAGTGCGGGTATGCTGAGGGCCGTCTACCACCTCCATTGATACTGGAGCGTGGTCCGACCAAGTGATTGTTCCTATGGAGGATTGTGATATTTTTGTCAGAGTCCATTTGCCCACGAGGAAATAATCTATTCGGGTATAGGAATTGTGTCTGTGCGAGAAAAAAGAGTAATCCCGTTCGGTGGTGTGGTGGCATCGCCATACGTCGTAGAGATCATTGTTTCTTATGAAGGAGCCCATGGGTGATGGTATTCTAGATTTGCTGGATGACGTGTCAATTTCGTTGTCTGGTACAATGTTGAAGTCACCGCATATGATGAGGTTGCCTTGACGGAATTGGATAATTTTCTTCATTAATTTGTTTAGGAATTCTAGTTGTTTCGTGTTGGGAGTATAGACATTGACAATGGTATATCTGGTTTTGTTTAGAGTGCAGTCTAGGATCAGGTAGCGACCTTCCTTATCAGATACGCTATCGTGTAACGTGAAATTAAGGGAGTTTTTGATTGCGATCATAACTCCGTTTCGTTTAGCGGGGCCTGAGGCTTGGAAAATGTGGGTGAATAGAGGGTTTGTGCATTTTGGTTCAGCTAGTTTTTGAAAGTGTGTTTCCTGTAGACAGAGGACATCACAGTGGGATTCTCTGGCTGTGCGCCACATAGATGCTCTTTTAGCAGGGTGGTTAAGTCCCTTGACGTTGAGGGTCAGGAACTTAGGCATTCTGCTTGGTTTGTGGTAGTGTGTGATAGGAAAAAAAAATAAAAAAATGGTGGTACTCACAATCTGGTGAATCCGATACGTTGTTCAGTAATATTCAATATGCGTATTTTCCGGTTTCGCTGTAGTTAGGTGCTCTCAGGAGGGATGAAGAAAAGACGAAAGAAAAGAAAAAATATTGGAACAAGAGAGAAGTTAATAGGTTGCAGTATAATACAAACGGTTGGTTGTAGATCAGTAACTGTGAACAGCCAATCACAACAAGGCTGCAATAAGAATCGGTAGGGTGAAAGTTTGTGGTACAATATGCAACAAGCAAGGCATCCGATCGGACTGGGTATTATATGGGGTTTAACGTGTTAACCGCCATGTATGGGCTAGCTAGGATTTCCCAATTGGGGGATTGTCAGGTGTGTTGCGAGCAGTTCCCTTTTGATTGGAGATGGGTGTTACAGGCGACTCAGGGACGATTCCCCAGAGTTGTAGAAGTTTGATTCCTTCCTGAACCGTGGAGATGTTGTGTCTGACTCCATTTTTAGTAATCATAATTTTTGTGGGGAAACCCCATTGATATGGGATTTTGTGGTTGTTGAGCGACTTTGTGATGGTATTCAGCTGTCTGCGCAGTTGTCTGGTATATTGTGAGATGTCAGCAAATAGTTGCAGGTGAGTGTAGGGTGCTGGGAGTTTCCCTAGATGTCTTGTTTTAAACAAGAGCTGATCCTTGGCATGGAAAAAATGGACCCTCATGAGGACATCTCTGGGTACATCCGTGGGGAGGTGCGGAGGTTTGGGTATGCGATGTATGCGGTCAATAATGGTTTCCATAGGAGCCAGGTCGGGTAGGACGGTAGAAATCAATTTTCTGGCATATGCGTTTAAATCTTGTGGCATGATATTTTCTGGTATGCCTCTAATTTTTACGTTATTTCGGCGGGACCTGTCCTCAAGGTCCGCCATTTTGGCTTTCATCCATTGTTGCTCTTCATGTGTATGGTCCTGTGCTTCTACTAGATCGTTTACCGTTTCAGCCACATCCCACATACGGTTTTCAATCTGATGTACTTTCTGACCCACAAGCTGCATATGAGAGGAGAATTTTGTGAACATGGATGCTATGTCATTGTGTAGTGAATTCTGCAGGGTGATGAGCATCTCTTTCATTGTGGTATCTAAGACTGGCTGATTAGTAGTGGGGAATGCTGCTATGGCAGATTGTTGTGCTGAGGTGAGGGGATATGCAGGACTCACCTCCGTATTGGTATCTGCAGAATCCAGTCGCATCCTCGATTTTGCGGGACTGTTGCCGGCTGATGTGGAGGAATAAGGCTGATTGGAGTCAGAGGAACATTGTTGTGGAGAAATTTCTGCATCTTCGGCGTCAGGGAGGTCAGTATAGGCCGAGGCTTTGCTTTGTACAGGGCCGCGGGCGCCATCTTGGATTCCTGTGTCTGACGGCTGTGAGAAGAAATCAGTCAGTTTCTTCGGCGGCCAGTATTCTTTTCGCTTGCAGGATTGATGTGACATTGCTGTGTGCTTTAGCAGTCTTTTTGTGCCTTTTACTGCCGCTGATAGGTGCCTGGGTGGCGGTTATTTAGATAGATGGTCCGATCGGTGCAGGAGCTGAGGAGTTAAGCGTCCATCTTGCTCGGCGGTAGCCACGCCCCCATTCAGTAATGGGGGACTTTAATATGGTAATGGACCCGGAAGTTGGATAGGTTCCCTCCAGGGACACTAATGGGTCGTGTTACGGATAGCCAGCTACCTGACTTTCTAAGAGAAACTGGATCGAGAGACATGTGGAGAATACGGAACCCGGAGGCCTGACAGTATTCGTGCTTCTCCAGGACACACTCCACACTCTCCAGGATTGGTCTGGTGCTGGGAAATGAGGAGATGATGCCCTTGATAAAGAATGTGAACTATAGACCAAGGGGTCTATCGGATAATTCCCTGTTGTCCGTGTCACTAGAGCTAGGTGAGCATAATAATCCTGGAGAGTGGAGGATAAGCCCTTTCTGGATAGAACTGATGGGGGATCCGAACGAGGTACTGGTGTCCCTGGGAGAGTTTCTTGACTTGAACAGAGTTACCGCCTCGGAAGGAATAGTATGGGATACCCTGAAGGCCTTTTTAAGAGGCGTAATAGTGCAACAAATTTCAAAAATTAAAAAACGGACTAGGGATTGGGAGAGATTAATTGGGGAGAGGGTAACAACATCAGAGGAACAGTACATTAATAACCCGACAATTGATGGACTCAGGAATTGGATAGAGGAACAACAAAACTGCCGGTTAGTGATCCTTAGGAAAATAGAGAACAAATATCTCTTCCAGAAACAATCCGCTTTTGGAGGGGGGGGGGGGAGTGTGGGAGGATGTATGTTGGCACAATTAGCCAGGGTGAATTCTCCCTCATCTGTACCCACGATTACTATGGGAGATGGGAGGGTGTCCTTGCACACGCCAGAAATAGTGGGTAAGTTTAAAGAATACTATGAGGACTTGTATAGTTCTCAACAGGAGGAGACAGGGGATGGAATGGACAGCTTTTTGGGGGATTTGAACTTCCCCATCTTAGTGAGGCAGACAGAACAGAGTTAGATAGGTCTATAACATTAGAGGAGATACAACGGGTCACTAATGAGATGGCGGGACAGAAATCACCGGGTCCAGATGGACTCCCGGCCGAGATTTATCGACATTATGGGATGGTACTGCTCCCTGAGCTGTTGAGGTTACCGAACTGGTCGGTGACAAAGAGAGTGCACCCTACATCAATGATGGAATCCACTATAATCTCCATACACAAGGCATTACCTTCATCCAGTAGGGAATGGGTAAATAGTATGAATGTGGTAATGCTTAAGGAAAAATTGGTATATATAAAACAAGGGACCTTAAAGAAATATGACAAGATGTGGAAACCTTGGTGGAAGCAAGAGGGATTTCCATGTGAATATTAATAGAGTAGAAAGGTATTTAAATGATCAAAAGCAATTCATTAGAAATCAAACTAAGAAAGAGAGTGGAGAGGATGGGTGAGTGAGGGAAATGGATGATGATGAGGGGATTATCTTAATAATGAAAAGTGACCCAATAGAAGTTAAATTATAAAGGAGAATGAAGAGGATGGATGGGTGAGAGGAGTGGATAGGGATGAGTGGGAAGGGTCAATGAGTAGGAATTTAGACTTAAATGGAATTTCAGATAGGACGCTTCTCAAGATACTACGCCCCTCCCAGGTCACCCATGATATGAATGACTTATTAATTGTTTTTATACATACAGCTGATAATGGGGGGGGGGGGGTGTGTGGGGGGGGGGGCTTGAGGGGATGTATGTTTATTTTATTCTGATGTATTTTGTATATAAAAGAAATACCCTAATAAAAGAAATGAAGCATAAAGATAAAAAAAAATATTTTTATTCCATCACTGTACATGACAATACCAGTAGACTAGTGCCCAAATTGTTCATTACAACACTGCAGTTGTTAGTTTGTGGAAACCATCCTTGCAGTTTGATTTTGTGGGAAACTGAAAGAATGTATTTACATTACAAAAGTAGGTTTTGAAAATACCTTCATGAAAGGAAGGGTGGTCACACATTGTGCAAAACAGATATTTATAGAGTCATGTCATTTCAGTAGTTCGTAAAACCTGAGATACTAGTTCCTCAAGTCTGATCAGTGCAAGACAGGATATGGCGAGATCCAGGAAGAGATGTATCTACCCACTACCGCTCATTTTGCATTGCTTGCAATTTGTCCAAGTGACTGATTGTCTGTATGTCATAAATAAACAAGTTTGTATAAAAAAACAACTGCCACCAATTCTGAAGATAACTGATTGTTTAATAAAAGATAGAGATCATTAGTGAACCTACCCTTAGGCTCGGTTCACATAGGTTCAATGCAGGAAAATTCTGAATCCACTGCAGGTTCCCACATCGCACCTGACTTGCAAGGCAGTTCACACTGCCTTATGCAAACTGCTCGGAGTGTCAATAGAAAGTTAATGACACCCCCAGATCGGTTCACATATCGCAGTGCGAACTGTCAGTTTGGACATGAATTGGGATCGTATAGGTGTAGACACCCATGCGATCCGATTCTGGTGTGGACCAAAAAAGGGTCGTGCACGACTTTGGTGTAAATGCGATGCGATTTCAGCCATATTATCTGTATGGCTGAAATTGCATAGCGCATGATTTGCACTGTGGTGTGAATCACATGCGAGGTCGCACAGCGCACTGGTGTGAACAGAGCCCTAAAGAGACACTAAACTCTGCTTTAAAATAAATTCAATTCCATTATACTGTATATTCCTAAAATAATATTAAATTCCACCACTTTTTTTTTTCTTTTATGGGCCTCGAGGAGCTTTTTGCAGTAATGCGCTAGTATGCCTCATATATATATAAGCACATTATGGCTGACTTACCTGTCAAAAATAACGCTACAGCACTGCGCAGTCATTGCTCCAGCAGGTCCTGGGCTCGTCCACCTTCCCCCAGTCTTCCTTCCTGGTTCACACTCTCCAGCTGCTTGAATAGCCAGGCCGCAATGACGTCACTCCTGTGAGGGCGCTTGAGATGCCGCTTTACCTTGGCACAAAGCTGGTGCCACAAATGTGGTCTAGCTGCACACACATGGCTCAGATTACTTTACCGCTGATAGGCCAGGATAGGCATTTATGACAGAAGAGACCACTGGGAACTCTTCTCTTATTGAAATATTGCCAGCATTTTAAACCAAAATTACTTTAATACTGCCGTAACTCAAAAAAGTATCTTCTATTGCTCTCAGCTTCCTCCAAATCTCCAAATTCTTTTTTTTTTTTTTTTTTTTTTTGCAGCTGTGATCTGATTTACTGTTAAAAGGTGGCTACATTTGTTCTCCATGGTCCCAATGTGTGTAGTAACATAGCCACCCTCTCTTGCTTGTTCCTGAGATTGGGCTAAGAACTATGCACTATAGGATTTGTAGTATGTATAGAGCAGTGCATATGACCACAACCATTATGCATTTCTGTTTCCAGATAAGCGGAAGTGCAACGGAAAAGGAGAAGTTTGGGAACTTGCAGAGGATGTTACAAGGAGGCAGAAAAAAACAAAGTGAGAAACGATTTAATGACAAATAGCTTTACAGGGCCTTTGGGTAGTGGATGTGCATGGATTAGCAGGGCCTTCCTGTTTTGAATTGTATTGTAAGTATACCGTTTCCCTCCATTTTGTAAAGCGCTATGCAAACTGTTGGCACTATATAAATCCTGTATAATAATAATTATATTTGGAGAATAAAGGATAGTAGTGTCGCTTTAATGGTTGATATACACTATATTATCAAAAGCATAGGTGTGCGCAGCCTATTGCATTAGGGCGTGCACCCCAAAGCTAAAACACATATGTGTATGTGTATATACTGTATACTGACAGTGTCAGTAGAGCAATGGACGTTGTCAGTAGGGCAGTGGACAGTGTCAGTAGTTTTTATTTTTTTATTATTTTTTACAATTTTATTTCTTTATATGTTTTCTTTTACAAATTTTTTAGGAGCCCTGTTAGGGGGCTTTGGTCAAATATCAGGGGTCTAAACAGGGTGAATATGCATCACATGGGGTGATTAGGGTGTGCCCAGGCACACCTGGCACACCCTGTGCGCACGCCTATGATCAAAAGTATAGTCAAGTTCCTCCACCCCAAACCCGCTCATCCAAGTCTTTATGGACCTTGTTTTTGCATTGGTGCACAGTCATGCTGGAACAGGAAGGAGTCATCCCCAAACTATTCCCACAAAGTTGGGAGCATAAAATTGCCCAAAATGTCTTGGCATGCTGAGTTCCCTTCACTGTAACTAAGTTTGGGGTGGAGGAACTAGACTGGCCAGCACAGAGTCCTGACCTCCACCCGATAGAACACTTCTCGGATGATTCGAGTGGAAACTGTGAGCCAGGCCTTCTCCTCCACATCAGTGCCTGACCTTACAAATGTGCTTCTGGAAGAATGGTCAAACATTCCCATATACACACTCCTAAACCATGTGGACACCCTTCCCAGAAGAGTTGAAGCTGTTATAGCTGCAAAGGGTGGGCCTAACTTAATATTGAACCCTTCGGACTAACACAAAGTATGTACACCCTCACATTTTTGTAAATATTTTATTATATCTTTTCATGTGACAACACTGAAGAAATGACACTTTGCTACAATGTAAAGTAGTGAGTGTACAGCTTGTATAACAGTGTACATTTGCTGTCTCCTGAAAATAACTCAACACGCAGCCATTAGGCTACTTTCAGACTGGGGCGGGCGTAAGCAGTAAAGCAGCACTATTTTTAGAACCACTTTACCGTCGTTTTAGCGGCACTATTTGGCCGCTAGCGGGGCGGTTTTATCCACTGCTAACGGACGAAAAAGGGTTAAAACCGCCCGCAAAGAGCCGCTGCAGCATCGGTTTGCCTGCGGTTTAGCGGCACTGCCCCATTGTTTTCAATGGGCAGGGGCGCTTTAGGAGCGGTGTATACACCGCTCCTACAGCGCTCCTACAGCGCTGCAAAGATGCAGTTTGCAGGACTTTTTTTACCGTCCTGCAAGCGCACCGCTCCAGTGTGAAAGCACTCGGGCTTTCACACTGGAGAGACAGGAGAGGCTCTTTACAGGCGCTATGCAGACGCTATTGTTAGCGCTGTATCGCCTGTAAGGCGCCTCAGTGTGAAAGTAGTCTAAATATCTAAACCGCTGGAAACAAAAGTGAGTACACCCCTAAGTGAAAATGTCCAAATTGGGGCCCAATTTTGTGTTGCCACTATTATTTTCCAGCACTACCTTAACCCTCTTGGACATGGAGTTCACCAGAACTTCACAGGTTGCCACTGGAGTCCTCTTCCACTCCTCCATGAGGACATCGTGGAGCTGGTGGATGTTAGAGACCTTGCGCTCCTCCACCTTCCATTGAGGATGCCCCACAGATGCTCAATAGGGTTTAGGTCTGGAGACATGCTTGGCCAGTCCATCACCTTTACCCTCAGCTTCTTTAGCAAGTGTCACGTACCTGGTGGCGGAGCCCAGAATGCAGGGAATGGCCTCTCGTGTGCCTCTGGCTCAAGAACCCCTGATAGAGGAAACAGGGACTCAAGAGCGCAGGGGGCCACAAGTGCCTGGCAAGTGGCAGATGTCTCTGAGTTCAACTGGAACACCGGAACAGCAGACTGTAAGAGGAGACACCGGATAACTGTCTGGAACACTGGAACCACTGGCCGTGAGGAGTAGCACTGTAGCAGGCAGGAACTCAGGAACAGCAGGCAGCAGGGAGGTGTTCTGTAGTTGGGCTGAAGAACTGGAGCAGCAGGCTATAGGAAGGTGCACTGGAACTTATGGCAGGAACACTGGAACAGCGGGGAGGTGTTCTGTAGTCCAGCTGGAGCACAAGCGGAATCAGACAGGCCGGGTCCACACTGGCGAGCAGGCAGGTACCAAACGGTGGCAGGAGAATGGTCAAGATACAGTCCGGGTTGGCAACAGGCAGGTAACAGATAACCGAAGGAGGAGGCAGGAGAGTAGTCAAACGAGCCGGGGTCAAGGACGGGCAGCAAACAGGAATATTCAGGAACAGGCCGGGTAACAGGAAGCAGGTAGGCAGATAATCAGGTAGCTTAGGGTCACAGGGAACGCTGTAGACCGGACAGCAAGGAAGCGTGCTGACAGACTCCTTTAAATAGGCCTAATGGCGCCAAACACTGTCACACAGCACGTTCGTACGCATCCGCGTGCACTCGTGCACGCCCGTGTACCGACCGTACGTGCCCGTTCGTACCATCGTGCACCCGCGTAGCCCCGTTCGTACGAACGCGCACTCGCCCGCGTCCGTTCGCGCCAACGCGCCTCCGAACGTGTCCTCTAGCTCTACCAACAGTGATTCTGCTGACCGATCTTCCGCCGGCGGTTGTGCTAACAGGACGCCTTTCATGACATTGCCCCCCCCCAAGGGGCAGCCTCCGGATGCCCAACTGTGCCATCTTACTTGGATGGGACCTTTTAAAGGCAAGAATCAGCCTCCTCGCATGAATGTTGGACTCCGGCTCCCAAGAGTTCTCCTCAGGCCCGTACCCCTTCCATTTTACCAAAAACTGGACTTGGTTACGTCTCCTCCTGCAATCCAGAATGGACTCAACCTCATATTCGGTTTCTCCGTCAATAATTACAGGTTCAGGGGGATCACCCCTCTGGTTGACAAAGGGATCAGGAACCGTAGGTTTGAGTAGGGCCACGTGAAAGACCGGGTGAATCCGGAATGACTCCGGTAACTTTAGTTCATAGGCCACGTTATTAATTTTCCTTAGAACTGGGAAGGGACCCACAAATTTAGGACCCAATTTCTTGGAAGGACATGCCAGTTTTAAATTCAAAGTGGACAGCCAGACCTGATCTCCGGGTTTGAGGTCAAGTTCCCCCCTTCTCTTCTTGTCAAACACCTCTTTGTTGTAATTCTGAGTCCTAGCCATAGTCTCCTGCAGAAGTTTATTATTTGACTCAAAGAAGTTTAGATTCTCCTGAACGGCTGGTACTGGGCACTCCGGGATGTTACTGGACAGGAACAGAGGATGGAAACCGTAATTTGCAAAAAACGGTGACTGCTTTGTGGCGGAATGGACAGAATTGTTATAGGCAAATTCGGCAAGAGGTAGGAGCGGAGCCCAATCATCCTGGGAGAAAGAAGAAAAGCAGCGCAGATACTGCTCCAGCGTCTGATTTGTTCTTTCTGTCTGGCCATTTGTTTGGGGATGATAGGCAGAAGAGAAAGAAAGGTCAATTTTCAAAGCTCCACAAAGTGCTCTCCAAAATTTAGAAGTAAATTGCACCCCCCGATCTGAAGTAATATTTGCAGGGATGCCATGAAGCCTCACCACTTCCTTGATAAATGTCCTTGCAGTTTCAGCAGCAGTAGGTGTGCCCTTCATTGGTAAGAAATGAGCCATCTTTGATAGTCTATCCACCACTACAAAGATTGTAGTATAGCCTTCAGAAGGTGGCAGCTCGACAATAAAATCCATGGAGATCATCCTCCATGGCTTCTCCGGAACGGGTAATGGCTTCAACAGACCCCAAGCCTTACACTTGCTGCCCTTGTTTTGAATGCAAGTGGCACATGCTTCCACATAGTCCCTGCAATCTTTCCTTAACTGCGGCCACCAGAATGTGCGCTGAAGGAGTTCAGATGTCTTGTACACCCCAAAATGGCCGGCCAACATGTGGTCATGACAGGAACTAAGAACTGCCGCTCGCAACTCCTGGGGTACGAAGATCCTATCTTTGAACCAGAGAAGCTCATCTCTGGACTGTAGAGCTGAATCAAGTGGAACAGATGCGTTCCTAGAAGCTTGCTTGAGCTGAGAGAGTAGGCCCCCTTGGAGCAGCAGAAAGTTTCCTGAGGATAAGATGGTGTCTGGGGATGGAGATGCTTCAGAGCCATTGTACATTCGGGACAGTGCGTCAGGCTTGGTGTTCTTTGATCCGGGGCGGTAGGTTATATGGAATGAAAATCTGGTAAAGAAAAGTGCCCACCTGGCCTGTCGTGGTCTTAATCTCTTGGCAGTCTTTAAATATTCCAGATTCTTGTGATCTGTATAAACAAGAATTGGATGAGCTGCTCCCTCCAGGAGATATCGCCACTCTTCAAGTGCGGCTTTGATTGCCAACAATTCTCGATCGCCCACGTCATAATTTCTCTCTGCTTCGGATAATTTGCGAGAAAAGAAAGCAACTGGATGCAAAAGAGCCCTAGGCCCCTGTCTCTGGGAAAGCACTGCACCAACCGCTATTTCTGAGGCATCCACCTCCAAAGTGTATGGTAATGTGGGATCCGGGTGCTTTAAGACTGAGGCTGAAACAAACAGATTCTTTAGCGTTGCGAAGGCTGCCTGAGCTTCCGTGGACCAATGAAACTTAAGGCCCTGCTTGGTCAACTTTGTGATAGGAGAAATGATGGTTGAGAATCCTTTGATGAATTTCCTGTAGAAATTTGCGAATCCCACAAAACGTTGTATTCCCTTCTTGTCCGAGGGAGCGGGCCAGTCCAGAATAGCAGAGACCTTCTGAGGGTCCATCTTAATACCTTCTACAGAAATGATTAGACCAAGGAACTGGATACTCTCTTGTTCAAAGACACACTTCTCAGGTTTGGCGTAGAGGCCATGTAGCCGTAGACGGGTCAAGACATTTCTGACATGTTCACGATGCTCAGTTAAAGAAGAAGAAAAAATCAGGATATCATCTAAATAGATAATAACAAACAGGTCTAGATAGTCTCTGAAAATGTTATTCACAAAGTGTTGAAATGTAGCAGGAGCATTGCACAGTCCAAAGGGCATGACTAAATACTCAAAGTGCCCAAATCGGGTACGGAAAGCAGTCTTCCATTCGTCTCCTCTACGAATGCGGACAAGGTTGTAGGCACCACGAAGATCCAGCTTGGAAAACACTGCTGCAGACCCTAGTCTTTGAAAAAGTTCTGGCACCAAGGGCAAAGGATATCGGTTCTTAATTGTGATTTTATTAAGTGCCCGATAATCCACACAAGGGCGTAGAGAATGGTCTTTCTTCTCCACAAAAAAGATTCCTGCTCCTGCCGGGGATGTGGAAGGTCGGATGAACCCTTTTGCCAAATTGTCATCAATGTAAGTCTTTAATGCCCCTAATTCCAGTTCTGACAAAGGGAAAATCCTCCCAAAAGGAATCTCTGCTCCTGGGAGAAGTTCAATTGGGCAATCGTATGGCCGATGGGGAGGAAGGATCTCAGCTCCTTTTTGACTGAAAACGTCCAGGAAACCGTGGTAGGCTTCGGGTACAATTTGACAGGTTTCGGTGTTAGTCTCCATGCAGAGTAGGGAAGAAGGGGCATCGGTGGCTACTGGTAGACAGTGTTGCTGGCAGTAAGAGGATACAAACTCAATCTTCCCTGAGGTCCAATCAATTTGCGGATTATGTGCTTTTAGCCATGGCATGCCTAGTATGATGGGAAATAGAGGAGACTTGATGACATCTAGACTGAGTAGCTCTTGATGAGTGCCGGCAATGGTGGTATGCAAAGGTACAGTTTCCTGTGTTACTGGCCCTGATTTGAGGTTGGAGCCATCGGCCAAATATACAGAAAGTCCTTTCACTCTGGGCCGAAGAGGAATGTGGTGTCTGGAGGCAAAGGACCAGTCTATGAAACCGCTGCAGGCCCCGGAATCAATTATAGCGCTGGTTTGTAAATTCCCTCCTGGGAGCTGTAAGAGAATCGGAACAGCCAGATGAGAAACGTCATTTAGTACATCAGGAGTAAGAGCGGGAGAAATAGAAAAGCACTTACGGAGCTTCGCCGGGCATGTCCGTACAAAATGTCCAGATTCCCCGCAGTACATGCACAGGTTACCAGCCCGACGGCGTTGACGCTCTTCAGGCGTAAGGGAAGGGCGCAAGAGGCCCAGCTGCATCGGTTCTGGAATGTCTGAGGTAACGGTGGTTGAAGCTGGTGAAGCAGATTGGGAAGAGTTAGGCACACGGGGCAACATCCAGACAGGACGAGAAGGACCAGAGGATCGCTCCATACGCCGTTCCCTCAGGCGTCTGTCTATCTGGATGGAGAGATCTATAAGCCCCTCTAGAGTCTCTGGGATGCCCACTCGAGCCAGCTCATCTTTTAGAGGTTCTGAAAGGCCCATACGGAACTGGTACCGTAAGGCAGCATTATTCCAGTTCGTGTCGGAGCTCCAACGTCTGAATTCCGACACGTAGTCCTCCACAGGCCTGCGGCCTTGTTGTAGAGTATGCAAGGCTGCCTCTGCAGTGGCTGTTAATTGGGGATCCTCATAAAGCAATGACATGGCCTGGAAGAAGTCATTTAAAGTGTCAAGTGAAACATCCTTCTTTTCTAGAAGACGATGGGCCCAGGATTGGGGCTCGCCTGACAACAGCGAGATTACGAACCCCACCTTAGTAACCTCCAGAGAGAAAGTTCTTGGCTGAAGAGCAAAAAAGAGTTCACATGAATTGCGAAAAGTCCTGAATTTACTCCGGTTGCCCGAAAATCTTTCAGGCGTGGGGACCCTGGGTTCAGGCGGCATCATCACCACTGAGGGTGCAGCAGGAGTCACGGAAGCGGGGGGTGAAGAGGCTGCTAAAGCTTGCACTCGGCCTTCCAGTTGGGTATAGCCCTCTTGTAGACTCTTTACTGCTTGGGTAAGTCCAGCAAGATGGCGGCAAAGCTCGTCCATGGGAGAGGCTCCCTGCGTGGGCTCGGACATGGCTGTCCGGTACTGTCACGTACCTGGTGGCGGAGCCCAGAATGCAGGGAATGGCCTCTCGTGTGCCTCTGGCTCAAGAACCCCTGATAGAGGAAACAGGGACTCAAGAGCGCAGGGGGCCACAAGTGCCTGGCAAGTGGCAGATGTCTCTGAGTTCAACTGGAACACCGGAACAGCAGACTGTAAGAGGAGACACCGGATAACTGTCTGGAACACTGGAACCACTGGCCGTGAGGAGTAGCACTGTAGCAGGCAGGAACTCAGGAACAGCAGGCAGCAGGGAGGTGTTCTGTAGTTGGGCTGAAGAACTGGAGCAGCAGGCTATAGGAAGGTGCACTGGAACTTATGGCAGGAACACTGGAACAGCGGGGAGGTGTTCTGTAGTCCAGCTGGAGCACAAGCGGAATCAGACAGGCCGGGTCCACACTGGCGAGCAGGCAGGTACCAAACGGTGGCAGGAGAATGGTCAAGATACAGTCCGGGTTGGCAACAGGCAGGTAACAGATAACCGAAGGAGGAGGCAGGAGAGTAGTCAAACGAGCCGGGGTCAAGGACGGGCAGCAAACAGGAATATTCAGGAACAGGCCGGGTAACAGGAAGCAGGTAGGCAGATAATCAGGTAGCTTAGGGTCACAGGGAACGCTGTAGACCGGACAGCAAGGAAGCGTGCTGACAGACTCCTTTAAATAGGCCTAATGGCGCCAAACACTGTCACACAGCACGTTCGTACGCATCCGCGTGCACTCGTGCACGCCCGTGTACCGACCGTACGTGCCCGTTCGTACCATCGTGCACCCGCGTAGCCCCGTTCGTACGAACGCGCACTCGCCCGCGTCCGTTCGCGCCAACGCGCCTCCGAACGTGTCCTCTAGCTCTACCAACAGTGATTCTGCTGACCGATCTTCCGCCGGCGGTTGTGCTAACAGGACGCCTTTCATGACAGCAAGGCAGTGGTTGTCTTGGAGGTGTGTTTGGGTCGTTATCATGTTGGAATACTGCCCTGCGGTCCAGTCTCCGAAGGGGAGGGGATCATGCTCTGCTTAAGTATGTCACAGTACATGTTGGCATTCATGGTTCCCTCAATGAACTGTAGCTCCCCAGTGCCGGCAGCACTCATGCAGCAAAAAATCATCACACTCCTACCACCATACTTGACTGTAGGCAAGACACACTTGCCTTTGTACTCCTCACCTGGTTGCCGCCACACATGATTGACACCATCTGAACCAAATAAGTGATCTTGGTCTCTTCAGACTAAGGACATGGTTCCAGTAATCCATGTCCTTAGTCTGCTTGTCTTCAGCAAACTGTTTGCGGGCTTTCTTGTGCATCATCTTTAGAAGAGGCTTCCTTCTGGGATGACAGCCATGCAGACCAATTTGATGCAGTGTGCCGTGTATGGTCTGAGCACTGACAGGCTGACCCCCCACCCCTTCAATCTCTGCAGAAATGCTGGCAACACTCATACGTCTATTTCCCAAACCTCTGGATATGACGCTGAGCATGTGTACTCAACTTCTTTAGTCGACCATGGCGAGGCCTGTTCTGAGTGGAACCTGTCTTGTTAAATCACTGTATGGTCTTGGCCACCATGCTGCAGCTCAGTTTCAGGGTCTTGGCAATCTTCATATAGCCTAGGACATCTTTATGTAGAGCAACAATTCTTTTTGTTCAGATCCTCAGAGAGTTCTTTGCCATGAGGTGCCATGTTAAAATTCCAGTGACCAGTATGAGAGAGTGAGAATGATAACACCAAATTTAACACACCTGCTCCCCATTCACACCTGAGACCTTGTAACACTAACGAGTCACATGACACTGGGGAGGGAAAATGGCTACTTGGGCCCAATTTGGACATTTTCACTTAGGGGTGTACTCACTTTTGTTGCCAGCGGTTTAGATATTAATGACTGTGTGTTGAGTTATTTTGAGGGGACAGCAAATTTACACTGTTATACAAGCTGTACACTCACTACTTTTCATTGTAGCAAAGTGTCATTTCTTCAGTGTTGTCACATGGAAAGATATAATAAAATATTTACAAAAATGTGAGGTGTGTACTCACTTTTGTGAGATACTATGTGTGTGTGTGTGTGTATATATATATATGTTTTCATTTTTTTGCGCTATAAACAAAGTGAGAATTTTGAAAAAAAAAACACTTTTTTTTTACTATTTGCTATAATACATATCTCAAAAAATATATATAAAAAAATATTTATTCATCAGTTTAGGCTGATATATATTCTTCTACATATTTTTTGGTAAAAAAAAATCGCAATAGGAGTATATTGATTGGTTTGCGCCAAATTGTAGCGTCTACAAACGATAGATTTAGGGCTTTTTTTTTTTTTAATTGTTTTTACTAGTAATGGCGGCGATCTGCGATTTTTAGCAGGACTGCGACATTGCGGCAGACAAATCTGACCCCAAATGACACTTTTTGGGGACCAGTGAAATCATTGCACTGATCAATGTAAAAATGACACTGGCAGGGAAGGGGTTAACACTAGGGGGCGATCAAGGGGTTAAGGATGTTCCCTAGGTGTGTTTTAACTGTAGGGGGGATGGGCTCACTGGAACATGACAGAGATCACTGTTCCCGATCACTGGGAACAGAAGATCTCTGATATGTCCCCTGTCAGAACAGGGATCCGCTTGTTTACACTGGCAGATTCCCATTCTGCCTCTCTTCTAGGCGATCGCAGGTCGCCGGAGGACATCCAGTGCGCCCGACCCGCGGGCACACTCCCGCAGCATGCAGCGAGAGCGCGCCGCTCGCAACTGCGCCTGTGGGTGCCGCCGTACAGGTATGGCGATTCGTGCAGCGCTGCCAACCTGCTGCAGTATATATACATGAGCTTGTCAGCAAGTGGTTAATGAATGACATACCACCTAGGTGTAAACAGGCCCTTAAAGTATAACTAAAGGCAGAACTTTTTTTTTTCGTTTGGATAAAGTGGGGAGGGATAGAGAGAGCCCCTGTCAATTTTTATTGCTGTATGTCCCCCCTTTAAGGACATTCATCCTCTCTATTTGTCCTGTTTACCATTATCATTGAAAGTGAAAGTAAAAAGAAAACCCCAAATTTTGGGTTGTCCCTAGAAAAGTAATAGATGGCAAATCTTCCAATGGGGATACTAGTTCTGGTGACCTGGGGGTCCCCAAGAAATTCCTTTAATTTGCAGAGATTTCCTCTCACTTTCTTTTTGGCTATGGGACAGGAAGTGAAGGGAAATCTCCGCAATGGGACAGAGATGGCGAAAAAAATCTGACAGGGGTTATAAACCTCCCTAAGGCCCCTTACACACTTATACGACTTCAAAGTCATGCGATTTTACCGCAATTTCGCTGCAATTTTACCGCGAGTTGCCGCGATTTTACCGCGATTTGGGAGCAGTACTACTTTGCCACATTTTTGGCATTAACAAATGAAAACATACAGTAGTTGGTATGAATCATAAGGGGGAACTCCACGCCAAGTTTTAAATAAAAAAACTGGTGCGAGTTCCCCCCCAGGGGCATACCAGGCCCTTAGGTCTGGTATGGATCTAAGGGGAACCCCCCTATGCCGAAAAATCGGTGGGACGTCCCCCCCAAAATCCATACCAGACCCTTATCCGACCACGCAGCCCGGCTGATCAGAAATGGGGGTGGGGACGAGCGAGCGCCCCCCCCTCCTGGACCGGTCCTGGACCGCCCCCCCGCCAGGGTTGTCGGAAAGAGGCCCTTGCCCTCATCAACATGGGGACAAGGTGCTTTGGGGTGGGGGGGCCCCGCAGGTTGCCCCCCATGCCCCAAAGCACCCATCCCCCCCATGTTGAGGGCATGCGGCCTGGTCAGGTCCAGGAGGGGGCGCTCGCTGGCTGCGTGCTCGGATACGGGTCTGGTATGGATTTTGGGGGGACCCCACGCCGATTTTTCGGCATAGGGGGTTCTCCTTAGATCCATACCAGACTTAATGGCCTGGTATGCCCCTGGGGGGGGGGGAACCTACGCCGTTTTTTTCATTTAAAACTTGGCGCGGCGTTCCCCCTCAGGATTCATACTAGACAGCTGTCAGCACTGCCTGTCGCTCATCGCAAAAGGAAAAAAAAGTTTTCCTTTCCCGATCAGCGAGCCAGGCTTGTGCTTACAAAGTCGTACTGAAATCGTGTCTATATTATTCAGGCACGATTTGCATGCTACTTCAGGGTTTAACATTGAGGTCTATGGAGTACAACTCGCATAGAAGTTGGACCAAAGTAGTGCAGGGACTACTTTCAAGTCGGCACGACTTAAAGTCATGCCAATATGAATGGTAGTCATTGAAGATCATGGAGAATGACTTGTCATACGATTTTGCAGTACAAAATCGTGGGACAAGTTGTATAAGTGTGAAAGGGGCCTTACTCTATCTCAATTCGTACAATCCTAGGGAGTTCTCATCAGAATAGATGTTGTAAGGAAACTAAAGGTTATTTTTGTAAAGAAAGCCTTCATTACTATGCACGCAAATGTCCCCCATTCCTGCACAGCTAGGCCTTAATCACACGGCTAGAAAAAACAGGTGGTTGATCCATGTTTTACCACCCTGTTTGGCACCTTAAAGCCTAGTGCAGATGGGCCAAATGTCGGGTGACATTGGCCAGTTTCTATTGAACCGGCCGATGCCACCCAACATTCAGCCTCCGCAATGGGACAGAGATGGCGAAAAAAATCTGACAGGGGTTATAAACCTCCCTAAGGCCCCTTACACACTTATACGACTTCAAAGTCGTGCGATTTTACCGCAATTTCGCTGCAATTTTACCGCGAGTTGCCGCGATTTTACCGCGATTTGGGAGCAGTACTACTTTGCCACATTTTTGGCATTAACAAATGAAAACATACAGTAGTTGGTATGAATCATAAGGGGGAACTCCACGCCAAGTTTTAAATAAAAAAACTGGTGCGAGTTCCCCCCCAGGGGCATACCAGGCCCTTAGGTCTGGTATGGATCTAAGGGGAACCCCCCTATGCCGAAAAATCGGTGGGACGTCCCCCCCAAAATCCATACCAGACCCTTATCCGACCACGCAGCCCGGCTGATCAGAAATGGGGGTGGGGACGAGCGAGCGCCCACCCCCCCCTCCTGGACCGGTCCTGGACCGCCCCCCGCCAGGGTTGTCGGAAAGAGGCCCTTGCCCTCATCAACATGGGGACAAGGTGCTTTGGGGTGGGGGGGCCCCGCAGGTTGCCCCCCATGCCCCAAAGCACCCACCCCCCCCATGTTGAGGGCATGCGGCCTGGTCAGGTCCAGGAGGGGGGGGCGCTCGCTCGCTGCGTGCTCGGATACGGGTCTGGTATGGATTTTGGGGGGACCCCACGCCGATTTTTCGGCATAGGGGGTTCTCCTTAGATCCATACCAGACTTAATGGCCTGGTATGCCCCTGGGGGGGGGGGGGGGGAACCTACGCCGTTTTTTTCATTTAAAACTTGGCGCGGCGTTCCCCCTCAGGATTCATACTAGACAGCTGTCAGCACTGCCTGTCGCTCATCGCGAAAGGAAAAAAAAGTTTTCCTTTCCCGATCAGCGAGCCAGGCTTGTGCTTACAAAATCGTACTGAAATCGTGTCTATATTATTCAGGCACGATTTGCATGCTACTTCAGGGTTTAACATTGAGGTCTATGGAGTACAACTCGCATAGAAGTTGGACCAAAGTAGTGCAGGGACTACTTTCAAGTCGGCACGACTTAAAGTCATGCCAATATGAATGGTAGACATTGAAGATCATGGAGAATGACTTGTCATACGATTTTGCAGTACAAAATAGTGGGACAAGTTGTATAAGTGTGAAAGGGGCCTTACTCTATCCAAAATGTAAAAAAAAAAAACGTTTTGCCCATAGTTCTACTTTAACCACTTCCCGCCCGGCCCATAGCAGATGACGGCCGGGCGGTGGTTCAGTTATCCTGACTGGGCGTCATATGACGTCCAGCAGGATAACATACCGCCGCGCGCCCGCGGGGGCGGGCATCACGGCGATCGGTGGAACGGTGTATCAGTCTGACACACCGCTCCACCGATCTTGGTAAAGAGCCTCCGGCGGAGGCTCTTTACCACGTGATCAGCCGTGTCCAATCACAAATGGGCACTGATTGGCACCAGTATATTGCAGTGATCCCCAGCAATGCCACCCTTAGGGGCATCAGTGCCACCAATCAGTGTCATCAGTGCCACCCATAAGTGTCCATCGGTGCCACCTATCAGTGCCCATCCGTGCCACCTATCAGCGCCACCCATAAGTACCCATCAGTGCCACCCATAAGTACCCATCAATGCCACCTACGAGTGCCCATCAGTGCCGCCTATGAGTGCCCATCGGTGCCACCTATGAGTGCCCATCAGTGCCGCATACCAGTGCCACCTATCAGTGCCCATCAGTGCCACCTATCAGTGCCCATCATCAGTGCCCATCAGTGCCACCTCATCAGTGCCACCTCATCGGTGCCCATCAGTGCCCGTCAGTGCAGCCATATCAGTGCCTGTCATTGAAGAAGAAAACGTATTTATTTACAAAAAATTTTAACAGAAACAAAGAAAAACTTGTTTTTTTTTTCAAAATTTTCGGTCTCTTTTTATTTGTTGCGCAAAAAATAAAAACTGCAGAGTTGATCAAATACCACCAAAAGAAAGCTCTATTTGTGGGAAGAAAATGATAAAAAAATTGTTTGAGTACAGTGTAGCATGACTGCACAATTGTCATTCAGATTGCAAAAGCGCTGAAAGCTGAAAAATGGTCTGGGCGGGAAGGTGTCTAAGTGCCTGGTATTGAAGTGGTTAACCACTTGCAGACCAGCCGCTGCCATTATACTGCGAATCGCCTTAGCTGTACGCCGGCCCTTTATACAGCTCCAGCAGGCAGGCGCACGCTCGCTGCATGGCGGCGGACACGTGCGCTTGGCCGGCAGCAGCAATGTCCGCTGGGCACAAGAGCCAGAACGGGGATGTGTGTGTGTAAACACACACATCCCCATTCTGTTAGGATAGGAGAGACAGATTGCCTGTTCCTACTAAGGATGTGTATCCTCCTCTAGTCAGTCCCATCCCCCCTACAGTTAGAAACACACAGGAGGGAACACATTTAACCCCTTGAACGCCCTCTAGTGTTAACACTATCCTACTCGTAACATTTACACAGTAATCAGTGCATTTTTATAGCACTGATCACTGCATAAATGTCAATGGTCCCAAAAATCTGTCAAAAGTGTCCTATCTGTCTGCCGCAATATCGCAGTCCCGCTAAAAATCGCACCAAAGATAGCCACCATTACTACTAAAAATAAAATGAATAATAAAAATGCCATAACTTCAAAATTTACACTCATTTTTTTGGTTTATAGCGCAAAAAATAAAAGCCACAGAGGTGATCAAATACCACCAAAAAAAAGTTCTATTTGTTCGAAAAAAGGTATGTCAATTTTGTTTGGGTACAGTGTTGCATGACCGCGCAATTGTCAGTTAAAGTGACGCAGTGCTGTATCGCAAAAAATGGGCCTGGTCATTAAGGGGGAAATTTTTCCGGTCCTTAAGCCATCTAGTTAGGTTAAGTATACCTAAATCCATGAAGTTGTATAGATTCCCCCATCATATTAAATACTTTCTAGTGTACCTTTTATGTACATCGTGGTTTCTTCTTGCACCACATGCCAGAAGTAAGCTGTGCTGCAATATCTCTCACCAGGGCTAACTTATCACCAGCAGCTGAGAAAACCAAACAGCTCTGTTTATTTTCTCTTATATTTGTGCTGCTTAGCTCCTCATTCACAGTCGGAAGTTATATTTTTCTAGAGACTGGAATCTGGAACAGCTATGAAACTCAAATTACATTGTGTGGAATTTCCAGTTGTTCATAAGTAAACTCTCTACAGGGCCTATGCAAAGTTTTAGCGTAGTGCCCCAGATGGATGTTCTGATTTCTACAAAATTTTCAGGAAAGACCATGGTGACATGTTTTGCTTATTTTATTTTAGTATGTTAATTTGATGTAATTATTTGTAAATGAAACGAATGTCACCAACTAATTTGGTCGGTTGGTAATTCAGGTGGGAAACATAATTTATCGGTGTGAAAATGTATATAATTGCAAGTACAGGATGATGGTGCATTGGTGCTACATTTGTGGTTAGACTTTTGAGGATCTTAGTTTGTTGAGAGTCATTTGGAATCACCATATTGTGTAGGTATAGAGCTATGTGTGGCTCCAATGTAGCTTGATGAATCTACAAATGTATGGTCACGGCACATCACCCTGTAAGCTAAGTGATCTGAAAATGATGTTAAATTGGACCAGTTCAAAAGCTTCACACTCAATTCGTACAATCCTAGGGAGTTCTCATCAGAATAGATGTTGTAAGGAAACTAAAGGTTATTTTTGTAAAGAAAGCCTTCATTACTATGCACGCAAATGTCCCCCATTCCTGCACAGCTAGGCCTTAATCACACGGCTAGAAAAAACAGGTGGTTGATCCATGTTTTACCACCCTGTTTGGCACCTTAAAGCCTAGTGCAGATGGGCCAAATGTCGGGTGACATTGGCCAGTTTCTATTGAACCGGCCGATGCCACCCAACATTCAGCCCTTGTGTAATTTGTCGAAGGGGCATGACCCAAAAAGGTCTGCCGATCAGCTCCCGATCAGCGCTCTGAGCCAATGACCAAGAGTGCTGACCAGAGTGTTCTGGCGGGGGGAAATCACAGCACAGCAGGGGAGATCACTGTACCAAAATCGGATTGTCAGTACAGCAGCTCCTCCTGAGGTTTTTTTTTGATCAAAAGAAAAAAAAAAACTAATAGTGTGTACGAGGCCTAAGCCTACCATGGAAGCCACTTTGATTAATGGCAGCCTCACTGAAGCTTTGACTGATGGCTACAGCAAATTTAACTTGACTTGTGAGGCGAATTCAGTGCAGGAATGAAGCCTGTACAAGACTGAAGGTATCGCTGTAGTTCAGCATAAAGCAGAGAGCTATGCAGCCACCCAGATCACTTTTCTTTAAAATTTAGGAACTGACTGAACAAAACACATATAAGCTCATAGCTACCATGAGAATTTTTAAATGCTTCAGGCTCTTTATGTACTGTGTACATGTGGAGAGCTGAAGTAGCTTAAAATTGGTTTTCTATCTACGGTATCTATACAAAATGGCAATACACTGTATTTTATCACTAAAAAGATGTGGCTAAATAATTTTAACAATTTTCTTTTTTTTGCTGCCATAACTTTCTTAAACGCAGTTCTGTATGCTTATTTGTTGAGATCAAAAACATTACCACAATACAAACAAAGGAAGTCAGAGAGGACATACAGCTCAGATTCTTTGTTCGCCTTTTTACAATAGGGTGCATCCACTCTAATCAAGACAGTGTAAAGCCCACCATAGATGGATCGAATCTCAGTCGATTTAGCAGGGAATTTCCTAGGTTCGATCCATCTATGGGCAGGCTGATTGTACCCAAGTCAATCCATCCATCGACTTGGGTACAACCAGCATGTTGGATTTCTACCCTGTCCATGGGCTGCCTGAGGACAGCAGCCTCTCAGGTTTTGGAACCCTTCGCGGGGAGACGGAACCCAGCTCTCCAGTGCTTCAGACTATTTATCACTCTTCCAACCCCCTTCTGGACACTAAACTCCAGGGATTGGCTGGAGCATGATAAATGGTTATTTGCATCTCCCTCCCTGAGCTCTGGAAGCTTCTTTCAGATGCAGGGGAGAATCAAACTGCCAGCCTGTGAAACCCTGAACATACCAACAGATGCTCACTGCTCCCTTGATTACAGTAGGAGCCAAAAATGAAATTTACCTAATATCCTAAGCTATTAGGGTGCTAGAATTTGTTACAACTGTGAGAAAAATAGTAAGGTTGGAGTTGACGCAGGGTGGGTGGGGAAGGTAGGTGACCGTTGTTACAAAAATAGAGGGGTTGCATATTTATTGAGGAAAATAGAATTCCCTGTTAAAGAAAAAAAAATTCCATCCCAGAGAATCAATAAAGTGGCTTTAAGATGCATTTCCTTTGATTTCAATTTAAATTGCATCAAGCAAAAACACAAAGGCTTGATTTTTGGCTTCAGCCCAAGATCAGCCAAGAGCAATCAGCAGAGATAGAGCTGGTTCTGAACTTGTCAGTAAACTTCCTCCTTATTACAGTGTGTGTTTGGCCAATAATTGATTAAAAACAATTTTTTGGCTATTGTATTGTACCCGCAACCCACATGTCCAACCTTCATCACGAGTTTGTAGCTGGCTTTAGAAAGAACAAACTGTAGCTTTTGAGGACCAGATCACAGCTGCTGAATGATTCTTTTAATTCTGTTGCTGTGAGCCAATTTATTGTTATAGTGCCATCTAGTGGTTTGTGGTGGGTTCTTTTAAAATATTCTGTTTATAGCAAACCACGAAGGATGTTTATAGATAAAAACAGAATAAATCTAAAATTAAATATGTTTAGTATCCAAACCGCCTTAGTGCGGTGTGGAAACCTAAATTAAAAATCTACATATAGTATGGATACATTATTAGTAGTCCACACTACTGTGATACTAGTTATAATTACTACCCAAAAATATAACATTTGTAAAAATAATAAACAATAATCCAAATTAATGTTAAAAATTAATAAATTTAGAGTGTTTATAGCCAAAAGTTATAATAATAATAATAATAATAATAAAAATTATAATTGTGAAAATAGTAATTAGTGAAACTATCTTTTATCATAAAAAACGAAAAAATAAATACAAATAAAACAAAAAAATAAATAAATGTTGGCACTGGGGTCACTCTGAAAAATCGTTTTGATGACATCTAGTGGATTGCAAACAAATTGCACCCCAGCGATTAGTTCTTGTAACAACTGAATAGGCACAAATCATCCAATTTACTTACATCTAATATCCGTTAGTGTATGGATTTTGAAGCACCAGTGTCATCCTCATGAGTGCTAGATCGAAATCCACAAAAAGGAATTCTAAATATGAAATAAAGACTAGAAATGGAATTGAAAAATGTAAAAATAAAGGAGGATGAATTAAAACATCTCTGAATAGAGGCCCATATAAAATCCCATATTATATAATAAACAATTATTATGTAGTCTATCAACAAAATTGAAAAGGAGATGCTCAAGAGTTATTGATAAAAGCATTCACATCTGTATCAACATTGAGCCCAAATGGGACATATGATCTAAGTCTGTGTATCCAGGACATTTCACACTTCGAAATCTCCGTAACTAATGAACCACCTCTCCAATGGGATTTATATTTGTCTACCCTCATATACAGTGTATTGGAGGGGTTTCTACTGTGTACCTCATCATGTCTCACCTCACGTCTTGATACTGGATGTTTGTCAAAACCCCTTCTGATATTATTTATATATATATTTATATGTTCGGTTAACTCTAAGAGCCCTTTTAGTCCTCCCAGCATACTGTAATCCACATGGGCATTGTATGAGGTAGACTACACCTTCAGACGAGCAGGTAATGGATGGTTCTACTTTATATGTCCGTGAGGTGCTAGTGGAAGTGAATTGGCAGATTTTTCTTTCCTTACACCTGTTAAGGGTGCAAACCTGACATTTCCTACATTTGTGATAGCCAGTAAGGTTCTGGAAAAAACATCTATTGATGTTAGGGGGATCTTGAACCGTAGGAGCAATCTTATTACCAAGAGAGGATGCTCCTTTAAATACAACCTGAGGACTCTTTGGTAATATAGTGCCAAGAACTTGATCACTGGTCAATATGTGCCAGTGTTTTTGAATCAATTTCTTGACACTACAATGTTGTATTGAAAACGTTGTAATAAATGGTAAGGAAAATTGGGTATTATCCCTATTCTGTTGTGTATCCTTTAGAAACGACGTCCAACTTTATCTCGTATTGTCTTCAACGCCTTAGACAACGAACCTCTATCATACCCTTTTTCTATGAACCTACTGGTTAGAACAGTCGCCTGATTGTCAAAGGTTTCAACTTCAGTACAGTTGCATCTAAGACGCGCAAACTGACCCTGAGGGACCACTCTCAACCAGGGTTCATAATGACAACTGTCCAGGGGAATATAAACGTTCTTGTCTGTCGGCTTGAAATAAGTGGATGTCACAAATCTATCACCCTTGACTGTAATTTTAAAATCAAGAAAATTAATTTCTTCTGCTGGCTTCAAAATTCAGCTTAAGACCTCTGTTGTTATCATTGAGGAAGGACATAAACTTATAGAGTTCAACCTCGCTGCCATCCCATAGGAGGAGGACGTCGTCGATATACCTGGCCCAGAGAACCAATTCTGGTCTTGTCTGGGCATCAACGACATCCTCCTTCCACTTGGCCATAAATAAATTAGCCAGGCTTGGGGTGTATTTGGCCCCCATTGCCACACCCCTATCTTGCCGATAAAATTGATGGTCAAACCAGAAACAGTTGTGGCTGGCAGGGTATTCTAGTAGTTCCATAATAAAATTGATCTGAGATGGAACTAGGCCAGACTCTCTTGTCAAATATAACCTGACCGCCTGTAAAACCAAGTTATAAGGGATGATGGTATAGAGCGAGGTCACGTCTGCCGTGACCAACCATAATCCCTTCTTTGGAGTAATGTTAGATAACATGTTGATGACTTGTTTCGTGTCTTTGATGAACGAAGAGACTTTCTGAACCAAAGGCTGTAAATAGTGATCTATATACTATAGTATATAGGGGGCAAGTTTGATTTTTATGAATTTTTGGAAGATAGTATATGACAGGTGTGCGAGGAGCACTGGGTACCAAAAATAACTTCTTTTTTATTCAGAATGCCACTATGAAAACCCCTATCAACAATAATCTCAAGATCTTTTTTTATATTTCACCACTGGATCTCTGTTCAGTGGAGTATAAGTATCTAAGTCATTCACGATACTGTGCATCTCCTTTAGGTAATCGCCTTTATTATTCACAGAGACTCATTTAGATTTATTTTGAACTTTTACACTTATCCAAGTTTGATTCATCACTTGGTTATCTCAGTTTTTTTTTTTTCCCACTTACAGTTCTTGTGATTGGGTCCTTTGGGATATATGTAATATTACCACTTATATTACAGTATTATTATTTCACATATTTATTTCCATTCATCTATTTTATGGTCTATATATTCACAGGTTAGCACACTGAACTCAAGCCTATATAACAGAAACCCATCCACCAACTGGGCACACCTCCTCAGGAATTGGACAGGCCCTGTTAAATATTCAGGACAGGTAGTTGAATCCTCCTCCCCTAATCTCTAGGAAGCTTATCCTAGAGTCAGAGGGAGGTAATCAAACTCCCAGCCTGTGGAGTCTTGAGCAGACCAAACCAAGCAATTCTGACTTCTAAAGCTACAGCAGAAGCCCAAAAACAAAATTTACCTAGCAGCCTGGCTACGAGGGTGCTACATACAGTTTAAAGTGAACCGGTACTGAAGCAATATGTAGACTGATATTGTTGATTTTTGATTTAGTCTGGATTCTTACTATTGCAGGGTGGTAACAAATTTTATGCGCATTGATTTCATTCTGAATACCAACCCAATACACCTACGTTGCAGCGCATCAGAACACATGCTTTCATGCTACTGTGTGCTATTTTGCTAAAAAAATGTACATGTGTTATACTGCACATTCAAATAAATAGGCTACCTTACCAAAACACACTTTTAATAATAATAATAATAATAATAATAATAATAACATAGCTCCCAATTGTCCCTGATTTTAAGGGACTGTCCCTGATTTGGAGCAATGTCACTCTGTCCCTCTTTCATCCTCATTTGTGCCTCATTTTGGTCCATATAGTTGTATATAAAATGCACTATTTATCTTTCAAAAAAGTGTTTCCCAGTGCTAAACATTTCCAAATTGTAAATGGCTGCATTTGTAAATTTTAATAGCCAATATAAAGGAATAGTAGTGGTAAAAAAAAAGTCCTTGTGGATTTAATTAACATTTTTTTTGGGTAATTCCCCTTTTTAAGGGGGTGTGTCAGGGGCGTTTCCTATGCCAACATACGTTTGCAAGTAGGTGTCCCTCATTCCCAACTCGAAATGTTGGGAGGTATGTAATAATAATAATAATGAGTTAATTCACGCACAGATGTAAGTCGGCCTTTACCAGCTTGGAACATGAATACGGATCAAAAGTTCCGACTTCACTCTGACTAGTCCAGGTAGGGCTGGCAAAGGGGGAAAAAAAGCAATTGCTCTTTACTTTTTCTTTACTTTTTTTAATAAAGGAGGGCTAAAGCTGAGAAAATGGTTAAAGAGGAACTGCAGTCTGCTCACATAATTTGTAATAAAAACATATTTGCCATTCTGAAGCTTCCCTCCAACCACTTTGCATATTATTTTATATATACTGTGATTCTGTACTTGCCAAATATGCTGCAGAAATCTCCCTCCACTGAGTCTGGCTGCAGCCATTTTAACTGTGGGCAGCTTAAGCTGCTGCCTGTTCACTTCCTGGATTTACACAGACACATAGAATCACACCTCCAGCTCTGCAGCTCTCATTGGCCCTCTTATGACTTAACCCCCCCCCCCCCCCTTCCTGGCAAACTCTCACGAGAGTAAGAGAGGGAGAGCTGTGCATGATGTCATAAGCCTAGGCTTTTTACTAGACAAGAAACAGGAGGTGGGCTGTATAAGGTATTTACTGCCAGAAAAAAATGTTTTACTATCCAAAGTTAAAACAACAAGGGCAGAAGATTTAATAGATGGAAAGATGAAAAAATGACTGAAGGTCCGCTTTAAGTACAGCAGGACATTGTCACACTGTGCAGTTACTACTTATTACTGACCCATATAAATAAATTACTGACCCATATAAATAATTGAAGAAATGTAAATCTGCGAAAATAGCTTATAAGGTAACAAGGAAGTGTCGGTGTTCCAAAGTGGTTAAAACTTTAAGGTGTGCTCATCATAAAAAGGAGGTTTTGAGCAAATACACTATATTATACAGGGCATTAGATAATGTGTAACCAGAAATGCTAAGAATCACTTCAAGTATGCAAGTAAATTGCTACTGTACAGCATCAAAACATACAATACAATAATACATAGTGCAAATTACACCCAGCATACAGACCAAAAGTGTAACAGTATCTATACATATAGAACAAGAACAGATACTGAGAATTATGCCTAGTATACAAACGTAGAAAAAGGTCCTGTGTAATATCACTACATACATGTAGCACTAACTCTCGGTGGAGCTGCTGGTTTAAAGCGGGCTTGTTACCTTCACTCTCGATACCTGTTTCACCGGCACCGGGTCTAGGGTTCCGTTGAGTTTACCTCTGGACGATATAAGCACCAAACACTTGAGTAGGTTTTCCAATGCTTTAATGAACAAATAAAGGAAGTAGCAGGAAAGAGGCAGAAGGAAAGCTGCAGGGAAGCTCAAATACCTTTCCTTAGTATTCTTCAGAACATTCTTTGTAATTGAACACTTGTATTTGAATGCGCTCCCCTTGTGGGATTCAATCTTTGCCCGCCTGGATAGACCTCTCTCACTTGTCTAGCGGCCAGTACGTAGCACGAACAAAAGTCTCTGCCACAGACTTGTTTGAAATAAAACCCGTACGATCCTCTGGCACAGGATGTAATGGTTTGCGATGAATGTCAGACACAGTACTTGAACCTTTAAGCCAACCCGGCAGTACTATGCAGTAAGACTACTTCAGGATACGTCCTCCAACCGAGTCACCAGGCCCCTCTCTAGACCAGCACTCTGCATGATCCTTCCAAGACGGATCCTCCCCTGGGATCTTCTCGGTTGTCCAGCTTCTTCACTCAGGATAGACAGCTCAGGACCATTCCTCTGCTGCTGTGGTGGGCCCCAGACAGGCTTCTGGGCCCACCAACACGCCGCAGCGACGTGGGCCTCCGGAACGGAGGACCACGAGGTGGTACTCTTAACACATACCTGTCGGCCAGGAGGGCCAGCAGGTGGCTGAAAAACTAACCCCAGAACATGGCGTCTGTCCCATAAATACCCTCTCCCAGAATGCAACTCGGAGGACCACCTCCACCGAGTTATCTCCGGGACAGAGGAGCACTCATACGCTTCAACATGTTGCTTTTCCAACACTGGCCCATGGCGACAACGACACCCACCGGCACAGTGTGGAACGTCAGCCAAGCTGGAACAGAGGCAAATATAACTTCCTATAATAAGTAACCCACTAGATTTACCTATCAGCGGTAGATTAAAATCTACCAGCGCTACATACAGAATAATAAAGATACTGATAATTACAGTAAGAATAGCATAGGTCATTCGGTAGGCAAAAGCAAAGTGACGCAGTTCAAAGTCCATACATATACAATAAATACTACACTATAACTGTGTAATTGCTGCAAAGTCAAGATCTGTATAAAATAGTATCTATATACAAAATACATTTAGTAGTTAGTTTTACATAATTGTACTCTGAAGTATATACTGTATAAAGACTAATCTAACAAACTTGAGTGTTTTGATGTTAAAAAACTGAACAGCTCCTCAGATTAATATGGTAAAGGCATTGTAAAAATTCCTATCTGCACTTTGTGTTTTTTGTCTGCATAAGATGTGCATTGATCATGTAGTTTCACAGATTTTTTTTGCCCTGTATGCATAGTCAATAGTAGTGTAAATCTTCACATTCTTGTGTCCGAAGTTTCTCCTTGTGTCCAAACATTAGACATGAGGCATGGTACTACACAGGTTAATGCATGACCTCTGTTTGCAGTCTAAGAACTGACACTTCCTGTGATGAAACTAGATATCTCACAATCCATGTGTAAGGGGGAATGTGTGCGTGTTGCAGTAGGTGGATGGCACGTCCTCTGTATGTTCCCCATTAACTTGCTGTGCGCCAAGTGTGTCTGAAGTTGCAGGCAGAATATCGGTAAATGACTTTGCTGGACACAGGACTCGTTTAAGGGGGTTTTATTCCACTTTGGCCAAAGTGGACACCTGACCCGACTCTCGTCTGGATGCCAAGTGTGTCAATTACAGCTTACACAGTGTACATATAATTTCAGTATATTGCGTCACAAGCGAATATTTCCATTATACAAACATTTAACCTTTTAAAAGTCAACCTACGTTTTAGATACAAGACAAGTTCTGCAAAATATATTTTAAACCTTATCCAAAACTTCAGTTTTTCTGCAGTTTGCCCTTTGCGGTTTCATCTGAGATGGGAGGGTGAAGTAAGTGAGTGAGTTCTGGGTCTCACCGCAGCCTGTCACAAGTAGTTTCAATAGGAAATGTAAGGAATATGATTCTTAGCTGAAATTCTAAATCAGTCTTACTACGCACATAAACTGACCCTCGTTGCCACTTCACATCCTTCACATAGGAGGCCTACCCCGGGGTGGGTTCTTTGGGCTACACCTGGCAATGAACGGGGTCATTCGTTCTAACACAGGGGTAACACTTTGCCCAGAGTGGTGCTCACCAATGCCCAGGACCAGGTGAGGGCCACAGTCATGTAAATTTCAAACATTAAGGCAGTCTCCCAACTCAGAGATGAGCCCCTTGTGTGTAGTGTTAAATGCGGAATTCCTCCAAAAGATGTTGTCTCTTATCCTACACAGTCGAACAGTTGTATGTGTTGCATTAGGAGAGACATGCAGAGCCTATGCCCACTCCACCAGTCAGTGTACCTCTGTTGCCACACGCCCAGTAACAGAATGGGGTCCCGGCAAGCACATTGCGCAAACCTTATGCGTGCTCCAGTTAATCCTTCTCGTTTCGTACCAAGTGACCAAGTATTAGATGTCTGTTACGCTAGTCCACTATCAGTGACCAGCGGAGACAGACAGCTAAGGAGGGAGACACTGGACCCCCTCACTACCAGAGAACCCCAGTGTGCTAATTCAGACGATGGTTTCTTAGAGAGATATGCTAGGACCCCACATGCACCCCTTCAGTAATGTCAGACCCGGCTTTGAGCAGAGTAAATAACTTTAGTGAACACTTAGCAGAACATGTACAACGTCCTTTTCCTAATTAAACTTAAAGAGGAACTGCAGTCTGCTCACATAATTTGTAATAAAAACATCTTTGCCATTCTGAAGCTTCACTCCAACCACTTTGCATATTATTTTATATTGACTGTGATTCTGTACTTGCCAAATATGCTGCAGAAATCTCCCTCCACGGAGTCTGGCTGCAACCATTTTAACTGTGGGCAGCTGAAGCTGCTGACTGTTCACTTCCTGGATTTACCCAGACACACAGAGGCACGCCTCCAGCTCTTCAGCCCTGCAACTCTCATTGGCCCTCTTAAGAATCTCTCTCCCTTCCTGGCAAACTCTCATGAAAGTGAGAAAGCTGAGCATGATGTCAAAAGCCTAGGCTTTTTCCCCAGACAAGAAACAGGAAGTGGGCTGTATAAGGTATTTACTGGCAGAAAAAAAAGTTTTACTACCCAAAGTTAAAACAACAAGGGCAGAAGATTTAATAGATGGAAAGTTGAAAAAATGACTGAAGTTACGCTTTAGCTGTGGCTGCCCCAGGTTACCTGTATGGGTGTAGCATTTCTGGGTAAAGTCAAAATGGGTGACAGCTTGAACAAAGGAGTTAATGTCCTTGGGAGTATTCTGATGGGTGGGCGTTCCAACAAGCTTCTTAGGACATAATTTGAAGTTTCCATGTGTGCATCCTGAGCTCATTATAGGTTTCCCTGCTTGTTCTAGAGTCCCATCGTTCTTGGTCCCCCCCATGCATCCGAACCTCTTCCCTTTATATCACACAGGAGGGAGGCTGGACCCCAGAGGAAAACCCATGAACACCAAAGAAAGACAGCACAAGCATTAATCCCTTCCCTCCCAACCTGGGCAGCCAGGTTCTAGCTATACATACATTAGGCTACCTGCCTACACCTGGGTCTCTCAATCTAGCACTGGCACAGGTGACAGCTAAATAGTAATTAGATTTGACACAGCCACAAGCAGGAAGAGCAATTAACAGTGAGATCACCAAACTGAAAGATGTGTTTTCATCACATTAGCACTCCCACGTTTGTGATGCAATGCAGAGGAAATGGCAATGCATTGATTGGAAATTGTGTGACCAAGAACAAGAAGTTGCCTTTCCCTTTAGACCCCTTTCACACTGAGGCAGTTTTAAGGCATTTTAGTGTTAGAAATAGCACCTGTAAGGCGCCTGAAAACTGCCTCCCATTAATTACAATGGGTGCTTTTACACCTGGGTGGTGTGCTTGCGGGACATTCGGAAAAGTCCTACAAGCAGCATCTTTGGGGTGGGTTGGGAACGCTGTATACAGAGCTCCCAAAACGCCCCTGCCCATTGCAATGAATGGGCAACGCTTCCAAAGTGCCTGAAAAGCACTTCGGAAGCTCTGCAACATGGGAGTTTTTAACCCCTTCTTTGGTGTTAAAAGCACCCCGCTAGAGCCTGAAAAGCGCCCCGCTAGCAGCTGAAAAATGCTGTTAAAACAAGCATCGCCTTTAGCATTAATGTGGCCACGGCCCCAGTGTGAAAGGAGTCTTAGTGAATAGGAACAAGCTAGCTGAAAAAACACATGAACATAGGGAAATAAGCGATGACACTACAAACTGCAGGCACAACTAGTCAGCCCATCATTACAAGGTAAGGTAAATAAACGACACGGGGAATATAACTACACTAATAGCGAGTTAAAACATTAAAAAAACATTCAAAAGTGTACAATGCCTCCAAAGCTACCATATTGATTCAAAAGTAGGTACCTGAAGCCTCCAAGTATGGGCAGGTAGACTAGCCACTTCAGCTCCGGGAGGATTTAGCCCCTTCCTGACCAGGCCTTTTTTTGCGATACAGCACTTGGTTACTTTAATTGACAATTGTGCGATGCTGTACCCAAATAAAATGTATGTCCTATTTTTCCCACAAATAGAGCTTTCTTTTGGTGGTATTTGATCACCTCTGCGATTTTTATTTTTTGCGCTATAAACAAAAAAAGACAATTTTGAAAAAAACAAACAAACAATATTTTTCACTTTCTGCTATAAAACACATCCAATAAAAAAATGTAAACAATCTAATTTCTTCATCAATTTAGGTCAATTTGTATTCTGCTACATATTTTTGGTAAAAAAAATCCCAATAAGCGTATATTGATTGGTTTGCCTTGTTTACAGAGAACGATCGCGGGTGGCCAGCAGCCATGGCACCCGCCAGACCCGCTGATTGTCTCCCGATGTGTCCTATTACAGTGGGAGCGCAGCTCTGGCAGTGTGCGTGCGAGCCCGAAAGCCGATAAAAGAAATCACCTACAGGTACGTGATTTTGTGCTAAAGGGCCGCCCTGCTGCAGTATATGTACGCGGGGTGGTCGGACGATCCTTGTTTATAGGATGATCAGTAAGTGATACATATTTCATGCTGTGGCGATGCGTAGACAATGTTTAAATGATTTACATCCTTTCCTGTCTTATTCCCTCTGTGAATCCATGCAACTTTCTGTGGCCCATGCTACCTCCAACACTTATCCTATCCTGCACTCATACGCTCTGCTTCATCCTGTCCCCCCATCCAACTCTGTTCCATCCTGCCCTACATCAGCTCTGTGTGCCCCATATTCTTACCCTTCCCCCACTCTCTGTTCACTATGATGCTTCTACTTCCATCTCTTTTTGTACTATCCTGCTTCCACACCAACTCCCTATGCCCCATCCTGCCCCCCCCCCCCCCACTCCAAATCTCTGTGCCCCATCCTGCCCCTCTTACTATAACTTTCTCTATCATTATCATAACCCTATCATTCTGTCTAACTCTTAGTTCATATGCTGCATACTCTTCCACTCTCTGTGGCTCATCCTACTCTCTTTACCCCTTCTTTCTCCCCCTACAACTCCATGTGTCCCATCCTACCTCGCACACAAATGCCTTGTGACCCATTCTTCCCCCAATAAAGTATTCACCTCGGTAATCCCAATGCTTCAATTCTCTATGCCCCATTCTACCTCATTCCCTAATTTTATGGAACCCATGCTACCCCTACCTCCAACTCTCTATGCACCATTCTGCCTCTTCCTCTATCCCCCACACCAACTCTCTATGCCTCATCTTTCTCCTACTCCAACTCTCAGTTTCTCTCCCATTCCTTCACCTCGTCCAACTGTCTGTGCTCCATCATTTCCCCTCCTACTACTTTATGTTCTTCAAGCTGCTCCCTCCTCCAACTCTCCTGTCCCATACTGCCCCCACTTTAACGCTATGTGTCCCATACTGTTGACCCCTCCTACAACTCTCTGTGCCATATCCTGTCCCCTTCCAATTCTTTTTCCCATCCTAACCACAACCTACAACTATCTGTGCCCCATCCTGACAGTATATCATTCCTCCCTCCTCCCAACTCTATCAGCACCCCCTTCCTGCACCCCACATCAACTTTATGCAGACTTTCTTCTCTTTACTCTTTCCCCTCTCTGCCAATTTAGCCCCTCAGCGTAGTACTCAAGACTTGTAAAAATAAAAATAAATTGGCAGGTAGATTACTGGCAGTGCATTCAGAGTAGAAGACTGTGCTCACCCCCTGGAGCATAAGTATTTAGACAGTGGGGACCTCAGAGGAATCTGGGAGATATGAACTGGCTGCCGTGAGGCTGGGAGAGAGTACTTGAAATCAGGGGACACCCAAGAATTATGTGTGAATTGGCAACGCTGTAATTATTTCTATATACAGTATACACACACACCACACATAAAATTAGAAGAAATGTGTATATACAAGTGTGCTGAACAAAGCAACCATTGGGATTCTATTGTAAATAATCAATATTTCTTTCTTAGTTAAGCATGTTTCCTTGGCAAGTGTCCAGTTGTTATAACTTACAAAGAAAGCTACGACATTCGGCGGGTTGATGAATAACTACGAAGGCCACTAAACAGTTATATGCCAGACTACTTGTGGAACTTTAGTCATAGGAGGGTGTGACTGTGTACATTAAGATTAAAACTGAAAAGACAGATTCAGTCTTGGGATTTATTAGCACTGTCTAGCTATCAGTGGAGAAAAACTTTACTTTTCTAATTTTTTTTTTATGGCCAAATTTTAGCTAAGATACTCCTTAGCTATATAGGAATCACACACCCATCGGAGAAATAGGAAATGATTTTTTTCATAGTGTCAGACAAAGCAGAAGTATTCCTTCGTCATCTAGAGGGGTTTTTCTCATGATTTTGCCAATCTTTGGTTGAATCCCAGTAATATATCATTTTCAAATCCACTGCTGGAATGTTTTGGAAACCTAAAGCTACAACTTAAAGAGGGAAGAAATTATGTACAGTGTTCTCTGCACGGTTGCTCTGTTAATCATTGGAGATGGTCTCTTTTTACACACATATGGCCAGGTAAGTTATCATTTACTCTTATTTTTCAAGGAGTGAGTTAAAAAGCAGAAATAGAGTTACATCATTATCCTACGTATTACATTAAAATGTATGCATGGACAGATATATTTGGCAACTCGGTCTCAGTCTCTTGACTAAGAAAAAAAGTATTTTTGATAAAGAAAATATAGTAGTATAATGTGCTTTTTGTCTCACGGATAATTTTAATTTTGGATGGGGTGGGAGAGTGGGAAAGAGTTAGGACCCCGTCAACTCTTATTGTTGTCTGTGTCCCAGCTGGGCAGGTTAAAATGAATTTGGTCTTCATAAATTCAATGCTGATGAAGCCGCACGTTGGAAACTGCTTAAAATTGTTTAGTGGTGAAGATCAACCAGAGTATACATGTATCTGTTAGGTTCCAAGTTAGTCTATGTGATCTTAATTTAGAAATGTATATTATACAGTCATAAAATCAAGAAGGACAAAAAGAAGGAGAGAATTGAATGAAGAAAGATAAAGGAACAGAAATCTTGAAACAAAAAGTTTCAAGATTTCTTTCTCATAGTACATAGTACTTTCACTTAGTACACACTATGAGAAAGTCGGACTAAAAATTACGTACAAGTAACTCTAATAACTTGAATTCCTACACCCTGCACCACAGCATGCAAATGCAAATTCAGCTCTGACTTCCTGGTTAACAAAAAGTAAGAACTGAAACAGGCCCGATATTGCCATACAGATTCGAATCATTTCTATCCACACTGCGTAGTTGGGTGCAGCAGTTGTGCCTAAGCATCTAAAGCATTTTGTAAAATTGGATCAAAAGTAGCTATACATGTCAATAAAGGCATCAGCAGGAACTATATGAGGGACTGTACAGCTCTTCTGAGAAACTTTAAAGTAAAATAAAAATCTGTATTTTTTGCTAGAAAATTACTCAGAACCCCCACACACTCTATATATATATATATATATATATATATATATATATATATATATATATATATATATATATAGTGACAGGATATAGGTGTGGTGAACAGCACTTAAAGTCTTACAGGTGCATGCAATCAGGCCCTTCCACACAGGCCCCATATAAAAAAAAAAGTCCAGGATTGCTGCACTCAAAATTTATTGAAAAATGAAATTATATATAAAATATACAAGTATAAAATAATTCCATATTATCTACAGTTTTGGGCTAAAAATAGTTCACACCCTTTTTCAAGTAGGTACAATCCTAAATGATCTACTATTCTCTTTCACAATATATACTTATCTCACACTGGGAATTAATTAGGCATTTAACTCTTTTTACAACATACAAAAAAAAAGTCATTTTATTTCCCAATTGCCTTAAAGCGGAGTTCCACACAAAAATGGAACTTCCGCTTTTCGGAACCCTCCCCCCTCCGGTGTCACATTTGGCACCTTTCAGGGGGGAGGGGGGTGCAGATACCTGTCTAAGACTGGTATCTGCACCCACCTCCGGCATAGACTCCCATCGAAGTCTATGCCTCTTCCTGTCCCTCCACGCTGTCTCCTGGGAATCACACAGCTCCCAGGAGAGAGCGGAGACCACTTGGGATGCGCAGCGCGACTCGCTTCACTTCCTGATTCCCTCACCTAGGATGGCGGCGGCAGCTGCCGAGAGCCAAGCGGGTTCTCGCCGTCCCCTGCCGACATCGCTGGACCCTGGGACAGGTAAGTGGCCATGTATTAAAAGTCAGCAGCTGCAGTATTTGTAGCTGCTGGCTTTTAATATTTTTTTTTTTTGGCGGTTTAGGTGGACCCCCGCTTTAATCTCAATAAGTTCATACTCCATGTGGTAAGGAGGTGATCCTGGTTCACACGCACCTATCGTCAAAAATACACATCTCTAATTAAAACTTAATAAAAACATTTCTGATGACATCTTCCCATATTAAATATTTTTAAATATTTTTACATGTATTGCACTTGACCTGACCACAAAAGTTTACCAATTATTAAGAACAAATATCAATTACAAAATTACAAAAAATTTAACCCCCTAGGCTGTAAAGTATCTAGACGGTTTATCCAATGTACCCTTATGCCTTTTTAGTTTTAACTCACGATTACTTCCTCATCTACCATGAGGGATTGCTTCAATGGCCATAAAGCAAAGTTGAGCCACTGTATGTTTCATTTGCACAAAATGTATTGATAATGGGAGCTGAGTTAATTTATCACGTATGGCATATTTATGTCTAGCTATACGATCATTCACTTTCTGTGTGGTTTCCCCCACATACAGGAGACCACACGGACATTTAATGATAGACAACAAAGGATGACTTACCACATGGAGTATGAACTTAACCTATGCAGCCATTGATTTGAGATTAAAGCAATCATGAAATAAAATTACTTTTTTTTTGTATGTTTAAAAGAGTTAAATGCCCAAATAATTCCCGGTGTGAGATGAGTATATATTGTGAAAGAGAATAGTAGAACTATTTTAACCCGAAACTGTAGATGATATGGAACTATGTTATATTTGTATATTTTGTATATATTCTTTTTTCAATAGTGCAGCAATCCTGGACTTTTCTCTCTCTCTCTCTCTCTCTCTCTCTCTCTATATATATATATATTGTGTATTTTAGCAGATTTGTTTCACTTTAATGAATAAAAAAACCCCAAAAAAACAGCCTTTTTGTTTTGTATAATGTGAAATATTATGTTAGGCCGAGTAAATAGATACCTAACATGGCATGCTTTAAAATTACGCACACTCGTGGAATGGGGACAAACTATGGTACTTAAAAATCCTAGGTGACGCGTTAAAACTTTTTACAGGTAACCTGTTTAGAGTTACAGAGGAGGCCTAGCATTAGAATTATTACTCTAACGATCATTGCGATACCTCATGTTTGTGGTTTGAACACCGTTTACATATGCAAACGTGACATACGTATGTGTTTGCTTCTGCGCGAGCCTGGAGGGATGGGGCACTTTAACCTCTTGCCGACTGGCTCACGCCGATATACGTCGGCAGAAGGGCACGTACAGGCAGATTAACGTACCTGTATGTTGCCCCTTAAGAAGGGGTTTGCGGGCACGCCCGCCTGCCGCGACCTTCGTGAGTGTGATCGCGGTACCCGCGGACTCGATGTCCGCAGGGATGCCCGCGATCGTCTCACGGAGAGGAAGAACTGGGAAATGCTGATGTAAACAAGCATTTCCCCGTTCTGCCTAGTGACAGGACACTGATCACCGCTCCCTGTAATCAGGAGCGGTGATCAGTGTCGTGTCACACATAGCCACGCCCCCCCACAGTTAGAATCACTCCCTAGTACACATTTAACCCCTTCACTGCCCCCTAGTGGTTAACCCCTTCACTGCCAGTCACATTTACACAGTAATGAATGCATTTTTAATTGCACTGATCGCTGTATAAATGTGAATGGTCCCAAAATCGCGCCAAAAGTGTCCAATCTGTCCGCCATAATGTCGCAGTCATGATAAAAATCGCTGATTGCCGCCATTACAAGTAAAAAAAAATGAATAAAAATGCCATAAAACGATCCCCTATTTTGCAGATGCTATAACTTTTGTGCAAACCAATCAATAAATGCTTATTGCGATTTTTTTTTTTACCAAAAATATGTAGAAGAATACGTATCGGCCTAAACTGAGGAAAAAAAATGTTTTTTTTTATATATTTTTTGGGGATATTTTTTATAGCAAAAAGTAAAAAATAATGCTTTTTTTCAAAATTGTCGCTATTTTTTTGTTTATAGCGCAAAAAATAAAAACCGCAGAGGTGATCAAATACCACCAAAAGAAAGCTCTATTTGTAGGGAAAAAAGCACGTCAATTTTGTTTGGGAGCCACGTCGCATGACCGCACAATTGTCAGTTAAAGCGACGCAGTGCCGAATAGCAAAAAGTGCTCTGGTCTTTGGGCAGCCAAATGGTCCGGGGCTTAAGTGGTTAAAAAAAAAATTCTTATTTATTTGACTTTTTATTTTTACACTATCCTTTTTTTTCACTTTTTTTCCTAGTACAAGCAATGTAAACATCCCTTGTAATAGAAATAAGCATGACAGTTCCTCTTTATTGAGAGATCTGGGCTTAAAAAGACCCCGGATCTCTCATTTACCTTTAAAAGCAAAAGTAAAAAAAAAAAAAAAAAACATTTACATTTTGACTTTAAGAAAAAAAAAAATTGTTGAGGGCCGAGAACCAGAGTTACATCGGAGGTCGCTCTGGTCCTTCAAGGGCATAGAGCCAAGTAAGAGCCATCTTGCCTTCTCTTGACTTGATGCCCAGCCATCAGCTGCCCCGGTTCGCCCCGGAACTCTCCCGTCGCCTAGAAAAGTGATCCTGTGGCGAATTCACCGCTAGGATCACTTTTATCAGAAAGCTGGGTGCCTAACAAAAAAAAAAGATACCGGGGTTATGGCAGCTAGCTGCCATAACCCCGGTATGTGATGTAAAAAACATGACGTACATTTACAGTTAGGCGGTTGGGAAGTGGTTCCACTTGTGACACAAGGATGATGGGGGACAGCTTTAGAGGAGCCCAAAAGTAGAATTGACACCTCTATCATCATATATAGCTACTTTTAATCCATGGTAGCATAACAAGGTAAATAGAGATATGTGGCGCTAACTCAAAGTGCATAAATGTGATGAAATAAATATAATCCAATTCTTCAAGTAAAGTGCATATGTGTAAAGAGCAAAATCACATAAATAAAGTGACTAAACATCCATTAAATTCATAAGAAGTGACATTGGATAAATAACAATGAAAATTCATGAAATATGACATCAAATAAATAAATAAATAAACAAATCCAAATGAAGGTGAATAGATCCAAAAATAGTCTAAAAGTGCATCAAGATGAAAAAAAAAATCACAAATTTAGAAAAAATTGAAAAAAATCGCATGAGATAAAAAAAAGTTGCATGCAATAACAAAAATCGCATAAAGTGCAAAGAAGTGCAGAAACGCTATAAAAATAGCCACAAGTCGATCCAATTAATGTAATACAGTTCCAACGTAAACAAAGTGAGTCTTCATAAAACAGTTTGTGCAAAAAAATAGATGAAAAAAGTGCAAGTGCAAACGATGATAGGTGACAGATTCCTCTTAATAACCGACCTCCGTGGTGCTCCACACGTTTCCCTCAACCTCTCACCTCTAGCAAAGATCCCTAGGGTCAAGTCGAGCCTGCAATCAGGAAGTGGATGAAACGGCATCAATCGATCAGTCTCCTCCGATCGTCACAGGTCTGGCAAATCTCCAAATGGAAGGCCTCAAGTTCAGCAAGTTGGGTGGAGGCATGCAAAAGAAATGAGTACCCCCCATTGTGCAGTATTCAAAACAGGTTTATTCAAAACAACATAGTAACTTACATGTACAGCATGTAAAGGGACCCTTTGATAAAGTCACGTACGCGGTGACGATACGCGTCAGGCAAGAGTCAGGTATCATCACTTCCGGCCGCGGCCGAGACCGGAAGTAATGGGATCTGTGCTGTTCATTTTATCCTGTACATGTAAGTTGCTATGTTGTTTTGAATAAACCTGTTTTGAATACTGCACAATGGGGACACTTATTTCTATTGCATGCCTCCACCCAACTTGCCGAACTTGAGCCCTTCCATTTGGAGATTTGCCGGACCTGTGACGATCGGAGGAGACTGACCGATTGATGGTGTTTCATCCACTTCCTGATTGCAGGCTCACCACGGAGTACGGTTAACCACTTGACAACTGGGCACTTAAACCCCCTTCCTAACCAGACCAATTTTCAGCTTTCGGTGCTCTCACATTTTGAATGACAATTACTCAGTCATGCAACACTGTACCCATATGAAATTTTTGTCCTTTTTTTCACACAAATAGAGCTTTCTTTTGGTGGTATTTAATCACCGTTGGGTTTTTTATTTTTTGCGCTATAAAAGAAAAAAGACTGAAAATTCTGTAAAAAAATGAAATTTTCTTTGTTTCTGTTATAAAATTTAGCAAATTAGTAATTTTTTGGCCAAAATTTATACTGCTACATATCTTTGGTAAAAATAAGTACAAATCGGTGTATATTATTTGCTCTTTGTGAAAGTTATAGAGTCCAAAAGCTATGGTGCCAATATCTGAAAATTGATCACACCTGAATTACTGACGGCCTATCTCATTTCTTGAGACCCTAACATGCCAGAAAAGTACAAATACCCCCCAAATGACCCCTTTTTGGAAAGAAGACATTCCAAGGTATTTAGTAAGAGGCATGGTGAGTTTTTTGAAGTTGTCATTTTTTCCCACAATTCTTTGCAAAATCAAGATTTTTTTTCTTTTTTTTTTTTCCACAAAAATGTCATATTAGCAGGTTATTTCTCACACACCGCATATGCATACCACAAATTACACCCCAAAACACATTCTGCTATTACTCCCGAGTACGGCGATACCACATGTGTGAGACTTTTACACAGCGTGGCCACATACAGAGGCCCAACATGCACGGAGCACCATCAGGCATTCTAGGAGCACCCAGGCCAATTCTGACATTTCTTTCCTACATGTAAAAATCATCATTTATTTGCTAGAAAATTACATAGAACCCCAAAACATTATATATGTTTTTTTTAGCAAAGACCCTAGAGAATACAATGGCGGTTGTTGTTACTTTTTATCTCGCACGGTATTTGCGCAGCAATTTTTTGAACGCTTTTTTTTGGAAAAAAAAAACAGTTTTGTGCTTTAAAAATAAAAAAAAAGGTAAAGTTGGCACAATATTTTTGCATAATGTGAAAGATGAAGTTACACCGAGTAAATAGATACCTAACATGTCACCCTTCAAAATTGCACACGCTCGGGGAATGGCGCTAAACTTCGCTACTTAAAAATCTCCATAGGTGACTCTTTAAAATGTTTTACTGGTTACATGTTTTGAGTTACACAGGAGGTCTAGGGCCAAAATTATTGCTCTCGCTCTAATGTTCGCACCGATACCTCACATGTGTGGTTTGAACACCGTTTTCATATGTGGGCGGGACTTACGTGTGCATTCGCTTCTGCATGCAAGCACACAGACAGGGGCGCTTTAAAAAAATTTTTCTTTTTATTGTTAATTTTACTTTATTTATTTTAGTTTGACACTTTTTTCCAAAAAAAAAAAATTTTTTTTGATCACTTTTATTCCTATTACAAGGAATGTAAACATCCCTTGTAATAGGAATATGGCATGACAGGTCCTCTTTACAGCGAGATATGGGGTCAATAAGACCCCACATCTCACCTCTAGGCTGGGAAGCCTGAAATAGAAAAAAAAAACGATCCTGGCTTCGATCGTAGTGGTGAGTCGGTAGAAGCACCGGAGGGCAGCAGGAAGGGGGGTTTTCCACTCTCGCCTCCCATAAGATCAAGCAGTGGAACAGCCGCTATGATCATTCCTATGGTGTAGGGAATCGCCGGCTGAAAAAGCTGATATCTGAATGATGCCTGTAGCTGCAGGCATCATTCAGATATCCCCGCACAAAGTCAAGGACATCGTATGACGGCCGGCGGGCAGGAAGTGGTTAAAACACATTTTTTTTTAACACAAAGTTGTCCATTTATACAATATTTCTAACACATAGCATGTACATACCAAAAATGACACCCCAAAATAGATTCTCCTACTCCTCCTGAGTACGGCGATACCACATGTGTGAGACTTCCACAGCCTGGCCACATACAAAGGCCGAGTACAGCCGAATATGGCTGAGTATGGCTGAGCATGGCTAGGTATGGCTGCGCATGGCAGGGTATCGCCGAGTATGACTGGGTATAGCTGGGTATTGCAGAGTATGGCTGGGTATTGCAGAGTATGACTGGGTAGTGCAGGGTAGTGCAGGGTATTGCAGGGTATTGCAGAGTATTGCGGGGTATTGCAGAGTATTGCAGAGTATTGCGGGGTATTGTGGAGTATTGCGGGGTGTTGCGGGGTGTTGCGGGGTATTGCAGAGTATTGCGGGGTGTTGCAGAGTATTGTGGGGTGTTGCGGAGTATTGCAGAGTATTGCGGGGTGTTGCAGAGTATTGCGGGGTGTTGCGGGGTGTTGCAGAGTAGTGCAGAGTATTGCAGGGTGTTGCAGAGTAGTGCAGAGTATTTTGGGGTATTGCGGGGTATTGCAGAGTATTGCGGGGTATTGCAGTGTATTGTGGGGTATTGCAGAGTATTGTGGGGTATTGCAGAGTATTGTGGGGTATTGCGGGGTATTGCAGAGTATTGTGGGGTATTGCGGGTATTGCAGAGTATTGTGGGGTATTGCAGAGTATTGTGGGGTATTGCAGAGTATTGCGGGGTATTGCAGAGTATTGCGGGGTATTGCAGAGTATTGTGGGGTATTGCAGAGTATTGTGAGGTATTGCAGAGTATTGCAGAGTATTGTGGGGTATTGCAGAGTATTGCAGAGCATTGTGGGGTATTGCAGAGTATTGCAGAGTATTATAGTACGGAGGGATGGCTGAGCATGGAGGGATGGATGTATTTGTCACAGAGCAGCGTTGTGGGCACTACAGATGCAGCCCACAACGCTGCTACCATCCGATCCCTCCCCCGCTCCTCCCCCTCTGTACCGATCGGTACACAGAGAGGAGGGAGGAACCGGCGTCATGACATGATGCCGGTTTGTTTACATGTGATCGCTCCGTCATTTGACGGAGCGATCACATGGTAAACGACCGCGATCAGCGGGCGTTCACCGTTATCCGTGATGCCCGTGATACCCGGCAGTCACGGAAGTTCTCGGGTGCGCGCCCCAGGGGGTGCGCAAGAGCAGTATTCTGGGAGGATGTCCATGGACGCCCTCCCAGGATAAGCCGACCGCGCTGTAGCCGTCTTTCGGCTATGGCCCGGTCGGCATGTGGTTAAGAGGAATCTGTCACCTATCATCGTTTGCACTTGCACTTTTTTCATCTATTTTTTTTGCACAAGCTGTTTTATGAAGACTCACTTTGTTCACGTTGGAACTGTATTACATTAATTGGATCGACTTGTGGCTATTTTTATAGCGATTCCGCACTTTTTTGCACTCTTTTTGTTATTGCATGCAACTTTTTTTTATCTCATGCGATTATCAAATTTTTTTTCTAAATTTGTGATTTTTTTTCATCTTGATGCACTTTTAGACTATTTTTGGATGTATTCACCTTCATTTGGATTTGTTTATTTATTTGATGTCATATTTCATGAATTTTCACTGTTATTTATCCGATGTCACTTCTTATGAATTTAATGGATGTTTAGTCACTTTATTTATGTGATTTTGCTCTTTATGCATATGCACTTTACTTGAAGGATTACTTGGATTATATTTATTTCATCACATTTATGCACTTTGAGTTAGCGCCACATATCTCTATTTACCTTATTGTTTTTCTGTGTGGGAACACTGCCGTATGTGTGGCGGCTTCTTAGTCATCTTTAGCTGCTTTAGCTCGCCTTGGTTTTGCGCATTCGTTTTCTTCTTTGTTTCATAGTAGCATAAGGCTGTCTATTAAACAACTCCTGGAGTTGACTAATCAGTGGTGGAACTACAAGGGTTGCAAAGGTTGCACTTGCGACCAAGCCTGGCTTTCTGAGACTGTGGGAGGGGACCAAGAAGGCAGAAAGAGGCCCTGCTGCAGAACGTGGGCTTGAGTCACACTGCTGTGGCTACAAAGCCTTGTGACTTGCCTGCGATTTCCTTGTGGCTTGCTTGTAAATTCCTTGTGACTTGCTTGTGACTTTTGTGTTAATATTGCAGTCTATTGAAGGTTCTAGTTACACATGTGCTACCCGTGGAGTTATTTATTGACAGATTATGCATCCTTTGCTCCTCCTCTTCTCTGAGTCCCCCCATATCAAGCTATGTCACTCCTCACAGGATTTAATTGACAGCAGCAGGAACCAATGGCTCCCACTGCTGCGTCTTTGTCCTGTGAGAAGAGGGAGAGAGAACAGCATTGCTGCGGCCATACACAGCACTGGATCGAGAGAAGAGTCACGTAAGTATTTAGGTAGGGAGAAGATTTTTTTTACCTACTGTAGGTAAAGGATGTCTTGTCTTTAGAACCACTGGGGTTTATTTACTGAAATTTGACGGCATGACAGTCATTAGGCTTTTAACTTCAGCTGGTTCAATTATGTTTGACAAAAAACCTGGAAGCTGATTGGTTTCTATGCAGAGCTGCACCAGATTTTGCACTGTCCAGTTTAGTAAATTAACCCAACTTTAACCGCTAGCTGACCGCCGGCTGTCTATTGACGGCCAGGCGGCGCAGCTCTCGTTGCGGGCGGGCGTCATATGACGGGCTCGCATTCCTAGGCCACCAGGGGGCGCGCACACGCCGCCGCCGGCGATCGCGCGCGCCCGCCGTGTCACTAGGCACCCGGTGCGCGTGCCCGGCGGCCGCGATGTCCGCCGGGCACCCGCAATTACCGGTAACACAGCAGGACCGTGGATCTCTGTGTGTAAACACAGAGATCCACGGTCCTGTCAGAGGAGAGGAGACCGATGGTGTGTTCCCAGCACAGCGGAACACCGATCGGTCTCCTCCCCTAGTGAGTCCCCGCCCCCTACAGTTAGAATCACTCCCTAGCAACACAGTTAACCTCTCGATCACCACCTAGTGTTAACCCCTTCCCTGCCAGTCACATTTATACAGTAATCAATGCATTTTTATAGCACGGTTCGCTGTATAAATGTGAATGGTCCCAAATATGTGTCAAAAGTGTCCGATGTGTCCGCCGCAATATCGCAGTCACAATAAAAATCGCAGATCGCCGCCATTACTAGTAAAAATAAATAAATAAATAAAAATGTTATAAATCTATCCCCTATTTTGTAGACGCTATAACTTTTGCGCAAACCAATCTATATACGCTTATTGCGGGTTTTTTTTACCAAAAATATGTACAAGAATACATATCGGCCTAAACTGAGAAAAAATTTGTTTTAAAGAAAAAAAAAAATGGATATTTATTATCGCAAAAGATAAAAATTATTGTGTTTTTTTTAAAACTTCTCACTCTTCTTTTGTTTATAGCGCAAAAAATAAAAACCGCAGAGGTGATCAAATACCACTAAAAGAAAGCTCTATTTGTGGGGAAAAAATGATAACAATTTCATTTGGGTACAGTGTTGTATGACCGCGCAATTGTCATTCAAATTGCGACAGCGCTGAAAGCTAAAAAATGGCTTGGGCAGGAAGGGGGCGAAAATGCACTGTATTGAGGTGGTTAAGGAAGCTCTTTTGTTATAGGCTTTTTATAACTAGCATGAATATATAACTTTATCCATATTCATCCTGACTAAGTGAATTTCACGAGTCGCATAAAGAGAACATTATATTATATGCTTTATGAAACCTGTGCTGTCAAGTATGACATGATCAGGGACTGTGGGTTGAAGTTGTCATTTTTATTTTTTGTACATGTGGCCTATGTAATTGTTCTTATCAATATACTGTACATTAAACATTTTAATATTTTGGAATAATGAAGAAAAGGACATATGAGAATTAAGTGGTGTGCAGACCTGCCAATATCCTAGAGAAATGTTCAAAGAAAAAATATTTGCAACAAAGTGCATAAAGGGGACTTTGGACTTTACAGGGCAGAAAAAGAGTATGGAGAGTAGATATATATATAAAAGGCACAGAAATGACAACTTCATTGGTGTACAAAAAGTAGAAATTTTAAAAGGCAAAGTACAGTTCACTTATTGAAAACGATAATCAAATGAGTTGATATAAGATGTTTAGAACATACAATTGATATCACCCAGAGCTAGCAATCCCAGGTGGCCGCCCCAATTAAAATTGGGTGCAGTTAGGGGTTGGTAGCTATAGTGTACATCCCAACATGTTTTGGAAAAACCGTAATCAGACGTGTATATTCCTTCTTCAGGGGAGTTTACACAGTTGGGTAAAGATATTCTTTTATCTGAAACATAGATACACAGTCATGTGATAATATTACATAATGGCATAGCAGAAACATCAAGAGATAGCCTGTCATACCAATATAGAAAATAGCCAAGTACATAGTACTTACATAATCATACTCATTGGGGAGGGATAAAAACAAGCAAGGAAAACACGTGCTGGCTGCAAAGGTCCACACATGGCAGTGTCCGTGTGTCCATGGGCCGGTCCGCAAAGGCACATTCACAAGGGACACCCAGTCCACCCAACAGCGATCAAAATATTGCCACTGTAGGTAAAAATTGTACCAGGAGGGTATTAAGAATTCAAGAATCCTCATAAAGTAAGGAGGAGGATGAAGAAGAAGTACAACTGACATTTAAGGCGGACAGCCATGTCTGTGCATGGCTTATCAAGGACATAGCATTTACCTTAAACTGGACGTTTTGAATATGCTGCTTACATCCCAGTAGTGGCCAGTGAACTGACACAGGCCGTCCGGGTGTGAGCATTAAAGTACCTAATTCATGGAAGTGTCAGCCAATAGGGAGAGGGCAATCACCTCCGCCAGTACAGCTGCGTGTAAACACAGCCAAATGGCGAAAGTCAAGGAGTCCCTCTGACGTGGGGGCGCACGGCGTAGCCACGCCCAAGAAGGGCGTGATGACGTCACACATCAGCGCGTCACCGGCGGGCAAGCACTCGCCGATCGTCAAGGAGACAATGGCAAGAGCGTAAACACGCTCCTCCTTGCGCAGCCATCACAGGGCAGAGACAGAAACCAGTCCGTCGTGAGCCCCCCGCTGCGCGAGTGAAGCCAACCGCCGGGTGTCTGCGCAGAAGCAGAGACGGCAGAGGCACAAGAACACAGGCCATCTAGTGGGTGAGAATGGAATAGCAGCCAGCAAGTTTACATGAAAAGAAAAAATGCAAGAAACAAAAAAACAGAACAGAAAATGGGCAAAATAATTGCATAGAACATAATATGCAATATACTAACATACAGTCATAACATTAAGTATTTAGACATATGAGACAAATATGAGCTAAGAATAGCCAATATTGAGTAGCTCTGCAACATTGTAACAATTCATATGAAGAAAGCTCAACATTGTGGCAGTCCATGTGGAAAGGATATACTGTACTTGATATGATAAGCATTGAAGGTTTAAAAATACAGTAGGAACAGTATTATTGTAGCCAGAGGAGCAGAGAAGGAGGAAAATCTTGTGACATCCCTGGGGTTAATTACTCATTAATGTCATGATTGTAATGATAGATGTATGTATGTAATTTTACTTATCAATATACTGTACATTAAACATTGTAATCTTTTGGAATAAAGACTAATGTTTTTCAACTGGGGTTGATACTGTGGATCATAATCTAGTGTCAGGATAGTCCCAAATCTTTAAAATAAACACAATTTTAATGCAACAGGGGTGGTGGCATTTTTTTGCCCCCACAACTCTCTATCCTGTTTCCCCGAAAATAAGACCTAGCGTGATTGTCGGTGATGGCTGCAATATAAGCCCTACCCCCCAAATAAGCCCTAGTTAAGGTCCTTGTAGGTCTTCTTTTCAGGGTAGGGCTTATTTTTGGGGAAACAGGGTAGGGCTTATTTGGGGGGTAGGGCTTATATTGCAGCCATCAATGACAATCACGCTAGGTCTTATTTTCGGGGAAACAGGGTAGTAGGTGCTGTGGATGAAAAAAAAAATGTATATATATATTGCAGTCCACCTGAGAGCCATTAACAAAATAACTAAAATTTCCAAAAGGTGGACAGCAATAGTCACTGACACATTTCTTAAAGTAGAGGTTTCCTTTTATAATATTCAACAAAAATGATGCAAACTAAAAAAATGTACTGAAAATACATCCTAATTGTAGCACCCTCTAGTGTGTGCTGGAAATAGAGTAGGCAAACTATACTCTGACTCACTCACTTTTTTTGTGAGTCTTAATTGGGTCAGGGTTTATTAGAGGTCAGGGCTGAGTGACTTATCCTGGCAGCCCTCTGGTACCTCCCCCTGGTCTGGAAGGTTGGAGAACCTTCTAGAATTAGAGGACAGAGGTTAGGAGGAGCTGCCATGCATATTTATGAGGCCTCAGCCAATCCTCAGTAATGGGCTGGCAGGGGGCAGAGAATACCTAATAAATAGACGTGGGCCAGGCCAGCAGCGGCAGTCAGGTGGAAGACTGAGATACAGTGTTGAGGAGGCTGTCAGTGGCCCTGAATGGTACCCCTAGTCTGGGGGGGGGGGGGTGTGTCCTGCCTTCGGCTCGAGTGGTGGAAGAATCCTGCTAAAACACATTGAAGGAGGTCTTTGTGGAGGCACGGGAGCAAGAAAGGACAGAGTGCGTAGTTCAACACTGGTGGGGACTAACAAAGGAGGGAGGCTGTCACGTGTAGCCAGTCTCCCTTGAAGACAGCGGTGTGCTTAAGTCTTCAGTCCTTTCCCTGAAAGGTCTCCTGAGAGTCAGACGGGCTGGTGAAAAGTCAGTCAGGTGGACTGGTGTAAAGAGGCAGCTGCAGCCAGGTGGGCTGGCAGGGCTTTAAGAGGTAGTGCTGGGGTCAGTGACCACAAAGGAAAGAGGAGGGAAAGTTACATGCTGTGGCACTGACAAGAAGACTGTCAAGTTCCCTTAGGAGTGCACCAGCAGAGGCTGAGCAAGAGTGTGCAGGAGGAAAGTGAAAAGGAGACTGTATATAGAAGTAAAGATGTCCCTGAATATGCTGAAATCAAGGGGGATCCCATAACTTCCCATCCCTATACAAGTTGTTAACCCTCTAATAAACAACAAAAACAAAGCTATGGACTGTTCCCTGACTCTGAGTGCCTGGAAAGATTTGGTGTGGCTGGTTGTGCAGGGGTGGGAGATCCCTTTCATCTGCAGCTCCTACTTACGGTGTGCTACATAATTAATAACAGTCATTATTATTTACTTAGACTCCTGAAAGTTGATGTGTGATTGGTTCTTATTGCTCTATACACCATTAAACACCATTAAAAAGTCAGTATGACAAATTTTATTGTAAATTGAAAATTTAATCATATAAACTGGAACAGAAAGCATTTTATGTTAGAAACCAGCAAATAATGCAATGCCAGTGTTTGGCACAATCTGACCACAGAAAAATAATTTTGTAAAAGATTTTCTTTTTTAATAAGATTCATGCTCAGATCACCTGAGTGTATGTGTTAATGGCCAATAGAAAGATTGTCACTTGCTCTGGCTTATCATATGGAAAACAATAGCAACTGACTGAAAAAGATCCAAGACAGCAGATTGCTTTTTCCTACAATATTGTCAAAGATTTAATTTCTAGAGGACATATGTACTACAATGGAACATATTCCATTTGATATCCATATAAGTTTGTATGATACAGATAGGATGTTTTGCTCCATTTTATGTAAATTTTCTGTGTTTCTATTGAACTACGTGAGATTGTTATTGTTTTGTAGTATGTTGACATCTCGTGGAGGTTTTGGGCCACTACAACTTGTTTACTATGTTTTATTGGTTCCTTCCTCTGTCATCCCCTCCTGTATAGTGGTAGTTAGTTCAGTCCTAGCCAAACCCCCCCTGTTTCTTCCACGTTCTCGCAATCAGTGTTAGTACTTTGTAGTGACAGGGCTTAGGAAAGCCATTGTCTTCTTACACTTCAAAGAACTGGAAAAACATTCTGTGTACTGCAATTAACTGAAGTACAGTGTTTTGAAAAACTATACATACCCCTTGAAATTTTCCACATTTTATGTTACAACCAAAAATGTAAATGTATTTTATTGGGCTTTTATGTGATAGACCAACACAAAGGGCACATAATTGTGAAGTGAAAGGAAAACGATAAATCATTTTTTTTTTTTTTACAAATAAATGGGTGAAAATTGTGGTGTGCATTTGTATTTAGCCCCCTGAGTCAATACTTTGAAAAACCACCTTTTGGTGCTCAATTACAGCTGCAAGTCTTTTTGGGGATGTCTCTACCAGCTTTGCACATCTAGAGAGTGACATTTTGCCCATTGTTCTTTGCAAAATAGCTCAAGCTCTGTCAGATTGGATGGAGAGTGTCTGTAAACAACAATTTTCAAGTCTTGCCACAGATTCTCAGTTGGATTTAGGTCTGGACTTTGGGCCATTCTAACACAGGAATATGTTTTGATCGAAACCATTCCATTATAGCTCTGGCTGTATGTTTAGGGTTGTTGTCTTGCTGGATGGTGAACCTCCGCCCCAGTCTCAAGTCTTTTGCAGACTCTAATGCCGCGTACACACGAGCGGAATGTCCGACAGGAAAAGTCAGACGGAAGCTTTTCATCGTATATTCCGATTGTGTGTATGCCTCATCAGACTTTTTTTTTTTAGAAAATTCTGACGGACCTAGAAATAGAACATGTTCTAAATATTTCCGACTGAACCAATTCCTATCAGGAAAGCCGCTCGTCTGTATGCTGTTCCGACAGACCAAAAACGACGCATGCTCTGAAGCAAGTACGAGACAGAAGCTATTGGCTAATGGCTATTGAACTTCCTTTCTCTAGTCCCATCGTACGTGTTGTACGTCACCGCATTCTTGACGGTCGGACTTTGGTCGGACTTTGGTTTGACCGTGTGTAGGCAAGACCGCTTGAATGGAATTCCGTCGGAGTTCCATCGGAGAAACCTTCTGAAGTTTATTCTGATGGCAAAACCAGTCGTGTGCACAGGGCATTACAGGTTTTCTTCCCATCAACTCTGACCAGCTTCCCTGTCCGTGCTGAAGAAAAGCATACCCACAACAATCTCTGATGAAGTCACGTGACCGCGATGATACGCGTTGGATTGGCTTACACGATACCGGAAGTGACGTCAGGCCACAAGCTCGCTGCTTGTTTTTTACCTCGTTTCATTATGTGAGTACTTTTAAACCTTCAAACTCAGATAAATATCTGTAATTACATACTTCATGATTTGGGTCCCCCCTCTCCTTTTTACTCTATGTTCATGGACCTGGGAGGCTACCCACTGTCACTGAGGCATATAGAGATAACCTATCATTATATATGAAGACTATACATCAGGCTACCAAGGCATATTAGGATATCTAGTCCATTGACGCTTCCCCTGGCCACTACCACACAAGAGGAACATCGGATGCGAGCCATTGGAAGATTTACTGACCACCACCATTTGTTACAACATGCTGTTACCTTACAGCTGTAAGGTAAGCTAGCCACTGCACACCTGAGGTGTTTATACACTGAAAAGGATTCACATCACCTATGCACTGAAAGACTGTATTTTCACTGACTGTCACTTGGAGCACAGCACTTCACCGCATCTTATTTCTATTTTATTTTTTCTATTCATGTGCACTGTTGGACTCTACCTCATATTTTGTCAGCATTAGCACCTTTTTATTCTATGCAATTTCTTGGTTATGCAATTATGTAGCAATTTTATGCTTTTCTATGCAATTTTGCACATGCAATGTCACTTTATATGCGTTTTTTTGCAACTTGAAGGTTATGTGATTATTTAGCAATTTTATGCGTTTCTATGAAAATTTGCACATACCTTGTCACTATATATGTGTTTTATGCAATTTTGCACATGCAATGTCATTTTATATAGCCTTTTAACTAATTTAGCACTTTATTTATGGTACTAATTTTTTCACTAGAGCGCGACACCATATATTGATTTTTATTTACTTATTGTTGGTGCAGTTTGACCAGTTCGGTGTCTGCTGCAGCTAGTGTTCAGTTGTTTATTGTTGTTCTGGTAGCGCAGAGATATTCTTTCCTATTCATACCCACAACATGATGTTGCCACCACCATGTTTCACCGTGGGAATGGTGGTTTCAGGGCGATGTACAGTGTTAGTTTTCCGCCACACATAGTGTTGCTTTTAGGAAGAAAAATCTTATCTGACCAGAGCACCTTATTCCACATGTTTGATGTGTCCCCCACATGGCTTCTAGCAAACTGCAAATGGGACTTCTCATGGCTTTCTTTCAGTAATGGCTTTCTTCTTACTACACTTCCATAAGGACTAGATTTGTGCAGTGCACAACTAATAGTCGTCCTGTGGACAGACTCTCCCACATGAGCTTTGGATCTCTGCAGCTCCTCCAGAGTAACCACAGGCCTCTTGGCTGCTTCTCTGATTAATGCTCTCCTTGTTCTCCTTGTTTAGGTGGATGGCCATGTCATGGTAGGTTTGTGCCATGGAATGTCCCACACTCCGCTTGAGTGCTTCCATCATATATCACTTCCTCCCAGTCTGAATATAGATATCAGATATTCCAAACCGCTGACAACCAAGAACTAGACAGTACTCGTTTTGGCTGCTGAACATGAACTGTTTATTTGAACAAAGGCACACAGAGATATTCAAACTTCTCATCAGTAGACTGTCCAATCAGCAGGGAGAGCTGTTGGAGGAATTCCCCCCCCCCTTCTCACAGCTAATCTACATAGACATGTACATCCCATATTAGGTTGCTCCCAAGGCAGACAGACACAATAGAACAATGGGATACAGCCACACCTAACACATAGCAACCCCCACCCCACCTCAAGCCATCTAGCAATAGTCTCTGATGAACGGTGGACTTTATCTTCATATATTCTTGAGGTCAGACTGGGGTTCTCAGTCACCCTGTGCCCCTAATAGACACAGGGTGACATACACATAGGAGGGGCTGGGGGAGCTGGACAAGGAGCTTCCAGTGCTCTCCAAGGTAACCTGGGTTCCCCAAGCCCCCTGCCCAAAGTGACTCCCGTCACAGTTTGCAGTTGTGCCATATTCTTTCCATTTTTGGATGATGGATTGAACAGTGCTCCGTGAGATGATCAAAGCTTGGGAAAAATTTTTATAACCTAACTCTGCTTTAAACTTCTCCAAAACTTTATCCCTGGCCTGTTGGGTGTGTTCTTTGGCCTGCATGATGCTGTTTGTTCACTAAGGTTCTCTAAGAAACCTCTGAGGGCTTCACAGAACATCTGTATTTATACTGAGATTAAATTACATTCAGTTGGACTCTATTTGCTAATTAGGTGACTTCTGAAGGCAATTGGTTCTATTCGATTTTAGTCAGGGGTATCAGAGTAAAGGGGGCTGAATACAAATGCACACCACACTTTTCAGATATTTTTTTGTAAGATATTTTGAAAACCATTTATTATTTTCCTTCCACTTCACAATTATGTGCCACTTTGTGTTGGTCTATCACATAAAATCCAAATAAAATACATTTACGTTTCTGGTTGTAGCATGACAAAAGGTGGAAAATTTCAAGGGTTATGAATACTTTTTCAAGGCACTGTAAAATTTTGTTTTTTTTTTGTTTGTTTTTTAAGAGTTTCCTGTGGACGGTGCTAAATCAGTAGGCGACTATACTGTCCAGACATGCTTCTAAGGAAGTATGTCAATGCAAAAGCAGTGTTTGAATCAGGACATGGGATGCGTATATCATAGGCACATGCACGGGGTGTTCTGGCTGTGCTTCTTGCGCTAGAGCTTTTTCTTTCTTGTGGCAAGTGCCCGGACTCTGTTCCAGCAGCTCTGCCAATGAAACTGTGAGTGGGACTGTTTTTCATTTGAATCCAGTTACTGAGAGTGTGAGGAGTGCAGCCACTGACCACAGAGTATGCAGGCAGGTGCCCACATTTGCCGATGTTACCTCCTATAGTTCAGCTACAGCATCCCTGAGTATGTAGCAGAGTGATATTCAGCTGCACTTCGCCAGCTCTCCCTTGTATCTCTGCTTACCACTTTCATAGGACAGCCACGCTTAGTTGTGAGCAGATGTCTATTTGAAATATTCAAAAATTATAAGTGGGAAAACAAATGGAAAAGGAAACTATTTGTGAACAAATCCCCCAAGAAAGATATGCTGTTGGCTGGATTCTCAGTATGCATGAGCCTCCTGGCAGAGTGAGGAGCTCAAAATCATATGAGAACACATAGCCTGTTAGAAGAGTGCATTATCACAGGAGTTTAAGCTCCCAGAAGTGTTGGAGGCTGGGGCTGAGATTAGTTTAGTTCATGATTTGGGGTGGGGGGAGCGGTTTGTCATATGCAGAGATGTATAAGATGTGTGTGTGTGTATGTATGTGTATATATATATATATATATATATATATATATATATATATATATATATATATATATATTAAATAAATGTAGTACTGGTAGATTTGCAATCTACCGCACGTTAGGTAAATTTAGTAACTTGTTCGTTAGGAAGGTTAAGTTTGCCTCTGTTCCAGCTTGGCTGACGTTGTGTGTGTTTCCATGCTGACCGGTGGGTGTCGCTGTTATCACTGGTTAGTGTTGGAAAGGCAACGTGTTGAAGCGTATGGATGCTCTTCTGTCCCGGAGACAAGGCAAGGGTATTTATGGGACAGACGCCATATTTTGGGGTTCGTTTTTCAGCCGCCTGCTGGCCCTCCTGGCCGACCGGTATGCGTTAAGGAGCTACCTCGTGGTCCTCCATTCCGGAGGCCCACGATACTACGGCGCAGGGGTGGGTCCAGAGGCTTGTCTGGGGCCTACCACTGCGGCCGAGGAATGGTCCTGAGCTGTCAGTCCTGTGTAACGAAGCTGGACAACCGAGGAGATCCCAGGGGAGGACCTGTCTTGGCAGAGGCGTAACTAGAACCTTCAGGGCCCCGGTGCAAGAAACCATGATGGGCCCCCCTTCCACCTGAGCCCCGGCTTCCAATTTTGGGAGGGTGTCCATGGACATCCTCCCAAAACCGTGCTTCCCACATGACCCCTTGGACATGCATCCAGCGCAATCACATCAGCCCTTTACTATGTGATCAGCTGATCACATGCAAACAGACTGGTTATCCACAGCTCTTTCCTCACACACTGTGTTTGTGTTAGGAAATGACTGCCATTAACTGTCAAGAATGTCAGTAATATGTTTACACTGATAATCAGTGCCCCAATCATCAGTGCCCATCAGTGCCGCCTATCAGTGCCCATCACTTCCACCTGCAAGTGTTACCTATCAGTGCTCATTAATGCTGCCTATTAGTGCCCATCAATTCTGCCTATCAGCACCACCTATCAGTGCTCATTAATGCCACCTAACTGCGTCCATCAGTGCCACCTATCAGTACTCTTCAATTCTGTCCATCAAAGCCCATCAATACTGCCTGAGTTCTGCCTCAGTGCCCATCAGTACCACCTATCAGTGCCCATCAATGGCACCTATCAGTGCAGCCTTTCAGTGCACATTAGTGCCTCCTATCAGTGCTGCCTATCAGTGCTCATCAATGTGGCCTATCAGTGCTCATCAGTGCCTCCTATAAGTGCTCATCAGTGCCTCCTATCAGTGCCCATCAGTGCCTCCTATCAGTGCTCATCAGTGCCTCCTATCAGTGCTCATCAGTGCCTCCTATCAGTGCCCATCAGTGCCTCTTATCAGTGCCCATAAATGCCTCCTATCAGTGTCAATCAGTGCCTTCTATCAGTGCCCATCAGTGCTTTCTATCAGTGCTCATCAGTGACTTCTATCAGTGCTCATCAGTGCCCATCAGTGCCTTCTATCAGTGCTCATCAGTGCCGTCTATCAGTGCTCATCAGTGCCTTCTATCAGTGCTCATCAGTGCCCATCCATGCCTTCTATCAGTGCTCATCGGTGCCTTCTATCAGTGCTCATCGGTGCCTTCTATCAGTGCTCATCAGTGCCTTCTATCAGTGCTCATCAGTGCCCATCAGTGCCTTCTATCAGTGCCCATCGGTGCCTTCTATCAGTGCTCATCGGTGCCTTCTATCAGTGCCCATCAGTGCCTTCTATCAGTGCTCATCAGTGCCCCTTAGTGCCTTCTATCAGTGCTCATCAGTGCCATCTATCAGTGCTCATCAGTGCCTTCTATCAGTGCTCATCAGCGCCGTCTATCAGTGCTCATCAGTGCCTTCTATTAGTGCTCATCAGTGCCTATCAGTGCCTTCTATTAGTGCTCATCAGTGCTCATCAGTGCCTTCTATCAGTGCTCATCAGTGCCGTCTATCAGTGCTCATCAGTGCCGTCTATCAGTGCTCATCAGTGCCTTCTATTAGTGCTCATCAGTGCCCATCAGTGCTCATCAGTGCCTTCTAACAGTGCTCATCAGTGCCCATCAGTGCTTTCTATCAGTGCTCATCAGTGCCCATCAGTGCCTTCTATCAGTGCTCATTAGTGCCCATCATTGCCTTCTATCAGTGCTCATCAGTGCCCATCAGTGCCTTCTATCAGTGCTCATCAGTGCCCATCAGTGCCTTCTATCAGTGCTCATCAGTGCCCATCAGTGCCTTCTATCAGTGCTCATCAGTGCCCATCAGTGCCTTCTATTAGTGCTCATCAGTGCCTTCTATTAGTGCTCATCAGTCCCTGCTATTAATTTCTATCAGTGCTGTCTGCCTTCTCAGGACAGCACAGCTCTGAGCGGAGATCGTGTGTCATAGATTAATAGCACAGAGAGACTCGAGCGGCATTTATGTTCTATTTGTCGGTCCTCTCTGGCATGGATGAGAGAGGAGGACACACAGCTGATCTCACTGCTCCCCCTTCTCCCCCCTCCCCTCTCCTGTGTGCTCCGCGGGCACTCAAGTGTGAAGCTAAAGAGCTCACATTTCCCGCGGAGCACACAGGAGAGGGAGGGGGGAGAAGGGGGAGCAGTGAGATCAGCTGTGTGTCCTCTCTCATCCATGCCAGAGAGGACCAACAAATAGAACATTAATGCCGCCGGAGTCTCTCTGTGCTATTAATCTATGACACACGATCTCCGCTCAGAGCGTGTGTGAAGATCAACCCCGCTGGGCCCCCCCCCACAGTGGCTGAATGCCGGGCCCAGTCGCAACTGCGACAGTTGCGACCCTGGTAATTCCGCCACTGCGCCTTGGAGAGATCACGCAGCGTGCTGGTCTATAGAGGGGCCTGGTGACTCGGTTGGAGGACGTATCCGAAAGTAACTATACAGCATAGTGTTGCTGGGTTGGCTTAAAGTTTCAGGCACTGTGACTGACATTCATTACAGAAAATCTGATACATCCTGTGGCAGAGGATAGTACAGATTTTGTTCCCAAGCAAGTCTGTGGCAGAGACTTTGATTCGTGCTGCGTACTGGCTGCTAGGCTGGTGAGAGAGGCCTATCCAGACAAGCAAGGAGTGTGTCCCACGAGGGGAGCGCATTCCATACAATATCTGAATTCTACCCGGACATTTGTTAAAAGAACCCTAAAGGAAGATGTTTGAGTTTCTTCTGCAGTTTCCCTTTCGTCTCTTTCCTGCTATTTCCTAAGTCAAGTGTTTAATAAAGCATTGAAAACATACTCCAGTGTTGGTGCATGTATCGTCCAGAGGTAAACTCAATGGAACCCTAGACCCGGTGCCAGTGAAACAGAGGGAAGCAGAGTAAAGACCCGCTTAAACCAGCAGCTCCACCGAGAGTTATTGCTACATAAATAAATAAAACCAGCTTAGGGTCCCCCCAAAATCCATACCAGACCCTTATCTGAGCAGGATGAGCTAGCAGCCCCCGTCCTGAACCATACCAAACCATATGCCCTCAACATGGGGGTGCTTTGGGGCAATTCCTTTATTGAAAAAAAAAAAAAAAACCAGTGTCCCCCCCACCCATGTAAATCCATCATCAATCACGGCACCCGTCACACCTGAAAAAAAAAATTGCATCTGTCTGCCATGAAGGCTGGCTGCCTACTGCAGGCTCTGCCGTTTGACAGTTTTTTTATAGGTGAGGGGGAGCCACCTGATGGCACCCCCCACCTTGTGACGTAACAGACCGGTGCATGCTGGGTCAGTGAGTGTTCGGTGCCACCAGGTGACGTTGCCAGGTGGCTCTGCCCTTTTCCTATATAAGAACTGTCAAATGGCGGAGCCTGCAGTTGGTGGCCAGCCTTCATGGACCGCGGCTGTGGCGGCGGCGGATTGACGATGGATTTACTTTGGGGGACACTGTTTTTGTATTTTTTATTTTTTAATAAAGGAATTGTCAAAAATTTTCATTGTGTTTTAATTACTCTTTGACACTTTTTTGGTGAATGGGTAGGAGTACTATGTACCCCATACTAATTCATATAGCGCGGGGGAGGTCGGAATCTGGGGGCCCCCTTTTTAAAGGAAGCTTCTGGATTCTGACAAGCCCTCTGCCCGCATACCCCCACAACCACTGGCCAGGGTTGTGGGGATCCGGCCCTTGTGCTCATCAACATGGGGACAGGGTGCTTTGGGGTGGGAAAGGCAGAGCCATCCCTGCCCCAAAGCACCCACCCCCCCATGTTATGGGCATGTGGCCTGGTGTGGTTCAGGAGGGGGGCACGCGCTCGTCCCCCCCTTTCCTGACTTGCCAGGCTGCATGCTCGGTTAAGGGTCTGGTATGGATTTTAAGGGGGACCCCACACAGTTTTTTTAAAAATCCCATGTATCTCCGCGTACCACTTTTTTTTAAAATTTTGCTGTGGGGTTTTCCTTAAAATCCATACCAGACCCAAAGGCTCTGCCCCCCACCCCAATGCACCTTCTTGTGTCAATGTTGATGGGGGCAAAGGGCCTCATCCCCACAACCCTGGTCGGTGGTTTTAGGGGTCTACGGGTGGGAGGCTTATCGAAATCTGGAAGCCCCCTTTAACAAGCCCTCCTTATGTGAATGAGTATGGGGTACATAGTACCCCTACCTATTCACCAGTAAAGTGTAAAAAATGAGTAAAGACACAACGCAAGTTTTTGATAAGTGCTTTGTTAAAAAAAAATACAAAAAAAATGTCCCCCAGTGTAGATCTATCGTCAATCACAACGCCCACCGCACCGCTGGATCCGAAAAAAGAGAAAAAAAAACCTCTGGTCCCGCTATCTGCCTGCTCCTCCATCTGACATTTCTTAAATAGTTTATTGTAGGGGCCACCCGGTGATGTCACATTCTTGTAACGTCATCAACCAAGGCATGCTGGGTGGATAGGAAAAAAGGAGATGCAGCTCACAAACACTCTTGATCTGGAATGACACTGCCCTAGTAAGAACTGGTTCCAGGTGCTGGCTTTGTTGGTTTGCAGTGAGGTAGAAAGAAATCCTGGATAGCCGCACTCTGGGATAAGGACATCTTTATTTCAATAAAATCCAACAATACAGTCAATAGCAGAGACGTACAGGGTGGTAGACTGCTAACGCGTTTCACATCATTTGGATGCTTATTCGTAGCTAGAGAGGGAAAGTAATAGTGTGGTATAAATAGAAAAGTAAAAAAGTAAAAGAGGGGGGGCGGGGTATGCATGCCGGTAAAACAACCAATCACCGCGCTGCATAGCAAACCCACCCTCTCAGTGTAATTAAAACAATAATGATCCCATTATAAAAACCTACACCTGCAAAAAGAGGAGAGAAAACATCCATTATTAAACTAACCAAAATGCATAAAGAAAAATATAAGTAGATAAAACTGTCATGCCAATATAAATAAGCACAAACTCATAAAAATAACTGAAAAAAGGGAAAAGAAAAGGTAGGTATTGGATGTTAAAACCCTCCATAGCAGGTGAAGCCACAACAATGGAACAAACTTGAGTAGTTGGGAGTGCCAAAAAGTGTTACACCATAAAGTCGTGTAACCACAAGGTACTCTGCTCACACATTTGCGAAAACAAAAAATACACAAAAAAATATATGTATGTACATAGACCTGAATAAGACATGCATAAATGTGTGACAGCGCGGTCCCGACATAGCGTACATAAACACTCCAAAGCACTCTCGCAACCTTAAAACAGCAAATGTGCATAAGCAGTTTAGATGAAATATACATACATTTTCATTTCAAGTACAAGCATATTAGACATGAGATCAGCGTGTATGTACATTAAACATGAAATTAGAGATTTATGCACATTACTCCTCCAACTCCTCCAATCATTCTTAACCACTTGTATTTTATAGACGAGAGAGTTGACAAAAATATGTGCAGTAAAAAATATATATATAGATCTGAAAAAGGGGTCGGTCCAACTACCCGAAAGAGTGGTTACAAATGTATCAAAAGTATCAAACATGTAGCATCGCATCCAAAGCACTGGTGTCAGATAAATCTTTACTTTCTGAAAAGAAAAAACAGTAAAAAACAAACAAACAGAAACATGAAAATGGATTAGACACCAGATGAACCACAAAAAAGTATGAATAAATATCCATTGTTGTTGATATTAAACTCCCATGACAATATCATGTTAGCTATGCGGTCAATAATGAAAAGATATATGATCAATCACATAGGAAACATAGAAGAACCCAACAAAGGAACCAAAACAAAGGACCGAATAAACTATTAAATGAATGCAGTTTTCACATACAGTGCCTTGCAAAAGTATTCGGCCCCCTTGAACTTTTCAACCTTTTGCCACATTTCAGGCTTCAAACATAAAGATATAAAATTGTAATTTTATGTGAAGAATCACCAACAAGTGGGACACAATTGTGAAGTGGAACGAAATCTATTGGATATTTTAAACTTTTTTAGCAAATAAAAAACTGAAAAGTGGTGCGTGCAAAATTATTCGGCCCCTTTACTTTCAGTGCAGAAAACTCACTCCAGAAGTTCAGCGAGGATCTCTGAATGATCCAATGTTGTCCTAAATGACTGATGGTGATAAATAGAATCCACCTGTGTGTAATCAAGTCTCTGTATAAATGCACCTGCTCTGTGATAGTCTCAGGGTTCTGTTGAAAGCGCAGAGAGCATCATGAAGACCAAGGAACACACCAGGCAGGTCCGTAATACTGTTGTGGAGAAGTTTAAAGCCGGATTTGGATACAAAAAGATTTCCCAAGCTTTAAACATCCCAAGGAGCACTGTGCAAGCGATCATTTTGAAATGGAAGGAGTATCAGACCACTGCAAATCTACCAAGACCTGGCTGTCCCTCTAAACTTTCAGCTCAGACAAGGAGAAGACTGATCAGAGATGCAGCCAAGAGGCCCATGATCACTCTGGATGAACTGCAGAGAACTACAGCTGAGGTGGGAGAGTCTGTCCATAGAACAACAATCAGTCGTACACTGCACAAATCTGGCCTTTATGGAAGAGTGGCAAGAAGAAAGCCATTTCTCAAAGATATCTAAAAAAAGTCTCGTCTAAAGTTTGCCACAAGCCACCTGGGAGACACACCAAACAGGTGGAAGAAGGTGCTCTGGTTCGATGAAACCAAAATCGAACTTTTTGGCCACAATGCAAAACGATATGTTTGGCGAAAAAGCAACACAGCTCATCACCCTCAACACACCATCCCCACTGTCAAACATGGTGGTGGCAGCATCATGGTTTGGGCCTGCTTTTCTTCAGCAGGGACAGGGAAGATGGTTAAAATTGAGGGGAAGATGGATGCAGCCAAATACAGGACCATTCTGGATGAAAACCTGTTGGAGTCTGCAAAAGACCTGAAACTGGGACGGTGATTTATCTTCCAACAAGACAATGATCCCAAACATACAGCAAAATCTACAAAGGAATGGTTCACAAATAAACGTATCCAGGTGTTAGAATGGCCAAGTCAAAGTCCAGACCTGAATCCAATCGAGAATCTGTGGAAAGAGCTGAAAACTGCTGTTCACAAACGCTCTCCATCCAACCTCACTGAGCTCGAGCTGTTTTGCAAGGAAGAATGGGCAAGAATTTCAGTCTCTCGATGTGCAAAACTGATAGAGACATACCCCAAGCGACTTGCAGCTGTAATCGCAGCAAAAGGTGGCTCTACAAAGTATTAACGCAAGGGGGCCGAATAATTTTGCACGCCCCACTTTTCATTTTTTTATTAGTTAAAAAAGTTTCAACAATCCAATAGATTTCGTTCCACTTCACAATTGTGTCCCACTTGTTGGTGATTCTTCACAAAAAATTAAAATGTTATATCTTTATGTTTGAAGCCTGAAAAGGTTGGCAAAAGGTTGAAAAGTTCAAGGGGGCCGAATACTTTTGCAAGGCACTGTAGATCAAAGTGCTAGCAGACTATGCTACAACAGCAAATGTATAGAGACCATAAGTCTCACTCCATGTGCTGAAATAGGTTGAGTTGAATAATAACACAATAGAGAGTAACCTCAAACGCACACAGATATAGTAGGGTGGCTATAGAATCTGCATCAAACAAAGCCCAGACCTGCATCCAAAAGAAAAATTAAGAATTATTAGGGCAGCCTTGCTACATAGTACCATGCGATTAGAAATTCCCAAAGACTCACTTCTCGTGCTGCAAAACACCATGGCTCACTATAAGAATACCATAAATCTAGAGTGGGATTGACAAAAATAATAAAGCCAAAAGGCGAAAAGAACAAAATGGTCTATAACAAACCTAACAGCATTAAGCCATGTATTAGGAGACTCGAAAGAGTCTCACTTGAAGCGCTGCAGCATATCACAGTTGACTGTCAAAAAATTATGTCAATGGGACTGTAGCTTAGTATATCTGACTAGATAAAACTAGTTTTTTTTATATCATATATTATTAAGGCGGCCTTGCTACATAATACCATGCAATTAGGAATTACCGAAGTCTCACTTCTCGTGCTGCAGGACGCCACGGCTTGCTATAGAGAAACCACAAATCTAAAGTGGGACTGACAAAAATAAAACCGAAAGGCAGAAAGGACAAAATAGTCTATAACAAGCCTTACTGTATTATGCCATGCATTCGGAGACTCAAAAGAGTCTCACTTAAAGAGTCTCACTCAAACTGCTAAAAAAATACTGCTACTTGCTATGGCATAAGGCTGAAGCCTGAAAAACTTAGGCCTAGGGAATCGTATTTCCAATCTACCAAGAATGCAAAATAGGTGAGTATTTGGAAACCTAGCTACATAGTACCATGCGATTAGAAATTCCCAAAGTCTCACTTCTTGTGCTGCAGAACACCATGGCTCGCTATAAGAATACCATAAATCTAGAGTGGGATTGACAAAAATAATAATAAAGATGAGAGGCGAAAAGAACAAAATGGTCTATAACAAACCTAACTGCATTATGCCATGTATTCGGAGACTCGAAAGGGACTCACTTGAAGTGCTGCAGCATATCACAGTTGACTATCAAAAAATTATGTCAATGGGACTATAGTTTAGTATATAGGACTAGATAGAACTAGTTTTTTTTATATTATATATTGTTAAGGCGGCCTTGCTGCATAATACCATGCAATTAGAAATTCCCGAAGTCTCACTACTCGTGCTGCAGGACACCACGGCTCGCTATAGAGACACCACTAATCTAGAGTGAGACTGACAAAAAATAAAACCGACAGGCGGAAAAGACAAAATAGTCTATACCGAGCCTTACTGTATTATGCCGTGCATTCGGAGACTCAAAAGGGTCTCTCTTGAGGAGTCTCACTCAAACTGCTGAAAAAATGCTACTACTTGTTATGGCATAAAGCTGAAGCCTAAAAAACTTAGGCCTGGGGAATTATGTTTCCAATCTACCAGGAATGCAGAATATATGAGTATTTGAAAACCGGATATCTAATCTATCAACAGTAAAAATGTATAATGTAAATATCAATGGGACATATTAAATTGTAGACAATGCATAAGCAGGCTGATGCAACTTTCTAATGATAACAAATTTAGGGAAGCTGATTAATGTTGGTAAAATCCCAGGTGGAGCACTACTGAGGATATGAATAACAGAAACTACAGGTAAAGTCATTTATATGTATGCGAAGACGCAGGACGCATGTACGATTATTCATAAAAATGTGACACATTCCACTCGAAATTGAGCCCAAGGGGTCGTCTCGTGTTGAGAGAGAAGATCCATTGGACTTCACGTCTGCATAAGATTCTAAATTTGTCACCCCCCCTCGGTGGTGTCCTAATTTTGTCAATGACAAGGCAAGACGTGTCCTTCTGATCAACTTCGTTCCAATGACGTGCAACGTTTGTGGCATGATCCTTGTCAATGTCGTAGAGATGGTCGTACAACCGGTCTTTCAGCCTGCGTGTAGTTCTCCCTACATATTGGATGGAACATGTAGTGCATGTAATGACGTATATTACATAACGCGTGTTACAGTTAACAAAAGAATTAATTTTATGGGACTTTCCTGTGGACATTGATGTCACCACGTCTCCACCCTTAACAAATGGACAATAGTTGCAGTTACGAGCACCACACTTAAAAGTGCCCTGAAATGATAACCAATTTTTAGATTTGTTTTTGCTGGAAAAGAGGCTGGGTGACAGAAGGTTACCAAGGGATGATGCTTTTCTAGAGACACTGCGGATACCCTTAGCCAAAATTTTGGAATAGATGGGATCATTGGACAGGACCGGGAGATACTTAGTGACAATTTTTTGTATCTTGTGGAATTCCACACTATAGGGTGTGGAGAAGGTGGGAATAAAGGATGGTCCCTTGTGGGACCTAGGATCCTCCCTGTCTTTAATCTTATCCACAAGGAGCTGGTGACGGGGTGTCTTTTTGGCTATGGACAGACCTTTATTGATGGTAGCTGGAGAATATCCTCTGTCCATAAACCTAGAGGACATAGAGATAGCTTCCCTATCAAAATCACTCTCCTTACTGCAGATTCTCCTCAGCCTTAGGAACTGTCCAAGTGGGATATTCCTAATAGTATGTCCAGGATGATTAGAATCGGCCCTAAGGAGTGTGTTACCCCCACTGGGTTTTCTGTATAGATTCGAAGTGACCTCAGGACCATCCAATGTGAAAGGAACATCCAGAAACTCAATAGATATTGGGTCCATTTTACCTGTGAATTTTAAATTCAAGTTATTATCATTTAAGTAAAGAAGCCAATTATCAATTTCAACCAGTGGATCAGACACAATGAATAACAGGTCATCTATATACCTACAGTAAAACACTGTATCTAATCGGCGGAGGCTGTCATCCCCAAAAATGCGGAGCCTTTCCCACCACCCCATGTAAAGGTTGGCCAGGGATGGTGAGAACTTCGCGCCCATGGAGGCGCCGCACTTCTGGAGATAGTACTCCCCATCGAACATAAAGAAATTATGTGTAAGTAAATATTCTAAACACATGATGATAAATTCTTGCACAACTAGAGAAAAAAGACCAGATCTTTCTAAAAAGAAGGCCACGGCCCGAAGGCCTAAGCTGTGTGGGATAGAAGAGTACAGCTGGACACATCACAAGTGATCCAGCGAAAGTTCTTCTCCCAGGACATCCCTTTCAGTTTGGACAGAAGTTGTTTAGTGTCACGTAAATATCCAGGAAGGTTGGTCACTAGGGGCTGTAGTTGCTGATCAACCCATTGGCCCAAACGTTCATTCAGAGAGTCAATGCCGGCTACAATTGGTCTTCCTGTAAGTGGTGAAAGGCCTTTGTGTAGCTTAGGAAGGTGATGGAAAATGGGCATAACTGGAAATGCAGGGATGAACATATCTTTCTCTTTAGGGGTGAAGATGCCTATAGAGACCGCTCTGTCAAGAAGACATACCAACTCCTTTTTGAAAGGTTCGGTGGGATCACCTTTTAGTTTGCTGTAGGTAGAGGAATCTGATAGCTGGCGTAGTGCTTCTTCTCTATATGCGGAGGCATTTAGGATCACCACAGCCCCCCCCCTTTATCTGCATTTCTTATTACAATCGAGGGATCTTTATGTAAGTTGTTAAGAGATTTTTTCTCCTCAGCAGTGAGGTTCCCAGGTTTGTTATGAACAATACTATTTGCAAGGTGTGCCAAATCCTTCTCTACCAATTTCTGATATGTGTCCATGTCCTTTCCTCTGGAGTTAATGGGGTAAAAGTCAGATTTCAGATTAAAGGATACTGTATGACACTTGGTGTTATCTACCGGTACATGTGAGCTTGATTCAATAGCTAAATCTGATAGGTCTACTGACGTACATACATCGGAAAATTAAATGGGAAAAAGAGTTGACTCACCAGTTGGCAGAAGACTCTGTTGTAAAGTAATTTGATTCGGCTGTGGGATGATTTGATCATCTTCATTCTCCATATAGTAGTGTTTTTGTAGTGTCAAAGTCTGTACGAATCTGTTCACATCGAGAATAGTGTTGAACAAATCAAAGTGGTTAGTGGGGCAAAAATTCAAACCCCTAGACAACAGGGAAATATCAGAGGTGGATAGAAGGCAAGATGAAAGGTTGATTACGTTAAGGGTGTCCATTATATCCGACCCCGCAGCTGGTATCGGTTTGTACCTGTCTCTTCTGTGCCTCCCCCCCCCCTCCGTGTTTTCCTCTTTTCTTCCCTTTTCTCTTGTTTCGGCCATGTCCGCCCGGGTTTAAAGATATCGGATTGGTTTTGGTAGTGGTGTGATTACCATCAGAAGAGGAATCGGATCCGGTAGTTGCTAAGGTATCACAAGTGCCTTCCCCCTCTGTGTCAGAAAAACTGACCCTCTTCTTTGGGGTGGACCTCCGTGGCTAGTGGGATTGAAAAGGTTTTTTTTTCCATAAGTACACTTTGTTGGTGTCATAATCCAATTGATCCCTTGTCCTTTTATCGTTTTTAGTGGAAATGACATTTCTTTCAAGTTTGTCCAGTCTTTTGTTCAACTGCCCATCAAGATTAGCATAGTCTGGTGCTTATTGTTGTGCTATGAGGTCTTTTTGGATTAGGGCCATTTCACTCTGTATGCGATTCAATTCCTTTTGCTTGAAATCTATGATGATGTTCATCAACTTAAAGGAACAAGTGGAAAGTGCATTAGTCCATTCAAGTTTCGATTCTTCATCTGTAAACTCAAAAGTAGGAAACTTTTTTATTCTTAGACCCCGAGGGATCTGCTTCAATGATACATAGTCGGTCAGAGCCTTAATATCCCGAAAAATACGAATCTCCTTAGCCATGAGGCTTTCAAGTTTGCGGAAGGTACCCCGCAGTGATACATCGCTGGAGACTAAATTTTGGGACGAGCATAGCTGGCTAGATCTTAGTGGGTTATCAGATGGAGCCATGAGAGTCCGGCTAAATCCCATGTCAGGCTCTGGAATGGCTGGGTTGGACGTAATATCTATGGATGTCTGGTTCAAAGGGATATCCATGGTGCAAAAAAGCTGCCTCCAAAACGGCCATCATCAATCACGGCACCCGTCGCACCTGAAAAAAAAATTGCATCTGTCTGCCATGAAGGCTGGCCGCCTACTGCAGGCTCTGCCGTTTGACAGTTTTTTTATAGGTGAGGGGGAGCCACCTGATGGCACCCCCCACCTTGTGACGTAACAGACCGGTGCATGCTGGGTCAGTGAGGGCATAAGTGTTCGGTGCCACCAGGTGACGTTGCCAGGTGGCTCTGCCCTTTCCTATATAAGAACTGTCAAATGGCGGAGCCTGTAGTTGGTGGCCAGCCTTCATGGACTGCGGGAACGTTTTTTTATTCTTTTTTGGGATCGGCTGTGGCGGCGGCGGGATTGACGATGGATTTACATCGGGGGACACTGTTTTTGTATTTTTTATTTTTTAATAAAGGAATTGTCAAAAATTTTCATTGTGTTTTAATTACTCTTTGACACTTTTTTGGTGAATGGGTAGGAGTACTATGTACCCCATAATAATTCATATAACGCGGGGGAGGTCGGGATCTGGAGGCCTCCCTGTTAAAGCAGGCTTCTGGATTCTGACAAGCCCCCTGCCCGCATACCCCCACAACCACTGGCCAGGGTTGTGGGGATCAGGCCCTTGTGCTCATCAACATGGGGACAGGGTGCTTTGGGGTGGGGAAGGCAGAGCCATCCCTGCCCCAAAGCACCCACCCCCCATGTTGAGGGCCTGTGGCCTGGTGTGGTTCAGGAGGGGGGCACGCGCTCGTCCCCCCTTTCCTGACTTGCCAGGCTGCATGCTCGGTTAAGGGTCTGGTATGGATTTTAAGGGGGACCCCACACAGTTTTTTTTAAAAATCCCTTTTATCTCTGCTTATTTCTTTTTTTTTTTTTAATTTTGGTGTGGGGTTTCCCTTAAAATCCATACCAGACCCAAAGGCTCTACCCCCCACCCCAATGCACCTCCTTGTGTCAATGTTGATGGGGGCAAAGGGCCTCATCCCCACAACCCTGGTCGGTGGTTTTAGGGGTCTACGGGTGGGAGGCTTATCGAAATCTGGAAGCCCCCTTTAACAAGCCCTCCTTATGTGAATGAGTTTGGGGTACATAGTACCCCTACCTATTCACCAGTAAAGTGTAAAAAATGAGTAAAGACACAATACAAGTTTTTGATAAGTGCTTTGTTAAAAAAAATACAAAAAAAGTCCCCCAGTGTAGATCTATTGTCAATCACAACGCCCACTGCACCGCTGGACCCAAAAAAAGACAAAAAAACCTCTGGTCCCGCTATCTGCCTGCTCCTCCATCTGACATTTCCTAAATAGTTTATGGTAGGGGCCACCCGGTGATGTCACATTCTTGTAACGTCATCAACCGAGGCATGCTGGGTGGATGATGTCACAAGGAGGGGGTCACGAAATTATGTAATTGGGTGATTCTGCCCCTTAGTTATTTAAGAAATGTCAGATGGAGGAGCAAGCAGATAGTGGGAGCCTTTGAAGAAATTGGAGTTTTTTCTTTTTTTGGGTCTGGTGGTGCGGTGGGCTTTGTGATTGACGATGAATCTACAACAGGGGAAAATTAAAAAAAAAAATTTTAATAAAGGAATTGTCCAGAACTTGTGTTGTGTCTTTACTCACTTTTTACACTTTTTTGGTGAATGTGTAGGTCCACTATGTACCTCATGCTCATTCACATATGGGGGGCCAGGATCTGGGGGCTTCCATGCATACCCCCACAACCACCGCCCATGGTTATGGGCAAGAGACTTCTTTTGACCGATCTGAATTAGAATCATTCCGAAAATTTGGAATTCCTTAGAAAATTAATAAATGACACAAAATTTAATGAAACAAAACAAAACTAAATGAATTCTGAAACAAATCAACGGAACAAAATTTGTAACGCAATGAGCCTGAATCTGAAAAGAAACAAATTTTTTCGTTCTACACATGTCTACTGCAAAGAATGTTAACCTGATGGATTATAATTAGTAATCATGCAGGAAATCGTAACAAACATTTACAGTATCTCATTGCAGGAAACTGTCAGATGGGTAGGTTTGACAATATGCGCACTAGTTGTAAAAAAATACTTTTGACATATGTCTATTACTCTTGTTAGTGCCTATTTTTAGCTTTTTAAGGGGTTTACTCCTGTAATAGCTTTGTACAGAACAGAAGTTGAAGAATTGTTGCACTTAAGACCTGAGCCCAATATTCCTACATTAATGTCTCTCCCAAGTACTAATCCCACACTTCCACACTGCCACATCATAAGCCTACACAATACCTTTGTAGTGTACTGATTCCTAATTTCTCTATTCAAGATATCACTGTAGGTACCTACATAAAGAAACTGACTATTAAGGCCACTGGAGAGAAACATCTTTTTCCAGTTATTTTATTCATTTTGTTTGTCATATTTAATAGATTTGTCTAGTCTAGTGCATACATTTGCCTAGTCCAGTCCTGTACTGTCAATACATTATGTATGCATAATTGAAAGGCACCAAAGCCAACTGCACCTGGAAATGTCACAGTAGATCAATATAGTCAAACTGCTGGTGTCAAACAAACATCATTATTAATAACATTCCTTTTTTTTACCGGCTCTACAGTCTAAAGGTCATCTAGCTAGGTGTTTTGTTTGATTTTTTAATTTTTTTTATTCTTAAATCATACTTTTTATAATTATACTATCAAATCCTGTGAGCATAGAGCAGATTGGGGGGAGGGGAGATGGGATTGGGCCGAGCCACGCTGTGCGTGTCAATAGACGCTAACCGCCTTTCTCGGGATTGAGCCTGCAGGTGCACCCCCATAGGAAGCTTCCTATAATGGCACACAGAGAAAGGGAGGAGCCTGGAGTTCTGGAAGGGAACCCCAGAAGTGGAGTTTTGAGGTTGCATGCACAGAGCAGGTAAGTATAACATATTTGTTATTTTCCACCAAAAAAATACAAATACAAATGCTTTAAATTAAATATTTCCTCCAGATCTGACCTACATTGCAACAGAACCAAAATCATCCAAGTGTTTGAAAGACTAAGATCTAAAAAGATCCAGCTTCACTTTATTTACACCATACTACTGTAGTGCTCCCCCGTAGGAGCCACTGGTAATTTGGGGTACTCTGCTTTCTCTAGCCTTAGACGAGGCATCACCCTCGTTGTCACCAGAACACCTTGTGTGGGAACTCCTAGCAGACGTACATGAATTGCGCACAATGCAAAAGATAAGCAGACTGTATTAGCAGTTTAAAGTTACAAATAAAACAGAGCAGATTGGTAAATCAACATCAATGCATATGAACACTAACAGATACAGGGGACTCAACAGAGGTATTTCTAGAGTCAAACCCAGCTTATACTGCAGTATTTGGAACATAAACATTAGCTCTGCCCATGAGAGGTTAAGCCTCCAAAATGAATTATGAAGAGGTGTAGCAGACAAAGATACTTGAGGGCTATCAGACAAAGGGGCTAGGCTTAGGCCTTCAAATTTAAACTCAGTAACAGCAACCCAGTTCTGCCCTCAGGAATGGAACAACTTGGCAAGTCTGCCGGCTATGGTTGAGCCCTTTAAATTCATTGCGTGCAGAATGATGAAAAGGTCTATGAGTGTGGCGTTCAATAGCAGTCTAGTGTAAACTTGGGCTCAGTAGATGTGTAGACTCCTTGAGGCAGCAATTCAGAAAGTAGAGCCAGCTCAAAGGGCAGTGGTGGATATAAAGACTAGGATACCCTGTAGCAATGGGAAGCAGATAAGTAGTAGGGAAAAGTCAGCATTCTGGAGTATTCATGGCCATATGCTCTATGATCGGCTTTGATGGCATCTGCTTAGTGGTAAATAGAGCAACAAATGTGATAGATCCTTTGAGGCAAAGCGTCAATGGAGAGAAGTGGCTCTTTAACAGATCTAAACTGAAGAAAGAGTCAATAAGTGGTTGAAACTGTAATACGGGTCAAAGGCTCTCTCACCCGATTCCTCTGTAGGCAGTCCTATCAAGGCAGCAAGCAATGGTGAGAGGCCCCCTAATGCAGTGGTACAGAAGATGGTGGTAAATGCAATGGTGACTTGAGCAGCTACTCTGGATGCAGATTTCCCCGCTTGGTTCAGCCTCTTGGTTCCAGCGTCCAGCACATCAACCCACTCTCTCTCTGGTGCTCCACAGCTTGACATAGCGTGGATCAGTACAGCGTGGCTCAGCACAGCACGGCTTGACACAGCACAGCTCCCTCACTCTCCTACCCGGTTGGCACATTTCCCCAACTGACCTGCTCCTTCTGGGGCTTTTACTTTTATATGGTCCCTCCTGCTCTCAGGTGCTTATGGGCATTGTAGTTGCGGCCCACGAACATCTGTAGTTAGAATCCTTCTACAAAACTACTCCCAGACTACAAACTGCAATTTGTAATCCAGTTGCAGTCAGGTAAGACTAACTGGCAACACCAATGGATGGCAGGTTTTAAAATTTTCCACGGACAAATGTCTGTTGACAGATTTTCCGAGCGTGTGTACACAAGTCCATCGGACAAAAGTCCAAAGTACAAACACTAGCGTTCGTAATGGAGAATTAACATTCGTGACGTGGAAAATTATGAAATCTCGAAATGCAGCGCACATTCTCTTCTGCTTTAATGGGATAATAATGAGGCTGCTTTGCTGGTGATACAGATGGAGTTATTGCCAACGGATTTTCAAGGGCTTTTTTTTTCTAGTGATATCAAGAATAATATTATTATGCTTTTTTTTTTTTTTGGTGAAGTTATCATAACACCATTATCCTGTAGTTTTTAAGATCAAAGATACAACTGTGTTGGTGTCCCTTGTCAATTTTACATTGTATTTTTTTAAATGTAACTGCCTACTCCCAAACTGCCATTTGAAGTAAAACACATAGCCAAGTATTATTCTCCACAATTTTTTTTTATTGTGCATTAAAAAAAGTAAACAAATAAAATTAGACATGCTATCTGCCAATAGAACGTAACCATAAAGTGCATTCTATGCATCCAAAAATATACAAATAATAACAAATCAAATCATTATTATTCAACCAAAAAATAAAATAAAAGCCTCATGCACGTATCCTGCTTTTTAATATAGGGGGTCAACAATGCCAAGAGTTGGTGAAAGCAGGGGTCCGTCATCCGGAGATAATTCCGAAAATCATCTGGATTATTCTCCTGGAGCTCCTGCAGCAAAGGCATATGACATAATTGGTCAAGATTAATAAAGCAACCAATTTTTGGTCCAAGAAATCCTCCTCCTCCTGTTCCTGGACTGGACTTGGGTCAAAGCAATAACTCCAAGGCCAATAATAAATAACATGTTATCGCCTCTGATTCTGCAACATGTCTGTTTGACAAATGGCCGTTCAGAAACAAACTAAAAAGCACGAAATGAAAACCGCGAAACGAAAAGCGCGAATCAACACTCACCAAACTTCTACTAACACGAAATTAGCATAAGGAGCCCAAAGAGTCGCACTAAAGAGCTGAAAAAACATGTAGTACGTCACTACGTTTGTTGGCCGACAATTCCTTCCTTTTTGTATGCAAGACAAAATCCAGGCACAAGCCTTCGGACAAAAGTTCGAGCTTTTGTCTGCGGAAAATCCGATCGTGTGTACGAGGCTTAAGAGTTAAATAATGGCTCATAAAATGTGGTAAAATACCGCATGTGGTAACAATTGTGCAAGTGTTCAATTGATTAAGAATTTTGCATTAAATAATGAATGCGGTATTTGTTTGATTTAGTGGTAAGTACCGCATTATTTAATGTGGCAATTTACCGCATTGAGCTGGTTGCTAAAGAGCGGGCCAGGAAGACAGCCGCCATAACCTTAACAACTGATGACTCATCAGCTGTCAGCAGGTACCCCGCTGACAGCTGAATATAAAAAAAAAAAAGGCAGACAAAAAATGATGAAAAAAGCCCAGTGTGGGGTCCCCCCAATTCATACCTGGCCCTTTGGGTCGGGTATGGAGTTTGAGGGGAACCCCACGGCAAAGTTAAAAATAATAAAAAAGGTGTGGGGTCCCCACCAAAATCCATACAATACCCTTATCCGAGCATGCAGCCTGGCAGGTCAGGAAAGGAGGGGGATGAGTGAGTGCCCCCCCCCTACTGAACCATACCAGGCCACATGTCCTCAAAATGGGGGGGTGCTCTCCCCCCCCACCCCAAAGCACCTTGTCCCCATGTTGTGTAAAAGCCCAAAGGGCTTTTACACCGGAGCGCTGCGCTGGCAGGACGACAGCAAAAGTCCTGTCAGCAGCTTCTTTGGAGCGGTGAAGGAGCGGTGTGTTTACCGCTCCTCCACCGCTGCTCCCCATTGAAATCAATGGGGCAGGGCTGGGATACCGCCGCCAAAACGCCGCTATTGCAGGCAGTTTTAACCCTTTCTCGGCCGCTAGCGGGGGGATAAAAGCGCCCCGCTAGAGGCCAAAATGCGCCGCAAATCCGACGGTAAAACGCTGCTAAAAATAGCGGCATTTTACCGCCGATGCTATAGGCGGCTCGGTGTGAAAGGGGTCTTAGAGTTTTTAAAGTAATATTTACTGGCAATTTTTTTCCGGTAAATACAGCATAATCCTTATTTTTTATTTATGAATTGGACTTAATTTGCTGCAGTAAACGTTAGTAAATTGACCCCAAAGTGGAAAGGAACTCGGTTGTTCCAAACATATTGGAGAACTAACCACAGATCGTCTGTGGATGTAAGCTGCCTCAAATCCTTCTGTCTCTTCATGTTATCCCAGACAGAATCGATGTTGTTGAGATCAGGGCTCTGTGGGGGCCAAACCATTATTTCCAGGACTCCATGTTCTTCTTTTTGCTGAAGATAGTTCCTAAAGTGGAGGTCCGCCCACCGCTGCAAAAATTAGAAGCCAGTATGTGCAGCTGCTGGCTTTTAATAATAGGACACTTACCTGTCCTGGAGTCCAGCAAAGTCTGCACCACAGCTAATGTTTCCATCAGCTGTCAGGTGCTGCGGCCTCCATTGCAAGTAAGGTAACCCGGCAGTGTAGCCTTACGGCTTCACGCCGGAAAACCTACTGCGCATGCGCGAGGCGCCACTTCTCTCTTCTACTGGCTTGGCGGCCCGGGGAAGAAGGAGGGAGCCCTGCGGTGACGTCAATACCTGTAGCTGAGGCTCTCGGAAGTGGGAACAGGATACCTGTGAAAGACAGGTATCCTGTCCTCCCTCCCCCTGAAAGGTGACAAATGTGGCACTGGAGGGGGGGGGGGAGTACAATGAGCGGAGGGTCCACTTTTTAGTGGAACTCCGCTTTAATGACATTGGCTGTATGTTTGGGGTGGTTATCCAGCCACAGAATAAATTTGGAGCCAATCACATGCCTCCCTGTTGGTATGGCATGATGGATAGGTATATGTCTGTATTTCTCAGTATTGAGGACACCAATTGCTCCTGACCAACTCTCCAAATATAGTGCCAGAAATGCAGCCCCAAACTTGCAAGGAACCTCCACCATGCTTCACTGTTCCTTGCAGACGTTCCCTATTATAGCACTCTCCAGCCCCCTGCGAACAGACTGTCTTTTGATACAGCCAAATATTTCAAATTTTGGCTCATCGGTCCAGAGCACCTGCTGCCATTTTTCTGCACCCCAGTTCTTATATTTTCATGCATAGTTGAGTCACTTAGTTTTTGTTTCCATGTCCAGCTTGGACCAATCTAACTATGCATATACGATACCTTGCCGATGCCACTGGAAGCTGGAAACCACTGAGATAGTCACTGCTACAGGCATCGTTCAATGTTTTGCATTATCTGAATGAATTCAAAGTGTTCACTGATTAAACAAGATGGAGAGGAATCTGTAATAGGAATGGGTGGAAAATTGGAATGACTGTTGCTGTTTGCATCTTCTGCATGTCCTGTGCACTGTACAGTTTTTGATAATGATGCTGACATGATATAGTCGTAGGAAGAATCAAAGATTTTACAGGCAGCCCAAGAAATATCCTGTGTCCACAGCTCTGTGCTTGTACTATTTACATGTATGCATTATAGTTATATACCTTACATGTGCAGTAATATTATGTTTATAGTATTGCTCAGTATTATTCCCTTCTAAGCATGTAGAGCATGGGCGGATCCAGAGTCTTGTCTCGGGAGGGGCACTGCCAGAAAATCATTTTTTTTGTGGCCAATTTATCGGGGAAATGGCTGGTGTTGGCGCTTCAATCATCCCAGCACCATGGTTGTTACAGTGTTAGGATGATTGAAGCGCATTATTACTATAATTACATTGTAATATAAAATGAAATAGTTCAACTCACCATAATGCAGAATCAGTGGGAGCCCTGAGTGTGTCACTTGCCACGTCACCTGCCACACGTTGCGGATTGTCACTTGCCACGTCGCCTGCCACACCTTGTGGATTGTCACTTGCCTGTCACCAGATGCAGATTGTCACTTGCCACGTCGCCTGCCACACCTTGTGGATTGTTACTTGCCTGCCACCAGATGCAGATTGTCACTTGCCACATCGCCTGCCACACCTTGCGGATTGCCACTTGCTACGTCACCTGCCACACCTTGTGAATTGTCACTTGCCACGTCACCTGCCACACCTTGCAGAATGCCACATCACCTGCCACACCTTGTGAATTGTCACTTGCCACTTCACCTGCCACACCTTGCCGATTGCCACGTCATCTGCCACACCTTGTGAATTGTCACTTGCCACGTCACCTGCCACACCTTGCGGATTGCCACTTGCCACGTCACCTGCCACACATTGCGGATTGCGACTTGCCACGTCACCTGCCACACATTGTGGATTGTCACTTGCCACGTCACCTGCCACATATTGCGGATTGTCACTTGCCACGTCACCTGCCACATCTTGTGGATTGTCACTTGCCTGTTGAGGTGGTGTTTTGGTTGTCTCTTGCTGTGTCCCAGACTCCCAGACTGAGTCAGGCAGCAGAGAGATAATGTAATCTCTCTGCTGCCTGCCCACTGAGGGCGGAAGTTACTGCAGGGATGCAGGGCTGGCGGAGAGAGATGATCTCATCTCTCTGCTCCCCTGCCCCATGCTAACTGATTGGCCAGCTGCCAACACACTGAGTCACCTGGCAGCCCGGCCCGCCCACAAATCGCGCCACCCGCCCACAAACCGCACCACCTGGTCCGCCGGCTATGTTACCTGCCCGAGGAGCCGCCGGCTATGTCACCCGCCGGCGGAGCTGCCGGCTATGTCACCCGCCGGCGGAGCCGCCGGCTATGTCACCCGCCCGCGGAGCCGCCGGCTATGTCACCCGCCAGCGGAGCCGCCCGCTATGTCACCCGGCCGGCAACAAATTTCTCGGGGTGGCAATTGCCCCGTTGCCCCCCCTGGATCCGCCCATGATGTAGAGGCAAAGTTAGCTTTGGTACATATCCAATAAGTAAAATTGTGAACATGCCAGTACAGAATCTTTTACCTTTTGCATGTAGGTGGAATGTATATTATTATTTTTGGAAATTGTATATTTATCCATATAATTTATTAGATTATGCTGGAATAGATAATTGATGGTGGTATTTTCTATACATTTCTACAGATTACACCTTGTGATATCTCCTGCTTTAATGTAAGTGCTTCCCTCGGTGACACACAAGTCTACACGGAAGGTGTGTATAAGTCTAATGGATAGGAGTCCTTTTTATTATAGGATTAGTGGATTCTTATATGCTCATTTGTCAGCTGTGCTTATTCATTTCCTCTTCCTCGTCTTAGCAAATAGACTTTTACAGCAATAATACAGTGCAAATAATTCAATGACTAAAGCCCAGTATTTAGAAAAAAGCCAGATGTCTGCTTTAGGCCATTACTGGTTGTCAGCTTCACTTTAGCTTATTACTGGTAATATCTGAGACACTTTTTTATATCAGTAACTTTTATACTTAAAGGATGATACTGTTATAGTGATTTTTTTTCTTTATCTTCTATTCTAATGAGAGCATATGGAGGACATGGTATTCATGTCCTCTTCTTTTTAGAATACCAGTTCTCTGGCTGTCTTGCTGATCCAATATGTTTACTGCTTTCTGAATCTTTACTGAAAACAAGTATGCAGAGCAGTAGTCCTGACTTTTTAATTTAAATCTTTTGCCATGTCTTCGATGCAGAAAGTGTTGAAGCCAGAGCCAGCCAGCAAATTAGCATTCTCAGAAGGAGGTCAGCAAAAGCAAAGTTCATATTTTTATCAGTACAGATTTCCTTTACTGCCTCCTAAAGTATAACTAAAGCCAAATGTTTTTTCCTTTGGTTTTGGATACAGTAGAGAGGGATTAGAACACCCAGTTTGTATTGTTGTCTGTGCCCCCATTAGGCCTGATTCCCACCTATGCATTTTTAGTGCTTTTTGCATTTTCCAGATTTGCACTACAGAACGTGTTCCATAGGAAACCATGTTAAATAGACTGTAGTGCAAATCTGCAAAATGCAAAAAGCACTAAAAATGCATAGGTGTGAATCAGGCCTTAGGGAGATTCAGCCTCACTATTTGCCATGTTTACCATTATCACCTTAAGTAAAAGAAAGTCCAAAAATTTGCATTGTCCCCAAAATGAGGACACTAGTTATGGTGACAACCAGGGATTCTCTTATTTTGGAGGGATTTCCTGCTACTTCCTGCTGAAAGTGAAATGAAATCTTTCCAATGGGACACAGATGGTAAAAATAAACTATAAGGGGGTTGTTAACCCTCCACTCTATCCAGCATTAGAAAAACATTTAGTTCAATGGTTGGCCCAGTGTTCCAGAATACATGTTAGATGTGATGTGCATTTCATATCAAAATAGATATCATTGAAATGAAAACTTGCATGTATAAAAACTCACTGTATGTACTGATATGTAAACTGCCATTGTGATCCTCCCTGAAAATGCTAGTTTCCTGGCTGTCTCTGGCTTACAATTTAGATATGTAGCTGTATGAGGCCTCAAAAACACTGGATGTTTAGCCTTTGTGCATGAGACTTCAGTGTTTAGGTTTGGGTGGAAGGCACAGGTGCACCATCCAGCCCTACTTGTAAAATACCATGAGAGGATGACAGCTGTTGCTGCTGGATGGGGCTGGACGGTGCACCAAGTGTATTAACATTTAGGGCAGTATGCGCCTCCGGAATAATGCCTGGAATGCAGAACATCAGACCGGAGTTAGGATACCTAATTTGCAAGGTCAGGTCATTTCAGTAGAGTAAAAAAAAAAAAAAAACTAAACAAAACCATTGCATTAGTATAAAAATCCAGACAATAAGCAATTTTTAGGAGGTCAGCAATCACATTTTAAATGGCCTCTCAGTACAGGCTTATTTTATGTCTATCATTTATGTTACTCTAAATTAATTACAAATTATAACTAGCAAAACAGACATTAGAGATGCAACAGACCACTAATAAAATTAAGCTGCATGTTCTTGCTCATTGTGTCACTGTCTGGATTAATATTTTAAAGATACCGGTACATTTTTGTTTACAATAATTCCTCTGGGTACTGAAATCATTTATCTATAGTGTTTAGGTATAAGGCAGTATTGAGAGCACATACCTGTAAAATATTTCCATGCAGCACACTGCAGAAGTATTGGTGATTCAAAGGGCACCAAGACTGTTGATTTAACATTGTGGGCTAAAGTGGTTGTATACCTGCAAATGAAAAAAAAAACCCTGTAAGGCAAAGGCATAATGAGCTAGTATGCACCGCATACTAGCTCATTATGAAATACTTACCTTAGAACGAAGCCTCCTCATCACATCCCGGTCAACGCCGAGGGAGTTGACATTTTCCTCTCGGCGTTTCGTTCGGGTGGCTCTGGTGCTGTGAGTGGCCGGAGCCGTGGTGAGTTCTGGCACGATACGCCGGACCTTCGCCGGACCTTCACTACGCATGCGCCATTGACATCAGCGGCTGCATGCAGGCTGAATATCTCCTAAACTGTGTAGGTTTAGGAGATATTTATTTTACCTACAGGTAAGCCTTATTATAAGCTTACCTGTAGGTAAAAATGTAAAAAAGGGGTCATCAGCAATGACATAAGGGTTGACATACTAAAGGCAAAAAGGCTGTTAATTTTGGCAGCACGGTTGCACTGTGCAAGGGAATTTGCTCCAGAGCTTAGTGAATGTGGTAAAATTTCACTATCCTATCTCGTGCAAGGAAAAATTTAAAAAAGCTGCATTTTTTTGCTTGCACATGATTGGCTGATGGAGGTCAGCAGAGCTTCACCTTGTTCAGTAAGCTCTGTGTACAATTCACTTGCAAATTACAACTTCCTTTTGTAAAGTGAACAGCCTTTTTGCCTTTAGTAAATCAACCCATGATTGGTTATGACCAAACACGGTTTCCAGATGTTACAGGTTGCCGGATGGAGGGTGACTAAATAAGATTTAGGAAAAGAACTATCCCTTTAAGGGATAATGTCTGCTTCCAGTTTTATTACAATCTTACATAGGGTACATTTTTAAAAATTTGTAGTAACCAAAGTAAACTTTTTTTATAGAATACACATGCAACAATTTATTTGTTCTACTTTGATCTAAGAAAACTTAACATAATTTTTTGGTCAAAATCATCTAATCTTATTTTGTTTTACAGACTGTGTTTTTGAACCAACACCTCCTGTTTTATCCTCTGCTGGGTCACACAATATAACATTAAGGTGGAATGCAGCAAACATATCAGAAGTAACATACATAATTCAGAGTAAATATGTCAGCATTCCAGGGGAATGGGAATACACCCAGGTAATGTGTCCAACATTCACTGACATGCACGCTGTGGTTGAACTTGTCAGTCCAATAGAAGGTGATCTAATAATTGACTTCTGTTGGACAAGGATGGGCACACACTGATTGAAATTTGTCTAGCCCCTGCAAGACCAGCTGAATATTAATCCGGCTATAGTCACCTTTAGATAAGTACCTTTAAAATAGGAGGTTCCAATAACACAGGCCAAGTTTTTCATAAGTAATCAGAGATAATTTACTCTTTTAGTGTACATGTATTTCTGTGGTTGTAATAAATGATTTGTATAAGAAAACACAATGCAACTTATTAGAGTTTAGTTTACTGTGGTCTGACCAGTGAAAAATTCTCACTGGTTGCTGTGGATTGTGTCATTATTAGGTCACTTTCACATGGGTAGTCTGATCAGGTCCACTGGTCAGAAGCTTCATGTTAGCTTATAGGCAGACAGAAGCAAACAGATGTGCGTTTGTATATATCTCATTACCGTCCAGGTCTTCAAAAATAAAAAAATAATAATGGTCTGCAAGGGTCCAGATACTGTACATTCTACAGCTAAAAACTGGACAGACATGCATGTCACAAAAGTGATATCTGTTCTCTTTTGTTCTTGTTCGGCAGGGAATCTGTTTATGAATCACCTGCTGTTCGGACTGGACACGGCCCATGTGAAAGGAGCCTTACAGTTATCACTGCTCTTGCCACTTAACTTTAACAGGATGTCTTGGGATTATTGTGGTCACCTCCACAAGCATAGCCAATAGTTGTTAAACCCTTCTCTGTCTCAAAAATGACCTCCCATCATGTATGCTTTCTTCTATATCCCATAAAGATGCTTGCTTACATTTAGGAATTAGTATTGCTCCCACTGTACTTCCAAGCCACTCAGATGTAAGCCTTGCAGGTCTCATAGACCCCAGCACTGAGGTTGTATCTACATTTCCCTCTCCTCCTGGCCTATCACAAAAGGGCTGTGTGGGCCAGAGCATGGTGCCATCCACACAGCATGCTGACCATCAGCAGAGGGTCTTTTTTTCCTATAATGCCCTTGATGAGATGACAATAAATCTAATTTCGGCATTGTCTTGGTTGCACCGTATATCTTTTAGCTTCTGTAGCCTAAAATATTTTTTCTTGGGACAAATGGCTTTAATTTAATGAGCACAGCCCCGGAAATTTACCTCAAAATATAACAACCAAAGTCTGGTAATTCACATGATATTACATAAGTATGCTGTTTGTGAGTGAAATGGTAAAGCTCAGGTGAATGTTTTACTTAAGGAGCACTTTATTCCCCTTTCAGTGCCACATTTTGATGCACACAGGAAGAAAATAGCATCTTAGGCAGCATTAAGTGTTCTTAAGGCTTGCTAGAGTAGCCTTCGAGTCATATAATCACACACAGCAACACACTACTGTGACTTTGGCAAGTCTTTTAGTCAAATGTAACAAATATTATACACACTGCAGGTAAAACCAACATTTAATTTGTAAACAGCAAATTCAAGTGTTGGAAATTTTATTTGGAGGGAAATGTATGTATCAATATTAGCGCTTTATAAACCATTTGACTGTTTTATACGTTAACCCCATGCAATGAATAATTCATTGGGTATATTTCGTATGGTCTACCCTACATGTAGAGGATGGATTTACATTTTCGTTTTTTTTTTTCTGAATCATCAGTAGCTTATTTGTTGGAAATTTTCCATTATTGTGATGCTTTCTACTATATTTTACGATTCAATAAAATGCATTTCTCCATAAAATACATTTGGAAATACTAACGTGTTTTGTTGTGTGGTTTTGTCGTTTTACTTGTCTTTGGAATACAGCCAGTAACAGAAACATCATTTACTGTGACTAACCTGCAGCCCTACACTGAGTATTGGTTTAGAGTAATATGGATGATTTGTCATATGCAGTATTATTCTACAGCTAGCCCTGCCTACAGGACACTTCCAGATGGAGGTAAGAATGACATTTGTAATAAAATGGGCTCAGTTTGAATTCTTCTTCATGTTATCACTGAATATTTCTTTATCGTATAGATTATATAAAGGAATTTATAATATCTGTGTAGAGAGGATGGCCCTTTAGCAATGCAGTTCGTTATTCCACTTCTGCCATCTCTTGATCCAGTGTTGAATAATGAAGAAAGACTCGCTCTTATTACATTTCTTATGAGTCATTAATTAAATTAACCAACCAAAGAGTTAGAAATGGGATATGAAATCCTAACTCTAGTAATATAATGAATCTCTATGACAGACTTTTTCAAACAGGATTCCATGCTAGTGATTTCTTGGGCAATGAGCAATTTCTACCATTTAGATAAGTTACTACTGACATCAATAATCTTTTCAGCTATCTGTAAGAGGGGCATACTTACCACTGGCCACCAATGTAATGGGCATTATTTCCACTGACCACCAATATAATGAGCATTTGTATCACTGACCACCAGTATAATAGTGTTCTTCACAGACCACCAATGTAAGTGGGGCCTTCTCCACCAAATCACCAAATGTAAAAGGTCATTTTACTGACCACCAGTGTAAGGGGCACTACACTGACTACCAATGTAAATTGTCACTTAATTGACCATCAGTTAAAGGGGGCACTATTTCACTGATCTTCAATGCAAGGGGGCACTTCCCACCAACTAGCAACAAGAGGAAGCACTACAATGTTCATAATCTATGTTTTTTTTCTGTCTGTTATTATTAATTTTTTGGTTGTTATTACTGAAAATACATTTGTGTTATAAAGCAGCCCCAAGGCCCCGTTCACACCTCATCTCAAAGCTCCAAAACGCTGCAGAAGAACAAAATCAAAATTTATTTTTTATGGAGATGGTTCATATCTCCACTATAAGTCGCCTGAATTTGAAAAAAGTTCTGGACCTTTTTTGTAGCTCAAATTGGGCAAATTGGTGTGTTTTTGGTGTTTATTTTGTGCCATGAAAATGCATGGAAATGCTTGATTCAAGCATTTTTGAGTGCTTTAGTGCTTTTTGTTGCTCTTCCTTTAGTGTTTTTCTGCTTAAAAGCATTAATACAAAAAAATTGTAAATAAATAAATAATTATAAATAAAAAATAAACAAAATAACCCTAACCTCAAACCTTAACCCTAATATTAACCCCATAACCCTAATCCTAATCTAAACCCCTAACCTATTCCTAATATTAACCCCTAATCTTAACCCCATAAACTAACAACATACAAAAATAAATAATAAGGGAATGAATAATAATAAAATAACTAAATAAATAAGTTAACCCTAACCTTAAAAAAAGTTAAAAAATATAATAAATAATAATAATAAATACATAAAAAAAAATTCAGATGAAAAAGCTGAAAACATAGCAACAAAAGATGAACCAGATTATATTTGTCTCCGTTGGCTAATAGAAAACTGCCAAAGCGCAAAAACCCTTTAAAAACACTGTACGAAAATGTTCAAAAATGCTCAAAAACAGACATACAAACACCCAAAAAAATGCCTAAAAAAAAACGACACTAAGGTGTGAATGCAGTCTAATTGTCAGATATGCTAAATACTGTACTCCACATACCTTATTTTCTTTTATTTATTTGTATATGTAAAAACTACTGCTCACACTAATGTCCTATAAGCTGTAGATATAATAATTATAAACAGGGGTGGCCTGAGACCTTAAAGTTTTTTTTTAATGGTTCCTCCTTGTTAAAAAGATTGAGGAAGGCTGTAAGCCCCTCAGTAAAGACAAAACTCAGATTTAACACAAGAAGAAGACCCCTGAGGATATTTTGTTCATGTAAATTTGAAAAATTGTAAAAGTGAAAATTTGTTTTATTTGAATTTGAGTCATTTAAAGTATATTAAATCAATGTCCATGTTTTTTGCAAATAATTTGTGGTATGTGGAACAGGTAAAGGGCCCAATAAACCCCACTGCCAATTGACTGGGAGAGGGCTTAGCACCTTGTATAACAGGAACTCCTCTGGGACAGTGAAATGCAAGTGAATCTGTTGTGGAGATGATTATTTTAACAGATGGCTAATTTGTTCTCTCATTAAAATACCTGCCAAATGCCTAAAAGCATGCAGGCTGGTACCAACATCGCAAGCATACCTATATAGCAAGAGGCCTGAAATTTTATGGGTATACCAGCCTATACGTATAGTCTGCTGGGCTGGAATTTCTAAGCATGCCCATTTAAATGTTATCTTAAAATTAAAGTAAATTAAATATAAAATTGAAAAAATGTCAAATCAAATCTGACAGACTTTTTTTCCCCATCTTTACAAAATTAAAAAATATGCTCCCCACAAGATCCTAAGGCATTCAGGTTAGTAAGCTAACAGCAATAGGTTTGTCAGTGTGTGGTAATAAGAAAAGCAAAGGCACTTTACTGGTCTATTAGGTCTGTCATCCTCTTGGGGGACCTCAGCACTGGCAACATTGATGAGGCTATTGTTTTGCTATCACTTTAAATTTTTTTGTTTTGTCTTTTTTTTTTTTGTCTTTGTTGCTTGGCAGATTTGTATTGTGCAATTCTGTACATTTTAAAATTCTCAATAAAAAGAGTTTTTACAAAAAAAAAAGAAATGCAAAGATACAAACAGCAGCCTTAAATCTTTACCAGATAGCAAGAATTAATCAAATGAACTACTGTTTAAGCAAATTTTAAAGTTTCACTCTCTTTCTATACTTTCTATCTCTTTCTATTTCTCTTTCTATATTTTTCATATATAGTGTATGCACACTTTTAAAATAAAATTCATCTAACTATAGAATATGTAACTCTAAATTACAGTACCTTCAGTTGCACCACAGATTGAGACTCTTTACAGCTCTAGCAGTCACACAATTGAGGTCAGTTGGCTTCCACCACTATTCCCAAATGGACGAATTACTGGATATAACCTAAACCTTTACACTGCGGGTGAAGCCCAAAGACACTTTTCAGTGGCTGAGAGACAGAACTTCCAGTTTTACGGAACAAAAGAAGCAACGATGTACAGGTAATGTGTATATGAATATATTTTCAAAATTGAAAAAAATACTGTTCTATATATAACCTTGAACAGCAGTATAAGCAAATTCAATAGTGTCAATCTAAGTGGGTTTTCAATTAAATGTATCTTGAGAATATGAGTGGGTATTCCAAATAAATATTTCACATTCAGTGTCTACCTGTTCCCCATCCCTGAAAATTAGGGTGTTTAAGTTGTAACAGTAAGCAGGCTATTTACATTCTAAAATTTACATTAACATTTACTAACGAATTTACTGTAAAAAGCATGCAAACAAGAGTGCTGTTGGTAGGTGGTCACTAGGTATTGCTAAAGCACCATTAATGAGTTCAGCTGGATGGACTGATATATGTTTCTATATAAATAGTTCATGATGTAAGGCATGTGACCACGGGGTACATTAAAAAAGATTTATTGAGCACATAAGGACAAATTAAAGTGGTTGTAAACTCTGTTATACCACGTTTACCTACAGGTCAGCCTATAACAAGGCTTACTTGTAGTTACCATGAATATCTCCTAAACTTGCACAGTTTAGGAGATATTCAGTATATACGCTGCTGTCGACATCATCTGCGCATGCTCACTGAAGAAACGGCCTGCTGGTGCCGTTTCTTCAGGACTCATGCCGTGACTGGCGGCTCCCACGTGCATACGCGGGAGTGACGTCATTGCGGCTTCAGCCAATCACAGCGCCGGAGCAAGGAACTCGAAAGAAACTCTGGTGGAAGATGTCGGCTGTGTTCTCAGAGTGCCATTGCCGATTCATGGCATCGTTCTGAGGTAAGTATTTAATAATGAGCTAGTATGCAATGTATACTAGCTCATTATGCCTTTGTCTTGCAGGGTTTGTTTTCTTTGTTTTGTTTTTTTCCGAGGTTTACAACCTCTTTAATCACTTAAGCCCGACCATTTGGCTGGCCAAAGACAAGAGCACTTTTTGCGATTCGACACTGCGTCGCTTTAACTCACAATTGCGCGGTCGTGCGATGTGGCTCCCAAACAAAATTGATGTCCTTTTATCCCACTAATAGAGCTTTCTTTTGGTGGTATTTGGTCACCTCTGTGTTTTTTTTTTTTTTTGCGCTATAAACAAAAAAATAGTGACAATTTAGAAAAAAACGCATTATTTTGTACTTTTTGCTATAATAAATATCGCCAAAAAATATATAAAACAACATTTTTTTCATCAGTTTAGGCCGATATGTATTCTTCTACATATTTTTGGTAAAAAAAATCGCAATAAGCGTTTATTGATTGGTTTGCGCAAAAGTTATAACGTTTACAAAATAAGGGATAGTTTTATGGCATTTTTATTAATAATTTTTTTTTTATTAGTAATGGCGGCGATCAGAGATTTTTATCATGACTGCGACATTATGGCGGACAGATCGGACACTTTTGGCGCGATTTTGGGGCCATTCACATTTATACAGCGATCAGTGCAATTAAAAATACATTGATTACTGTGTAAATGTGACTGGCAGTGAAGGAGTTAACCACTAGGTGGCACTGTAGGGGTTAAGTGTGTCCTAGGGAGTGATTCTAACTGTGGGGGGGGGAGGGGCTGTGTGTGACACGACACTGATCACCGCTCCCGATTACAGGGAGCTGTGATCAGTAACAGTGTCACTAGGCAGAACAGGGAAATGGTTGTTTCCCCGTTCTTCTTCTCCGTGTGACGATCGCGGGATGTCGAGTCTGCGGGACCCGGGACCGCGATCACTGCAAGCCGCCTCTTAAAGGGCAACATACAGGTACGCGATTCTGCCTGTACGTGCCCTTCTGCCGACGTATATCGTCGTGAGGCGGTCGGGAAGGAACCGCAGAAGGCTGGGAGGAAGCCACAATGCTCAAAGGAAGGAGCCTTGAACCACAAGCAAACTAGTTGCCATAACAACGTGTTTCATGGTCTTGCCACTTTGCTAAAGTTTTAACACTACCTAGTGACCACCTACCAACAGCGCTCTTGTTTGTGTGTTTTTCTTCTGATGACTCCTCAACTCCTGGGAGTTTTTCTATGAGCAGTGAGGTCAAGTGGCTGGATTTGAATTCAATTGTTTTTTTTTCACTTAGGCCCCATTCGCACCTGAGCGTTTTGTAGCTTGAAGCCTCAAGCTACAAAACGCTGAAGGGGAAAAAAATCAATTATTCTCTATGAAGATGGTTCACATCTCCACTCCAAAACGCCTGAAGCCAGAAGCCCCAAAACGCCTGAAGCGCAAACAAGTTCTGGAACTTTTTTTTTTTAGGCAGATTTGGGCGTTTTTCTGCTTTCTACATTGGTGACCTTTTGACCTGTACAAAAACGTGGCAAAACGCGGTAAAAAACACCGTAAAACGCGGCAAAAAACATGGTAAAATCACGTGACTTTCTGCCTAAAAAACGCTACGCTCAGGTGTGAATGGGGACTAAGACTGTAGTGCCTGGATGTTTATAATTAGCTGTAAGAAGCCCTCACTGACCTCTGTTGCTGCAGGCACTGTAGAGGAATTCATACTTGTAGTTTTTACCTGAAGCAGTGAAGTTCATTTTCTTTGAGTCATTTCCATCACAACTTCAATGTACCACTCCATTAAACACTTTTTTTTGATAGCTTTGAATAGGGTAGGGAAGGGCTAGAACCTTTCTTGTCTGAGTTCCTTCTGGGAGACATTTCCTTTCACTTCCTGTCCTGATAAAAGAGTGTTGCGCGGACTGGAAGCGATGAGAAAATCTAATAGGGACAAAGACGATAACAAAACCACATCACTTTTAGTAAAGTGGGGATAGGTTAGAACTTCTGTGAAATATGTTATTGTTTTCTGTGTCTTTCTATACCTGTAATCTCTGTGAAGTGTGCCTAACCAACGTTTTTCATGCATATTCATGTCAAATAACCAGCCTCCTTCTACTCAAGTGTAAACCTAGCCTTATGACAATGCACTAGCTCTTATTTTTCATATTATCCAAAAAGCAAAAAAGTTTTGACCGCAGTCAAGCTTGAATTAATACAGTTACAATGAATGCAGGCAATATTTATAACCATAGATGGATGCAAACCAAATGTATATGTGCTTACCTACTTCCTAACCTTCCTGAATGGTTTTATTCGATATATAGCAAAGGCTTTCAAGCGAGAAATAAACCCCTATAAATCAAGTTCATATACAGTTTAAATAAACTTTGAAGGTTATTCTGTGATTCATTAGAATGTTCTTTTATCACAATCCTCATTCAATCCTTAGACATAATTTAAATTAAATGAAAACATTTCAATTTAATATTTAAATGAACAACAATTATTTAAATACAATACCATAAATGTCTGATCATATATATGTGCTAATTTAAAGCTGAACTTCAAAAAAAAAATGCTGTTTTGTGTTTTATTAAAAGATTTTTTTTAATGCAAATAATAAAAGTACCTGCATTTGACCTTGTATCAGCCTCTTATAATACCAGTACATCAGCACTCTGGGAGTGTCCCACTCCTTCACTGTGCACAAGCTAGGGAGAGGAGGGTTGACCAGGTTATTTTGTTTTAACTACAGCAGAGAGATTCTAGGTCACCAGCTTGGCTGCACTGTCTGGCTGGGCTGTTAAATTCTCAAGACTGGATATACATAAGTATGAAGGCAGGTCAGACAACTCCCACACTTTTTAGTTGTGTATTTAGCTATCCTACCTGCACAAGGCTTAAAGGAAACCAGTCAGGAGAGTACCATGGAAGAAACCATTACTAACCTCTTCTTTTAAAAATGCAAGTTGTTGGTTTTAATACTGATCACCTTGTTTTACTTTAAATCCGTTATCTGGGTCAAGCTGGCAAATAAGCAGTGATTTTTCTTTAATATCCCTGATCTGTATACTTGCTCGAAAGTTGGTGATTCCGAAAATAAAAAATAATCAGCATACCAATCAGGCAAAAAGAATTTTCTGAAGAAGGCCAGCAGTGGAAGCAATTGTAATTTTTCAAGAGAAGGTTGCTAACTTTTTTTTACTCCAGAAAGGGCTGAGCTTGTGTTCAGTCCGAAACTGGTAGTTAGTTGTATTGCTGGTCCAATGATCTGTGGGCAGGAGCTGCAATTAGACAAATGGGCAGGAAAGCCCTGTGACAGCTTTCAGGGTTTGGACTGAGTTCAGATATGAACCCAGCTCATCCCTAATCCAGACATAGATGTAGCTCATCAATCCATGTCACTTTATTTTTTGGTAATCTAGTGATTTGGGACACCTTTTTCTAACCTGTTTCCTGATGCATATAAGAGAAACAAAATGCTGAGTTTTTTACTGATCTGAAATGAGATGCATTGTTGTCTATGGGACAATGCACACAGCTGAGTATAGATCAGTAATACAGTATTAAGTACAGAGCAGTAAAACAAAAATATAAATTTTTTCTTTTGCTTGCAGTAATTTACTGTTTATTGCACATGGATGTCATAAGTATAAATGAGAATTTTACAATATTGACAATGAAGAAAATGTTTACCCATCTATATTTGTCTGTATGCTTACACAAATTTAGTCACCTATACTCATAGTTACATAGTTAGTAAGGTTGAATAAAGACACCAGTCCATCCAGTTCAACCTGAGTGAGTGTGGGTGCGTAACTGCAATCATCCCTATTTAAGGTACCCATATAGCTCTGCCAATTCACGCAGCACTCCACACATACACTACCGTTCAAAAGTTTGGGGTCACATTGAAATGTCCTTATTTTTGAAGGAAAAGCACTGTACTTTTAAATGAAGCTAACTTTAAACTAGTCCTAACTTTAAACAAATATACTCTATACATTGCTAATGTGGTAAATGACTATTCTAACTGCAAATGTCTAGTTTTTGGTGCAATATCTACATAGGTGTATAGAGGCCCATTTCCAGCAACTATCACTCCAGTGTTCTAATGGTACAATGTGTTTGCTCATTGGCTCAGAAGGCTAATTGATGATTAGCAAACCCTTGTGCAATCATGTTCACACATCTAAAAACAGTCTAGCTCCTTCCAGAAGCTACAAAACTGACCTTCCTGTGAGCAGATTGAGTTTCTGGAGCATCACATTTGTGGGGTCAATTAAACGCTCAAAATGGCCAGAAAAAGAGAACTTTCATCTGAAACTCGACAGTCTATTCTTGTTCTTAGAAATGAAGGCTATTCCATGCGAGAAATTGCAAAGAAATTGAAGATTTCCTACAACGGTGTGTACTACTCCCTTCAGAGGACAGCACAAACAGGCTCTAACCAGAGGAGAAAAAGAAGTGGGAGGCCGCGTTGCACAACTAAGCAAGAAGATAAGCACATTAGAGTCTCTAGTTTGAGAAACAGACGCCTCACAGGTCCCCAACTGGCATCTTCATTAAATAGTACCCGCAAAACACCAGTGTCAACATCTACAGTGAAGAGGCGGCTGCGGGATTTTGGGCTTCAGGGCAGAGTGGCAAAGAAAAAGCCATATCTGAGACTGGCCAATAAAAGAAAAAGATTAAGATGGGCAAAAGAACACAGACATTGGACAGAGGAAGACTGGAAAAAAGTGTTGTGGACGGATGAATCCAAGTTTGAGGTGTTTGGATCACAAAGAAGAACGTTTGTGAGACGCAGAACAAATGAAAAGATGCTGGAAGAATGCCTGACGCCATCTGTTAAGCATGGTGGAGGTAATGTGATGGTCTGGGGTTGCTTTGGTGCTGGTAAGGTGGGAGCTTTGTACAGGGTAAAAGGGATTCTGAATAAGGAAGGCTATCACTCCATTTTGCAACGCCATGCCATACCCAGTGGACAGCGCTTGATTGTAGCCAATTTCATCCTACAACAGGACAATGACCCTAAACACACCTCCAAATTGTGCAAGAACTATTTACAGCAGAAGCAGGCAGCTGGTATTCTATCGGTAATGGAGTGGCCAGCACAGTCACCAGATCTGAACCCCATTGAGCTGTTGTGGGAGCAGCTTGACCGTATGGTACGCCAGAAGTGCCCATCCAACCAATCCAACTTGTGGGAGCTGCTTCTAGAAGCGTGGGGTGCAATTTCTCCAGCTTACCTCAATAAATTAACAGCTAGAATGCCAAAGGTGTGCAATGCTGTAATTGCTGCAAAAGGAGGATTCTTTTGATGAAAGCAAAGTTTGATGTAAAAACAATGTTATTTCAAATACAAATCATTATTTCTAACCTTGTCAATGTCTTGACTCTATTTTCTATTCATTTCACAACGTATGGTGGTGAATAAGTGTGACTTTTCATGGAAAACACAAAATTGTTTGGGTGACCCCAAACTTTTGAACGGTAGTGTACATCGTACACCCACATTGGTCCCTACCTTCAAGGAGCCCACAATCCAAGCTCCCCAACTCACATTCATATACTAGGGCCAATTTTTGAACAGAAGCCAATTAACCTACCAGCATGTCTTTGGAGCGTAAGAGGAAACCGGAGTACCCGGAGGAAACCCACGCAGGCACAGGGAGAACATGCAAACTCCAGGCAGGTAGTGTCGTTGTTGGGATTTGAACCAGCGACCCTTTTTACTGCTAGGCGAGAGTGCTACTCACTACACCACTGTGCTGCCAGTTCTTTACACACAGTTTTTGGCCCCTTGCACATGGGCATCACAAGTGATGCAGCAAACTAAGAGAAAGGAAGTTATACAGTGCATCCTTCTGTAAGTTGACACCACCACCATACATGTGAGTCCCTCTCTAAATTCTAGCTACCGTGGAGGTGGAGTGCTGATATGTGCTATTCACAGGATAATGAATTGCATAGAAAATTTGGGTATTTTTGGAAAACCTTGCAGGTGGACTTACACTTTAAATGTGGTATGCCATAAAAAAAATACAGTTTCCTCTTGTCTTTGGTTACGTTGCTGCATTCAAAGGGGAACTAAACCCTCCTAACCTTTACAATCAAGGACGCTGGCATCTTGGCCTCTGCTTGATATGCAGTTGCCAAGGTGCTGTACGTGTGATCAGTTATGACACCAGCCATTTGATTGCTTGACAGTGGCTCTAATAGGCTTCAAAATAGGGTGGGCTTGGGGCGCATAGAATGTGAACAGGGCCCACCCAAATGTCTTACAACACCAAATGAATATTTGCTCTTGTAACACTGATCCTCCTCCTGGCCAATCAGGAGGAGGGGAGGAGATGCATGGCCACCGAGATTGAAGAATGGAGGAGATGTCCTATCCCTGCTGCCGCTGCTTGATGCCGGTGCCCAGTCCCACTGCCCGATCCCGCAGCCGATGCCTGATCCCGCTGCAGCTGTTCGAACCCACTGTCGACAGCGAGCGGGTGGGTTGTTTGAGGTGCCCCACGGGGGGGGGTGGATATTTGTCACCCCTCCAAAAAAAAAAACACCAGCCGCCACTGCTTTCACCTATAAAAGTACTAGAGTAGCAGCGATAAGCAAAGTGACCATGATGAACATACAACATATAGGTACACTCAACCCAGAGGACGTTGTAAGAGGGGTAGAACAAGACCCCCTAGAAATAGATAGGATCATTTTTTTAGGAAAAACTTACCAACATCTGAGGAGTCGGGACAAGTGGGGCTACACAGGAACCAGGAGGGGATGGAACAAGCACTAATAAACCCCTTATCTACCCAAGAAGATCTACAAATTTACAATTTATCCAGTGTAAATCTAACAGATACACACATAGCAGTTTTGAAAAAAGGTCTCTCCTTTGTACCCGCCAAGGATTTTAATTTATTTGAGTGGGTCAAAGTTATCAACTTATTTGCTAGAAAACTAGGATTAAAGAAGGAATTTAAAGCTCAAACCACTCAGCCAAGTGAAAAGTTGACATCAAAAGATATAGAAATGTTGAGGTTGCTTGAATCATTACAAAATGAAAATGAGGGAGGAACTAGAGAGGTGACAGGACCATTCTCCCCATATAAACTCAAAAGTAATCACACTCCCCTTTTCCACAGGGAAGTCACATCCAGCTTTTTGTTAAGCTGGTTGAAAAAGATCTACAGACCCTCTGGGAAAAAAGAGGAGGTAGAAATAAACACTTTAACCTTACTTATGCTGAGTGGACTGCCTTACAGGAGCTACGCACCAACCAGTCATTGGTAATTAAATCAGCTGATAAAGGGAGGAATATCGTCTTAATGGAAAGAGCACATATTTAAAAATGTGTTATGATATCCTGAGTCAGGAGGAAAATTATGAAATCCTATCAAAGGATCCCACTCAGGATTATCTGCAGGATTTGAGAACGATCCTTCAAAAAGGAGTAAATAAAAAATTAATCTCCAAAGACGAGTATTCATTCATTCCAAACAATCGTCCCACTATGGCAACATTTTATGCACTGCCGAAGGTACATAAGTAATCAGCAACAACCTCCAGGTCGCCTAATTGTATCTGGAAATTGCAATTTAACAGAAGGTGCTAGCAAATATGTCAACTTCATAATGAGACCATTTGTCTGTGAGTTAACTTCATATATCGAAGATACACAAGATTTTGTGAATAAACCCACAGACATAATTTTGGAAAAGGACATGTTGTTAGTTAGCCTGGACGTTGAAGCTCTGTACAGTAATATTGATCATAAATTGGGCATAGCAGCTTGTAAATACTTCCTAGATGCCAGGGGAACTATCTTTAAGGAACATACAGATATGACTCTTGAATTATTACAATATATTCTGGAGCATAATTTCTTTCTGTTCAATGATAGAATCTACCAAAAAAAAAGAGGCACTGCCATGGGCACAACTTGTGCACCTACATATGCGAACCTATTCCTAGGATGGTGGGAACGAACCAGAGTGTTTGTTGATGAAATTAGTTGGTTTACATCATGTATACTCTTATGGGTTTGTTTCATTGATGATGTATTCATCCTATAGAAAGGCCCTAAAGAATATTTTACAGACTTTGTAGCCCAATTGAACATAAATAATATTGGTATGTATTTTACTAGTGAGATCCATTATGACAGCATTCATTTTTTAGATCTCACTATAAAAAGAGATGCAGGAGGAAATATTCAAACCAGTATATATCAAAAACTGACTTCCACAAATGCCTTGTTGCACTGGGATAATCATCACCCAGGATCCCTGAAACATGGAATCCCCACAGGCCAATTCATGAGAGCGAAATGGAATTGCTCTTCTTAAGAAGCATTTCAAGCTGAAAGTGAACTACTAGTGGAACTTTTTCGTAAGAGAGGCTACAAAACTCGAGATCTAAGAAATTCATACACTAGAGTGAGAGAAGTACCTAAACAAACTCTCTCTTGGGCCCTAAGGAAATGAAAACAGATCCCCAATCAGGTATGCAAATTATAGGAACCTATTTGAATCAATCAGGGCAGATTTTTAACATCATTAGACATTTTTGGGGGATCATGCATGATGACAAAGATTTATGCAAGATCCTTCCCAAGAATCCTATGATTACCTATAGAAGGGGAAGAAACTTGAATGATCTATTAGTGCACAGTCATCTGGATACAGTTAAAAATCAAAAACGACACTCTACCTGACTGCCTGAACAACCAAAAGGCTGTTTTAAATGCGGCCACTGTAAGGCTTGTAGATATGTCCCCACTATCAAGGAACTCTGTAATCATAAGAATGATGATATTCAATTACAGTCATTCTTTAATTGTAGCTCCAAAGGAGTTATCTATGCCGCTCAATGTCCATGTTCTCGGTTATATATTGGCAAGACAAATCGCCAATTTAGACGATGTGTCATGGAGAATATAAATTACATAACTCTAAAAAGATAGAGAACTCTGGCACGACGTATGTGAGAAAGACACTGTGAGTAATTTAAAATTTTGAATCATTGAGCAGGGACCTCGAAAAGGGGATCTGGACAAAAGATTGTTAAGAGCAGAGGCAAGAAGGATCTTCCGTTTAAATTCAAAAGCATCTCATGGGTTATACAAGGGCTTTACTTTTTTACCCTTTGTACACAATTAATATTAAAAATTAAATTAGGCTGTGCAGCTGATACCTGGATACCTTGTAAATAAATAAAATAAATATACTGTATACTAAGATAATAGACATTTATAGGTGTGTATAGTTAAGAATCTATTAAATTAAGATAATGGCTTTGTAAAATAAAATAAAATGAAATAAAAAATATTCTATATGCACTATATGATATTTTAGAGTTGGTGTATAATATTTATATAATATATACACTCTAAGTATAAGAACTCAGAGTGTCTTCTCCTATCTCCCCACAAGATGAAATATAACAGTGTTGTGAATGTATGAAGGCGATCATATTCTTATAGAACTAGAGTGCCTTCTTTTATTTCGCCAAAAGCTGGCATCGCGAATATGTGAATGAATTTACATGATCGCACATAAAGATTCACAATAACGCCAAACATGCAAATTACGTTATACGCCATACACACGCAGACGTAGCGGCCTTCTTTGGGGTATTGTCTATATATAGGAGAGAAAACAAACAAATCGCCCATTTTATGACTTGCCATGTGGGGATAATTTTTCACCTCCCACACTATTTTTAAGCACTATGCACTCCTTTTCCATTATCTCTTGTACTTTAACCCTGACAAAGCTTTCTTTAAAGCGAAACATGTAGGTTTTTTTGGGCTTTCAGTTCATTTAATGAGTTTTTGGGTTGTGGGTATACATGGCTTCAGTGGGGGTTAAGCACCTCGGTTTGATAAGAGACGAATGGTGGTCATTAGAAAGGGCATATTATCTACAACAAAGTAGCAATTGTAGTACTACCGATATAGATAGATTGGCTGGAGTAGAGCTGTAGATTGGATACTAAGCAGATACTACAGATAGAACTAATGATACAATTATCTAAGCTGAGCTGTAGAACGGTTGAAAGATATATTTATTTTAAACAGCTTATAGGCATCTGTCAGGTTATCCATCTTATTGACAGGTAGGGTATTAAAGTAGCCTCCTGCAGCTAGACAGTTTGCAGCAAAGCCAGCAAATCAGGTATTTCTATTATATAGCCAGAGAGATCCTGTTCAGATTAGAAGCAGGGAAGATATTTGCAGTATTAAAGGCCCATGGTTAGATAGTGACCACCGTAGTAATCTCTCATCTTTTATTTTTTGAGGTGCCCCCTTTAAGTAAAAACACGATACATTCTTTCACACATTTTTTCAATATTTTATTTGTGAACTAATAAAAGTTAGGTTTTAAGACCAGTTGGCTTAGGTGCGGTGGGATACACACCCTTGTGTTGTAGCTAAAATATAAAAGTACTAGAGTGTCATGGTTATGCAGTAATCTTTCTCTGTCAGCTTACCTGCTCCTCATGTGTTCAGACTAAGAGGCCAGCACTTACACCTGGCTGGTTTTATAACCTCTCCTCTAAGCGTGGCCCCACCCCAGGCCCTATCAGGGAACCCTATATTAACCTGTGCAATGCAAGCCAGCTGCGCTGATCAACCATTGTGTGTTAGCTTTCGTGTGTACTTGCTGTGTTTCCTACGTCTGATTCCAGTTACCGACTTTGGCCTGTTCTCGACTATTCCTGTCTGCTCGTGACCTTGACCTTTGGCGTGTCTCCCACTATCCCTGTTTGCCTGTTACCCTGAACCTTGGCGTGAACTCTGTTGTCCTTGTCTGCTTGTGGCCCGACCTTGGCTTATTCCCTTACTATCCCTATCCTCCTGTGGCCTACTGTGGGTGTGAGCTGATGGACCCTGGGGGTCACGACATGGAGCCAGTTGTAGCCCAGTCCATCCTCACCACTAGAGGCTCTGGTTAACACCTGCTGGCTCTTAGACTCCGCGCCCCAGGGAATCTTACGCTCTAACCCCGGTGGGATCCGTGTTGGTGTTCCAGTGGCCCTGCCTTCCTTACCACCCTGACTCCCATCCGCAGCAGTCAGCCGTAGGGTCCACTACCTTGCGGTGCACTCCTGATCCCAACGGTGTGCATCTGTCACCTAGCCTCAAGATGACATAGAGTATGCCTGTGACCTTATCACTCCACTTGTTTAGACAGAAATGAAGGTGGGTAATTAGACTGTTTTTCATAAGTGGACAGAGCTCAGAAATCAGTAAACTACCAGTTATTAAAAGATTGTTTCACAATGCTTGGCTCAGAGTTTAAGAGCAATTCCAGTCAAGTAAAAATAAATTAGTGAGCTATTAATTCTACCTAGGAAACATTGCAACTGTGTTAAAGATATGATTCACTGGAATTGTGTGTAAACCACGTTGGCCAGATTTCAGATAGGGCCTCACATATATAGTGTTCGTGTCACAAGCTCAGCTAGAGAAGGAGAGCGTGTATTGCACATGCGTGCAGTTTGAGGGGCCTAAAGTGGACGTTACTGAGCTCAGCTGGAGCGGGGAGAGGGCATTGCACAGGACTGCAGTTTGAACAGCCCAGAGTAGCTGCTATGGGGCGAAACAAATGTAATTTTTAATAGGACCTGCAAACCACAGAACAGAGGGGAATGAGGGGCTAGATGTTTTTGTGGGAGAACATGCACTATTTAAAACAGGAGGCGTGTTGGTAAATACTATTCACAGAAAATGGAATTGCATAGGGGGATTTTTGGAAAATCTTGCTGAATGTGATCTTACACTTTAAAGGAGAAGTAGGGTCAAAGCTCTTTTTGCCCTACTTCTCCTAGTGGTCACAGAAGTGTACTTCGTTCTGAAGTCCTGTGACCCGTTTTCATCTGACAGTGGACTAAAGTCCGCTGTTGGCTGACATCACAGAGCCAGCCCAGGCTCTGGACTGATCCCAACTTTGCAGTCGGGATCCACCCAGATGCCTGGATTGGCATCTCTCAGTGCCACGCTGAGTGCTGGAGGGGCAGAGCCTGCCTGCTCAGTGAAGACTGAGAACAGAGCAATCAGCGGTCTTTGATCGCTCAGTTCTCGGTCTAGAGGCGGCAGGGGACATCTGCAGCTGGGATTGGTGTTGCAGCCATCTAGGTGAGTATGATTGTTTGTTTTTATAGATTCCTAAACTTTTTTTAAAAAGAGAAGAGTGGGAATAAAAAATAACATACATCCATACTCACCTATATGGCTGCAACATTGATCCAATGCTACAGATGTCCATTGCCAACTCTACACTGAAAACTGAGCAATCAAATACCACCTATTGCTCAGTTCTCAGGTTTGCTCTGAGCACACAGCGGTTACTACCAGTGATCTGCCCCTCCAATTCTCACTGAAGTACTGGGCTATGGAGCTGCATACTGAGATGCTGAGCCAGCTGCTGGTCAGGCATCTGTGTGGATCCTGACAATATTGTCAGGATCCCTGCAGAGCCTGGACCGGCTCCTTGGCTTCATATGATTGCTCTGTGGTTCCTCTTGTGTTTCCTGTGTCATTACAGGACACAAATTGTACAAACAGTAGGGCACAACAAGTACACAGTCCATGTAGGTATGTAAGGCTGATCATACACTGTACAATCTCCTTTACATCTACCATCAACTACATAATGCAAGGGCCGGCCTGATGTATTATGTATTGAATACAATGTTTAGGTTTGTCCTGAATATTACATAGTTATGGAAAAGATCAAGGAAATTGTACAGAGATTTTACAGTGTATGGCCAGCTTAAGGCAAGGAACCTTCAGGGAGTGTACTAGGTACATGATTACAATGATTACAGAAAGAACAAAGGCTTAGTGGTTAGAACCCCTGCCCTGCAGCTGTGGGTCTTGGTTTGAATGTTGGCCAGGAAATTAACTGCATGGAGTGTGCATGTTTCCCTGTGCTTGTGTAGGCTTACTTCCCACACTCCAATGACATGCTTGTAGGCAAGTAATGGTTAACACTGCCCTAGCTGGGAAGGTTGGAGTTAATTGTGTTTGTTTACTCTGGTTTTTCTTGGCGAGTTTTCTTGGGTCTGACCCCCTGGTCTCCTGTGTGCTATAAAAAGGACAGAGGCCTGGACCCTAGGGCACTCTCTGCCCAGCTCAGTTCTGGTCTGGCCTGTTCTGTCTTACTAAGGGAGCCCATGCTTGTTGCCATTGCCGGTGTCTGGATTTTCTGTGCCATGCCGATGTCAGAGTTTGATGTCATCCATGGACTCAACCATTTATGGAAGTTCTTCTATGCAGGTATGCTAGGGCAGCCACAAGCCTGAATTAGGGACTAGGGAAGTTAGGGAAATGACTGTACTATCTGTTATGCCGCTTACACACTAGCGGACTTTTCGACCGGACTGGTCCGACGGACCCAGTCCGGCAGGCAATTTGACCGTGCGTGGGCTTCATCGAACCTGCAGTGGACTTTTTCGGTTGAAAATCTGACGGACTTTAGATTTGAAACATGTTTCAAATCTTTACGTCAGAACTCCGCCGGACCCAGTTCCTATCGAAAAGTCCGCTCGTCTGTATGCTAGTCCAACGGACGCTAGGGCAGCTATTGGCTACTGGCTATCAACTTCCTTATTTTAGTCCGGTCGTATGTCATCACGTACGAATCTTTCGGACTTTGGTGTGATCGGAAGTCCGCCGAAAGTTCGTCGGATAGACCGTCGAACCAGTCTGGTCGAAAAGTCCACCCGTGTGTATGCTGCATTATACTCTAGCTTGTGGCTTAAAGCATATTTTGTGAGTAAAAGGACTGTGGCATATGTGCACCGAGTATTGGGGGAGCAGGATCAGATTTTATTTAGAGTGGTTGTAAACCTCAGACGTGAAATATGATTCAAAATATATCCCCATTTAGTGTGTACTTGCAGTAACGCACTGTGTTACATGTCTCAGTCCAGAGCAAGTGTAATTTCTGTCTGCAGCCTCGTTCCTCTGCTATCTGTATGGGTCACGTCTGACAAGTTTTCCTGACACCAAGAGGAAAAAGGTGAGAGGGGAAGGATCTTCAACACACAGCCTGTAATTGACAGCCTCAGCTCTGTTCCTGTGTGAAGGGCATGTGTTCCTTCCCACCAAATAGCACTCACTAAGCTCTGCAGGGTGTAATTTCAGCTCCCCACTCCCTACTCAGACAAGGTGTATACATTTGGCAAGAGGAGACTAAATAAACAGTTACGACTTATGTAAGAGGATTTGCTTAATCTCTGTGTAACACCTGAGGCCAGTCACTTCACTGGGTATATGTAAATGTTTACAAGTTAGAACCACTTTAACTTTGCCTTTCCTAGCCCCTCCCTTTGTTAGTGCAACCTGGCTACACCTACAATTTGGGTCTGCGCACTGCAGGCACCTCTTTATTGTTTCAGATAATTTTTTTATTAACTGCTTCCCGATCGCCTCACGCAGATATACTGCGGCAGAAGGGCAGGTACAGGCAGATTAACGTACCTGTACGTTGCTCTTTAAGAGGTGGCTTGCGGGCACCCGCTGGGAGCTCCGTGACCGTGATCCCGGGTCCCGCCCCCCGATGTCCGCAGGGGTTACCCGCGATCGTCTCACGGTGAGGAAGAACGGGGAGTTGCTAATGTAAACAAGCATCTCCCCGTTCTGCCTAGTGACACTGTCACTGATCTCTGCTCCCTGTAATCAGGAGCAGTGATCAGTGTAGTGTCACACACAGCCTCCCCCCCCCTACAGTTATGATCACTCCCTAGGACACACTTAACCCCTATAGCTCCAACTAGTGGTTAACCCCTTCACTGCCAGTGACATTTTTACAGTAATCAATGCAATTTTTAGCATTGATCGCTGTATTAATGCCAATGGTCCCAAAAATGTGTCAAAATTGTCCGATGTGTCCACCATAATGTCGCAGTCACGATAAAAATCGCTGATTGCCACCATTACTAGTAAAGAAAAAAAAATTAATAAAAATGCCATAAAACTATCCCCTATTTTGTAGACGCTATAACTTTTGCGCAAACCAATCAATAAACGCTTATTGCGATTTTTTTTTTAACCAAAAATATGTAGAAGAATACATATCGGCCTAAACTGAGGAAAAAAATGTTTTTTATATGTTTTTTGGGGATATTTATCATAGCAAAAAGTAAAAAATAATGCGTTTTTTTTTTCAAAATTGTCGCTATTTTTTTGTTTATAGCGCAAAAAATAAAAAACGCAGAAGTGATCAAATACCACCAAAAGAAAGCTCTATTTGTGGGAAAAAAAGGACGTTAATTTTGTTTGGGAGCCACGTTGCACGATCGCGCAATTGTCAGTTAAAGCGACGCAGTGCCGAATCGCAAAAAGTGCTCTGGTCTTTGGCCAGCAAAATGGTCCGGGGCTTAAGTGGTTAATGGGTGTAAAAAAAAAAAAAAATTATCCCTGGGTTCCAGATATACTGGGTGTGCCACTGCCTTCTTGCTCTGTGATACTGGCACTTGCAAAGTATGGGTAGGTTTTTAAGACTTACTTGCTATGGCAAAGAATGTTGCAAAATGTAAGTATATTGCTTTTATTTAATATTTATCTTCTGCCAATATTTTTGTAGATTTTTCATCACTGCTGTAAATGAGCAAGGAGAAGGACCTGCAGCAGAGGCTAATATTACAACCTCAGGACTACCAGGTACAAAATGCAATTGTATGACATGTAGAAACTGACTATCTATCTATCTATCTATCTATCTATCTATCTATCTATCTATCTATCTATCTATCTATCTATCTATCTATCTATCTATCTATCTATCTATCTATCTATCTATCTCTATATCTATCGTGGGTATAGAAAAGAATCATCCCTTTTAAAATAATCACATTTTGTTGCTTTGTAGGCTAAAATGAAGACAGTCAGTTTTTGTTTTATCCAGCTGTATTTACTCAGTGCAACTTATAACATCCCAGTGAAAGATAGAACACCAACATGTCAGTAAAAAAACAAAAAAATTCAAAAACAATCACTGAGTTTTGGAAAAAAAGGATCACCCCCTCCTAAAAATGACTTGTAAACCCAATCAGGTGTAGATAATCACCTTCACCTGTGACCAACTGTGGTAATTTTGATTAGCTCAGCATGAAAAGAGCTTTCCTGAAGCATTTCAGTCCCTGGTAGTGCAGCTGAAACAAACAATCAACTACAGCAAGGCACTGTCAAAAGATCTCCAGGATAAAGTTGTGGACAGGCACAACTCAGGAGATGGATACAAAAGAATTTCAATGGCTTTATCAATGCCTAGAAGATTTTTTTTTTTTCTGACATATTGGTGTTATATCTTTCACTTGGATGAAATATATATTGTATATTGTTAAATACAATTAAAAAATACCAAAAATGTGTCGGTCTTCATTTCAGGCTGCAAAGCAACAAAATGTGATTATTTTCTTTACCCACTGTATCTATCTATCTCTATCTCTTTGGAGTCTATCTATTGGTATGACTTCTTGTAAAACTCCAAAACAGAACATCTCCCCACTGGGACACAGCTCAAAAAAAGAGGTCAGACAGAACATGTATTCACTAATGTATTTTATTACAGTTATGTTATGCCAAATGCAATATAATGTTTAACTTGAAAAGATTAGTCTTGTTGTACTAATTACATCCCTAACATGGACTGCTGTATTTGTTACGCAATAACCAGCTTGTGTTTGCAGAGTAACCTAAAGTATAACTAAAGGCAAAAGGTTTTCTTTAGTTTTAGATAAAAGTGGAGATGGATTAGAACATCTGTCAGGCTTTTGTTGCTGTCTGTGCTCCATTAGGGAGATTCGCCCTCTCTGTTTTTTCTGTTTACTATTAACATTGAAAGTGAAAGAACATCCCAAACTTTGGTTTGTCACAAGAACATGAATAGAAGGGAAATTTTCCACTAGCTCTGATGACAAACTGGGATTCCCTCACTTTGGAGGGATTTCTTCTCTTCCTGTTTTGGGTATGGGGCAGGAAGTAAAGGGAAATCTACCCAATGGGACACAGATGGCAAAAGACTGACAGGGGTTATAGCCCTCCCTTACTGTATCCAAAACTAGGGCTTGACAATTTTTCTTTGAATCTAGGAGCCAGCTAAAAAAGTTAGGAGCCAGTTTTTTTCTTTAAACTTTTGCCTACTGGCTGCTTTCACCCCCTTCCTGCCTAGACAAATTCTAAACTGTCAGCGCTGTAGCATTTTGAATGACAAATGTGCGGTCATGCAACTCTGTACCCATATGTCATTTTTATTATTTTTTTGAGAGAGATAGAGCTTTCTTCTGGTGGTATTTAATCACCACTGGAGGTTTATTTTCTGCTAAATACATGAAAAAACAAATCATAATTTCTGTTATAAAATTTTGCAAATAAGTATTTTTTTCTTCATTAATGTGAGGTGATGAGGCTGCACTGATAGGGCACTGATGGAACACTGATGGGGCTGCACTGATGGAACACTGATGGGGCTGCACTGATGGAACACTGATGGGGCTGCACTTATGGAACACTGATGGGACTGCACTGATGGAACACTGATGGAGCTGCACTGATGGGACTCCGCTGATGGAGCACTGATGGGGATGCACTGATGGAACACAGATGGGGCTGCATTGATAGGACTGCGCTGATGGGACTGCACTGATGGAACACTGATGGGGCTGCACTGATGGAACACTGATGGGGCGGCACTGATGGCACACTGATGGGACTGCACTGATGGAACACTGATGGGGCGGCACGGATGGCACACTGATGGGACTGCGCTGATGGAACACTGATGGGGCGGCACTGATGGCACACTGATGGGACTGCACTGATGAGGCGGCACTGATGGCACACTGATGGCACTGCACTGATGGAACACTGACGGAGCGGCACTGATGGCACACTGATGGGACTGCACTGATGGGGCGGCACTGATGGCACACTGATGGGACTGCACTGATGGAACACTGATGAGGCGGCACTGATGGCACACTGATGGGATTGCACTGATGGGACTCCACTGATGGAACACTGATGGAGCGGAACTGATGGCACACTGATGGGATTGCACTGATGGGACTGCACTGATGGAACACTGATGGGGCGGCACTGATGGCACACTGATGGGACTGCACTGATGGAACATTGATGAGGCGGCACTGATGGCACACTGATGGGATTGCACTGATGGGACTGCACTGATGGAACACTGATGGGGCGGCACTGATGGCACACTGATAGGACTGCACTGATGGAACACTGATGAGGCGGCACTGATGGCACACTGATGGGATTGCACTGATGGGACTGCACTGATGGAACACTGATGAGGCGGCACTGATGGCACACTGATGGGATTGCACTGATGGAACACTGATGGGACTGCACTGATGGAACACTGATGAGACGGCACTGATGGCACACTGATGGGATTGCACTGATTGGACTGCACTGATGGAACACTGATGGGGTGGCACTGATGGCACACTGATGGGACTGCACTGATGGAACATTGATGGGGCTGCACTGATGGAACACTGATGGGGCTGCACTGATGGGACTCCACTGATGGAACACTGATTGGGATCTACTGATGAGGCTGCTCTTGGGCTGCTCAGACCCGACTCAGAGTCACAGTCGGAGCCCGTCCAGGAGTGAACTGGAGCCGAGAATCCCCTGTGAGGTGGTGTCCGGCTTGGGGCCGTTCCTGCTGCAAGTTATCTCCCCGAACAGCTGGATGTAGCACCACAGCCAGTGGGAGTGAGGAGAGAAACGCACAGGGGACACTTCCTGCCAGGGACTCCATCCAACCCCTCCTCTTCTGACCCACACCTCCCGCCCTTCAGCCCTGCATCAGTAAACACTCAGGACATCTGCCAGCAGCCCAGCAATGTTGCGCCTGGCTGCAAACCCTTGATAGATGCCTCAGGTACCAGGCTGCGTTTTCTATTCGCCACAGTGACCTGGAGCCTGGGGTTTGTCAAGCCCAGTCCAAAACTTAAGTACTACTTTTAAGCTGAACTCCATGCGCAAAAACTTTCACTCGGATATATTCCTCAATTTCCATAAATGATACAAATCCACTTTGTATTCACCAAATTCCTTTGCGAACGCAGATAAAAGTAATGGTGACATCATCACTGTGCTGTACATGCCCATTGCAGAGAGTGGAGCTGTGGGAGGGACCCAACCCACTACAGGCTGCCTGTAGAAAAACACAGCAGGGGGTGGAGACCAGACCATCAACCTGCACAAGGCGAGAGAGTAGCAGTGATCAGTCTTTATTACAGGAAGCTCGTTCAAAGAGGAAATATTTCACACCAGATTACTGCGCGGATCTGGAAAAAAATACACCAAGATTCAAGTAAGAATACACATGACTCTTTATTTAGAATAAAATTGCTTATCCTGGAGTTTAGCTTTGAATAAAAATCTTTGTAAAAAAATAAAAAATAAAAAAAAAAGCTTGAAAAAAGAGAAAAAAAAGTATAACATAAGATAATGCTTGTATCATCCAGTTTATCCGGACAGTAGTACTATACGAACAAGCTGAAACATTATTTTTGTTTTCATCATTTTGCTACTTTTGTATCAAGTGAATATTTTAAATCTTTTATTATTTCCTATGTAATGATAGAAAATGCTCTAGTCACAGAATCTACATCGGAACGACCAATTATGCAGTGAACAAGGTGTTCGAAAATAAATGTCCTTTTAGATAGGGAATGGCACCTCTTCTTTGTGCAGCTTAGCTGTGGGCTTTGATCACTCATCACAAAGCAGTTTTATTTGTTTTCAATACCTGCCTATCAAAGCTACCATATAAAGCTAACCAAGATAACAAATCTCACAAATCCCTTGGAAATAAAAGTACACATAGAGTAGTCATGGCAACACCAGTACACGGATGATGCTCCATGGGATTGTTCAATACATTCTGTGGTCTAGAATTCAAAAGAACCTGTTTTTAGCGATGTAGACGCATCTGTGCTTTGGGTTGCAAGACCAATAACATTGACATTTTTAATCTCCTTATCTCATTGGTTTAGATCCAGATAAGTCACAGTGGCTTTTTCTGTCTAGAAACAACACTCTCAAAAAGAGGGATAATCTGGAGGAAGTTCTGCATGAAGCTCAGTGTCTTACAGCACCAGGCAGAATCAGCAGTAAGTGGGGCTTATCCTTTCTGATACTAGAATATGGTTTTAAGCCAGCAGGTACTGTGTACAAAATATCACATAATAACTGACTTGTGCGGACATGTGTGACTATGTGGGACTTGTGTGAGTATGAATCGCTCCTGTACCGAAAGGAAAGTTAGGCATGTCTTAAAGTAAGCCTGTCATGAGGGAAACACATAGGCTGCCATGCTGACCTCCCCTTAAAATGACTGCAACTTTTAAATCTCTAACCAAGAACAAGAGTGTCAGTAATGACTTCTTCCTTTACTCTGACTTTTTTTTCTTGCAGATCAGAGGCTCAGAATACTGATGGCAGAGGCCCAGAATAGCAGCCTAAAAAATAACATTTTTCAAATAGATTAGCAAGGGCAGCTTCCATATTTCTCTCAGTACAGGTTCCCTTTAAGCTCCATACACATGGGCCCAATATCAACCAGTTCAACAGAAACCGTCCAACATTCAGCCCCTGTGTAGATTAGCCTGTCTGACAGAAGCCGGCTGAATGGCTGGCTACTGTCGAACGGGCATGCTGGAAAACCAGCATCCAATTGGCATCCGATCAGCGCTGGGAGCCAATGGCTACTAGCGTTGACCGGTGTACTCTGGTGGGGGAGCAGTCCCCCTGCCAGAACACAATAGCTGTGGAGATCCTCATTTTTTTTTTTTTTAATTCAGCCCGCTGGGTTGAACGGAAAAAAAAAAAAACTGATAGTGTGTATCAGGCTTTAGGCCTCCTTCTCACTTGAAAATAAGGCCAGTGGCAGTAGCGATAAAATGCAGGAGATCCAGCAGGCGTTCGCAAGGTTTAGCTGTGGGCGGCAACCCTATTGAAAGCAGTGGGAGGCTGACAGTTCCCACAGTCCATCATGGCTGCATGCATTTAATTGCTTTCTGCAATTGATCAGGCCCTGGACTCAGAAAGTCAGTCTCTCCAAAGTGAGGGGATATGTTAACCCCTGCTGAACTGTCCGTGATGGCTCAGTCAATGTGCTGGTAGTGTGCAGTGAGCACACACTTAGCACAGATACCTCGGCAGTCCATGAATGAATATGTGTGGTGTGTGGGTGTTAAATCCCACCCTATTCGACATTACACATATGCATTATGTGCGTGGCAAGAGGTTAGACAGTTGTCAAAAAACAGTTTTTACGCATTTTACAAAGATTTCCCTTCACTTCCTGATCCTCTTGAACCCTACCTGCCCTTAATCTATCCATTGTTATATATCCATTATTATACAGTATATGTGCTCCAACTCAGCAGACTCTCAGAATTATAAAGTTAGGACAGCAGTACACTTCAGAACCTGCTAATAAGTCCATTCCATGAGCTCTTCATCCATAGCTACTCCCAGGACCTTCTGCTTTGCGCACCTGTTGGCACCTCCACTTGAGGAGTTATGGGACACCACAGGCTCCAACTAAAGTATGATCAGACATGTGACTTATTGCCAAATTGTGCCTTTTTAATCAAGAAAACTGGAATTTTGAAAAGTTATGTAATGATTAAATATTTATGTCCAGAGACAAATCTTCAAAACCCGAACCTGTCTCCATAAATTCAGAATATGTAGGAACTAAAATCTTCACAGAGGCATAAGGCACATATTACATAGCAAATAAATAGAGCGACTGCTGGGCATTGGGATATCGTTGTTGATCATTCACTTGTAATTTTCTTTTAACAGACAAAACTATTTTGTTTTGCATTTCTAGGTGTTTCTGCCAATGTTTATGACCAAGTGGTCTACTTTTCAGAGAAAAATCATATTTGGATGAAAGGAACTGCAAACATGTCAGATTATTCTGATCTTGGCATTATCTATACTGGTTATGAAAGCATAACTTCACTATGTGTAGATTGGTTATATCATAAGATCTATTTCGTTATGGACAGTCAGGTATGATCTATTTCATGTATGTCTCCCTAAGGTGATCATAAGCATGCAAGTAAGGTGAGTCAAGTCAAAAGTTGAACACCTGAACCTTTACTTATTGTTGGCCGTATACTGAATGCTGCTAAGCTAAATGTATTGAAATGTCTGTAAAGACAATGCCTATGTTTGCCATAGATGCATTTTTTTCATTATTTTTCCTGATTCTATGACTATAGTATCACTCATAAACTGACTCTGTATGATGTGACAATTCCCACGTTATGTATACAGGGCAGTTTCACAAAAAGCAGGGACTAGTATGAACATTGACTGTGGGTAATTGATATATTGTTCAGTGATAACTGTCAGCATTTAGTCACAGAGGACTAACAAAAATGAATACTTCAAGTGGCCTTATCAGCTCACCCTTAAGGCCACATTCAGCCCCATTGCACGAGACTCTGGTATATACCGAGACTCTCAAGGTCACCTAGAGCCCATCGCAAACATTCCAAACTGCGCCCCCCCCCACCCAAGATTTATTAGCATTATGTGTTAGCAAAAATCCCCCCTCCCCCCCATTAATCTGCATTATTACCCCTTAATCATAAATTCCCCCTCCTCCCAGCACAAATCGCCCTTCCGCTGAAGTCCCCCCTCCCAGTACAAATCCTTGTCCCCTCCATCCCCCAAATCCCGCCAGCACAAATGCCCCCCCCCCAAAAAAAAATCAACCCTCCTAGCACAAATTCTCCACCCCTCAAATTTCCCCTCTGAGTGCACATCCTCCCCTCCACACTCCAAACCCCCCTCCTAGCACAAATATCTCCCCTGCTGGCACAGTCTCATACACTGAGGCTAAATGCCTACTGTTCTTGAAGCCTAAAGCTGACCTCTGTCCAAAGACAAATTTTGGCAATTTTCACTGTAAAAATAACAAAAACTAATGTGTAATAGTCTTATTTTTATTTTTCCAGTTCCGTATGAAGTACACAAATCACAATGAGTCTCTCCCTCTGCAGCTCGTCTGCAGCTCGTCTGCAGCTCGTCCATTCTAAAAAGGTCTTGCATTCTTTTGAATAAATGCAAGACATTCTGTGATTGTTGGAGGTGTAGATCAGTGGTCTCTAAACTGTGGCCCTGGGGCCAGATGCAGTCCCATGGCTTGCCACAATCAGCAACAGTGGGGCATAGTTCCTGCCACTGACACCGACAATGGGGCACTATTCTTCCCACTTACACCAATGATAGGGCACTATTCCTCCCACTGATATCAACGATGGGGGACTATTCCTCCCACTGACACCTCCCACTGATACCTCCCACTGATACCAATAATGGGGCACTATATCTCCCAATGATACCAACGATACCAACGATAGAGCATTATTGGCCCCCCTAATACCAATGATGGGGCATTGGTAACTCTCACTGACGCCAGTATGTTTTCTTCTCCCACTGGCCACAGTCTAGCCCCCTGAAGCTTGAAGGACAGTAAACTGGCCCTTTTTATTATAAAATACCACTGGTGTAGATGAATGTCATAATCTCCCCTACAATTACAGAACGTCTTACATTCACTGAAAATAATGCATGATGTTTTCAGAATGGAAGAGCTGCAGAGAGTGACGGATCTGTGAACTTCAGTGTAAGTTTCAGCATTGGACATTTGGAGCTAACTGTACTGTATGGTGCTAAGGGATAAAGGTAGGAGTATTACATAGCACAGGAGCAGCCACACATTGCAAGCACTTCATTACTGTTCCTTTATTTCCACAGTGTAAATAGTAAAAATGTAGTTTTGCCAGGAGTTCAGCTTAGGAAAGACATCTTATGCCAGCATTTAAATGCTGTATAAAGAAACACTTGCAAATGATATTTGAAAATAGGCTGATAATAATTTGAATTCTTTTTAATATAATTTATATATGTTATAAATTTAAAAAATATCAAAATGTTTGCCACAAATATTACAATCAGATTGTGCTATCTGCTTTGAATCTATCAAACAATATGTAGAGCAAGGCCCCAGCTGACTGAATAGAAATAGATTGGATAACCTAGTTAGCTCCTTATATTTCATTGGTGAATCTAAAGGAGATTTTGTACAGTTATGCCCCGTACACACGGTCGGATTTTCCGATGGAAAATGTCCGATCGGAGCGTGTTGTCGGAAATTCCGACCGTGTGTGGGCTCCATCGGACATTTTCCATCGGATTTTCTGACACACAAAGTTGGAGAGCAGGAGATAAAATTTTGTCGGAAATTCCGATCGTGTGTACACAAATCTGACGGACAAAGTGCCACGCATGCTCAGAATAAATAAAGAGATGAAAGCTATTGGCCACTGCCCCGTTTATAGTCCCGACGTACGTGTTTTACGTCACCGCGTTTAGAACGATCGGATTTTCCGACAACTTTGTGCGACCGTGTGTAGACAAAACAAGTTTGAGCCAACATCCGTCTGAAAAAATCCTAGGATTTTGTTGTCGGAATGTCCGAACAAAGTCCGACCGTGTGCACGCCCTGTTATAATGTAATATATGGTGTTGCCCAACTTTCCATTAGAGTTTTCTACATTAACAATAATTAAACAAAACTTTACTAAGCTAAGCTTTGATATTGGTCTGAAAAACACTACTGGAAATTAGAGCTGCACGATTAATTGCTAAAAAATCGTGATCGCGACCCTAGAGAATAAAATGGAGATTGTTGCAATATTTTATGTCACACTATATTTGCGCAGCGATCTTTCAAATAAAAAAATTGTATACTGTAATGTGAAAGATGATGTTATGCCGTGAGAATCGTGAGAGAATCATGATCTTCATTCTAAGCAAAAAAATTGTGATTCTCGTTTTATCCAGAATCGTGCACCTCTACTGGAAATATACTGTTCTGATAAAAAGTGAAGTGTGATTAGCTGGGTCCCCAACCAACTCCTTGGTCCATAAGCATTGCTTTCTGAAAACTTTGAGGAAACAGCGTTGATTTTGAATCCTGAAACATTTTCTCCCGGGGTCCAAATCAACAGAAGGCATCTGAGGACCATGGTGCAAGGCCTCAACTTCATTTCATGATGATCCTAGAAAGAATGACCTGTAGGAGTCGTTCATAACTCGGGTGTTCGTAACTCGGGGACTGCCTGTACTAGGCCATATGTTTGTGTTTGTGATGTACCAAAAGATGCTGCATTTTAAGGATATTGTTCATAATAAACACACTTATAATAAACATACATTGACCCTGCAGATCTATCACACAGTCCCGCATCACTGACTTTTCCTTCACAAATTCAGTAGAAAACAATCAGCGCTGCGAGGCTGTGTGATAGATCTACAGCTGCCAATAAACTAACTGCATCATGGAGCTATCTCATAGTTCAGTAAGTCTTCTTTTGAGGTTCAGGATGTTTGGCCAGCTTGATTGATGAAATGCCGTAACTACCTTGCAAGCGCATGGGACTTTATTGTTTCTGGCACCGAAGTGTGCTGAGAATATACACTGAGCTTCATATGAGCAGCTAAGTATACATTCTAGAGAAGATTATGAACATTGAAGTTAGTTGGTTTTAGTGCAGAAGAGACATAGGGGGCCAGATAAATGGCTCTGGGCACCTCTGTTTATTAGGTGCATATTGCACAGTGACAACGCACGCTAGGCGAGCTGTTCCTGTGCAGGGAGCAATACAGCGAGCTATAGCAGCTCACCGTCACTTCTCCTCTCCCCTGCAATCAGGAAGTGATCACCGAAAAAAGAGAGAAGTGCAGGCAGCAGAGCAGCACAGAGCTGTTCATTGCCTGCTCATCAGACACTCAGCAGACAGAACCTGCAACCTGCCATCTCCCTTCTGTTCAGCTGGGCAGAAGCTAGGGAGGAGGGAGGGAGGATGCAGCTTCTCCAAGCTCAGTCTTCCTCTGGTAAGTGTCTATACATAATGAATAAAGATATTATATTTTTTGACTTCACAGAAATGTGTACCAACATTGTTTTAGATACACTTTAATGGTGGTATATCAGTTAAAATGAATTTTCTTGTTCTTCCATCTAGATATATAGTTGTGATTTATTAAACTGCATAGCTACTTATAAGATGCCATTACAAGATGTTTTCAAGCCCAAGAAGATCGCAGTTGATCCATATAATGGGTATGTCTTGTTATCCTTTTTACAAATAAGACAAAATTGTCCTTACCCTGTAAATTGGCTTACACATGAGCAGCTTATCAAGCAAAATTGTCATACGTGAATTTTTTTCTCTCTCTCTGTCTGTATCTGTCTTTCTATCCTTCTTAGTGATTTTACTGAACGGTGATAGTTCACAGATTATTCAGACTTGCACATTACAAAAAAACATCTCATACAGGAGCACAAGTCCAGTGTTTACAGAAAACTTTTACAAAGCATTTGCAAAGCTTTTATCAAGCATCTTTAATACAGCTTTATTCAAAGACTTTAGAGCTTCTGTTGATAATAAAACATTCCCCTCTGGGTGTTCAATGTACATTTGCAGGGATTTTAACAATATTTTTTTTTGCAGATTCCTACCTTTTGTTATTCTGAAGAAATCCCTGTGTGTTTGTCTGTCTCCATGTGGATCTGATGGGAGTAGTTTCATAATTATCAGTCAGCTGTGTACCTCAGTGGTGGCTGGCGCTGTATATTTTGCGGGGGGGGGGGGGGGGGGCGGCAAACAAGACACCCGTCGCCACCCCCACCCCCCCTATCGGTCAGTCACTCGTACTTCCCCCCACCAGCCCCGCACTTACCCCATCTAGCAGCTTTGGGTCCTTCCTGCATCTCCTCTTCTGTGGCAGCTTCCTCCTTGGTGGCTTCCCTGCGTCCCTGGTTTCACAGCGACTTCCTCCATGGCGGCTTCCCTCCTCCTTCCCTTGGCAGCCAATACGATCGCTTCTCCTCTCGGGCATTCGGGTCCTAAGACCTGCTTCCTGATTGGCCGGGAGGAGAATCATTAAGATAATAGCAAATATTAATTTTCGAGCCCACCCTTTTTTGAAGCCAATTAGAGCCTCTGGACCAGTGGTGGCTGGTGCTTCATTGGTCGGGGGGGGCGGCAGACAGACCTGACCACAGACACCCCCCCCGTCACTCCAGCCCGCCGCCCCACACTAATCCTCCCCCCTGTCGCTCGAGCCTGAAACCGCACACCATACCCACACCCCCCACCCTCCCCCCCGGTCATCGGCTCACTCACCCTCTGGCCTCCCGTCAGTCCTGCACTTACCCCATGCAGGTCATGGCTGCAGCGGCGGCTTCCCCCCTCTGTCTCCTCTGTGTCCTGGCCGCTGCTTCTCCCAGTGAATCGGGTCTTCGGACTCCTGGCCAGTGGGTCTCCGGCTCTAATCACATGCTTAAAAAAAAAAAGAAAAGTCCATTGGAATCCATGCTTCTGGTGCCCTGCATGTAGATTAGGGCCGTGCGTATGGATTATGGGGGCGGCGCCCCTGCGCTCCTAATGGATGAGCCTCCACTGGTGCACCTAATGAGGAGAGCTATTGGGCCTGCATCCCTTTAGACCTGATTTCCTATTGGGGATATCTCACCAAAAATTACATTTTTGTTGCAGGGATGCCTGAAATCTGACTTGTATCTTAGAGCAGACTTCTGGGAAAATCGGCCAACCACACAAGCAGGAAATTATTAGACATGTGCACACTGAAATATTTTGTTTCGAAATTTCATTTTCGTCTGAAAAATAAATTTATTTAGTTACTCCCGAAATTCGTTTTTATTTATTTCGTTTTTCGTTAAAAATTGCATTCGTCCGAAAATCCAAATTAAGGTCGAATCTGTCATTGAAGGCTTATGGTGTCTGTCGAATGTTCAAAGAAGATTCGACGGAGCAGCTAAACTGTACGACGCTGTATAGTTTACCTGCTCCATCTAGTCTTCTTAGAACTTTCAACAGACACCATAAGCCAAAGTACGTGTGTACTTAGTTCTAGCTATTTTACTGCTCCTCCTCTTTGGTTACAATCAGCCAATAACATTCATCATCATCATTATTTTTATTTATCTTTTCTCCCCTACGTCGAATCTTTTCTCCCCTACGTCGAATCTTTTCTCCCCTACGCCGAATCTTTTCTCCCCTACGTCGAATCTTTTCTCCCCTACGTCGAATCTTTTCTCCCCTACGTCGAATCTTTTCTCCCCTACGTCGAATCTTTTCTCCCCTACGTCGAATCTTTTCTCCCCTACGTCGAATCTTTTCTCCCCTACGTCAAATCTTTTCTCCCCTACGTCAAATCTTTTCTCTCTATGTAGAATAATCTTGGACTAATAGAGTTAAGGTTAGGCACATTCGACCACAGGTTTGATGGACACAGATTGTTATTGTCATCATCATGTCGAATCTCCTATCTATATCGAACTGTTGTAGCAACGAAAACGAAAATAAAGCATTTGTTTATGTCGGATCTTTCGTTTTTCGGATTCTGCCCTTTCGTTATCGTTTGTTAAAACGATAAAGAAAATACCTGAAATTTGGACGAAAATGCATTCGGACGAAAACGAATGCACATGTCTAGAAATTATGTTTCTGGGGGGCGTTCTGTACACATTCTGTGTACAGATCACCTCCAGGTAGCCATATTGCATTGCACTTTACAGAAAATTACAGAGCTGCAGATTGAAAAGGAACTGTTTAATTGTGGCAAATGAGATTTAATGTTGATAAATGTAAAGTTATGCACTTGGGAGTCAAGAATATGCATAAATCATACATACTAGGGCAGTAGTTCTCAACCTCCCTAGTGCCGTGACCCCTTGATAACATTTCCCAAGTTGTGGGGACCCCTAACAGTAAAATTATTTTCGTAGCATGGGTTGACAAGTAATTTGCGCCCCTAACCAACGGACATTTAGGCGCTCCCTGAGTCTCTTCCACTCGTACAGTATTAAAACCCCTTATGGTACATTTTAGGATGTACCACTCTTTCTCTTTGTTCTCCTTTCTTTTCCTTTTATCTCTCTCAACCCTAATTTCTTGTGTTTTTTCCCCCATCCCTCTCTCTAGCCGTCTTTCTTGTTCTTTCTCTCCCTTTTTCTTTGTTCCTCCCCTCTCCCTTCCATGTATTCTCTAATTTTATTCCTTCTCTTACTCCTTGGTGGGGGGAATGGGATGAGTGGCAGTGGGGGTGGAATCAGTGGCAGTGCTGGGGGGAGTTCTGATCAGCTAACTTAGGTGCTCTTGATGAAGGTCATCTGCTGATCTGAGAACTGTAGTGGAGACTTTAAATGACAACTATAATCGCAGGTAGTGTTACTCTCTGTGTCTCCGGCTTTACTGTGTCTCCGACTTTGTGGTGTCTTGCAGCAGTGACATCTATGCCGAAATCAGGAGATAGAGTCTCCTCCAGCCCCTCCCACTTCACATTCCTCACTAGTCAGCTGACCTCTAGTCTCTGCCCCCCAGCCATGCCGTGAACTGAAGGGGCGGCTGTGAGGAGGCTTAGTGGGCGGCCGCCCACTAAGGAACAGCCCAGCTGGGCAGCCACAGGCTCCAGGGACAGCCCTGCTGGGCGGCCACGAGAAGGCTGGGAGAATGGTGTGGGATTCAGGAACAGCCCAGGATTTGGTGACCCCTGGCAAATCGTCATTCGACCCCCGAGGGGGTCCCGATCCCCAGGTTGAGAACCACTGTACTAGGGAGAGTACAACTGGGGAAATAAATGGTGGAGAAGGATCTGGCGGTCTTGGTAGATCATAAGCTTAATAATAGCATGCGATGCCAAGCTGCGGTTTCCAAAGCGAGCAAAGTCCTTTCTTGTATTAAGAGAGGTATGGACTCTAGAGAGAGATATCCCTTTGCTCCTGTACAAATCATTAGTAAAACCTCACCTGGAATATGCAGTTCAGTTTTAGGCAACAGTTCTCAAAAAAGATATTAGGGAACTATAGAAAGTGAAGAGAATTGCAGAGAATGGCAACCAAACTGATAAGAGGCATGGAGGAACTCGGCTATGAAGAAAGATTAGAGGAACTGAATTTATTCTCTCTTGAGAAGAAGAGATTATGGGGGGATATGATCAACATGTACAAATACTTAAGGGGTCCATAACTTGGTGTTGAGTTATTCCCTTTAAGGTCATCACAGAGGACAAGAAAGTACTCTTTGTGTCTGGAGGAAAAGAGATTTAATCTCCAAATACGGAAAGGTTTCTTCACAGTAAGACCCCTTTCACACTGGGGAGTTTTTCAGGCGCTTTAGCATTAAAAAAAGCACATGTAAAGCGCCTGAAAGAAGCCTCATCTGCAATCCCAATGTGAAAGCCCAAGTGCTTTCACACTGGGGCGCTGTGCTGGCAGGGCGTCAAAAGTCCTGCAAGCAGATTTTTTGCAGCGCTTTCATGTTTTTGCCACCGGGCTGGGTGCGCCGATGGCCCGAGCCCTTTCACACTGCCTGAAAAATGCCCCAGTGTGAAAGGGGTCTTAAGCGGCGCTTTACTAGAGTTTTTCAGGCGCTGGCAGTGTGAAAGGGCTCGGGCTTTCACATTGGGATTGCAGATGAGGCTTCTTTCAGGCGCTTTTTTTAACGTTAAAGCGCCTGAAAAAAGTCTGAAAAACGCCCCAGTGTGAAAGGGGTCTACGAGCTGTGAAAATGTGGAATAGACTCCCTCAAGAGCTGGTTCTGGCCAGCTCAATTGTTTGCTTTAAAAAAGGCCAGGATTCTTTCCTAAATGTACATAATATAACTGGATTCTAACATTTATAGGTAAAGTTAATCCAGGGAATACCTGATTGCCTCTCGGGGGATCAGAAAGGATTTTTTCCTCTGCTGTAGCAAATTGGATCATGCTATGCTGGGGTTTTTTGCCTTCCTCTGGATCAGCTGTGGGTATAGGATTGTGTATATAGGATTGCATATATCTTTTTTTCTCTTTTATTGGTTGAACTAGATAGACTTGTGTTTTTATTCAACCTAACTATGTAAGGTCATTTTCAATAACATTCAATTACAATATGACTTGTGTCGCAATTGTATACTGTATTTTTTTTTGTTATTTGCTATTCTATTTTCCCTTTTAAACAAAAAATAAAAAAGCAGCACAATGGACATGACTTACCTTTGATGTGAAGTATACATTGTACTGCTGGTTTTTGGTTTAATGGAAATCTTCATCCTCTGATGCCCCTCCCCTCCCCCATATCCATTGTTGTAGTCTTCTGGTGCGGTGGGGGTAATACAACTAAGGGCGCTGTCACAGGAACTCATGAAGAGTGACAGACTATGCCAACTCTTTCCACCTAGCTCCTCCATTCACAGAAGATGGTACTACAGCTTCTATTAATGAAACTCAATCTATAAATAGAGGATCAAAGGATTGAGAGGTCCTCACCCTCCATTCACTAGTTCATACTAGCTCATTATGAAATACTTACCTTAGACTGAAGCCGTTGCAGTGGTCCCCGTACACCGCTGTGACCGGCGACATGTCTCCCAGAGTTATTTCCGGGTTCACAGGCTCCGGCGCTGTGATTGACTGGAGCTGTGATGACGTCACTCCCACACGTGCACGCGGGTGCCGCCAGTCACGGCACAGCTACTGAAGAAATGGCACAAGCGAGCAATTTCTTCAGTGCACATGTGCCGATGACGTCAGCACATGCGGAAATAGTGAATATCTTGAAATCAAGACTAATTAGTAGATAGTGTTAGTTGATATCTAACTACTGTGGGGAGCTTTATCTTTGCTAGCTATGTTTAAATTATTATATAGGCTGACCCTGATAGAATCAAGTGGGTCTGTAAAGTTTAGCACAGAAATGATCACTAATACATCTTTTTTTATTTTTTCTTAGGTACTTATTCCTTCTTCTGGATGATGGTATTCACAGAATGGTCCTCCCTCATTCTCTACTTCATAGTAATGTCACAGAGCATATTGTAAATAGCACTGACATCCTTGACTTCATGGTCAGTGTTCAGTCCAAGAGGCTGGTTTATCTGAATAGCTCTAGCCCAGGGATTTTCTACCTAGCCTCTGTTTTTCTGGATGGAAGTAACAATCATCTCTTTAGAAAAATAGAAGATACCTCAATTACGGAAATTATAAGCTTCCTTTATTTTGACAACTCCTTGATGTTCACAGATGGAAGTGTTGTGTTTTATGAGGAATTCTTTTCTGATCAATACTGGTACAATGAATATTTAGTACCTTGTGACTTGGCTGCTCCACCATTACCCGGATTTGATAACATGATTTTGTATGGAAAGTCGGCTCAGCCTATTCCTTTGCCTGGCAGCCCTGAGCATGTGATGGTAGTGTTTGGACCTCAGTCTGCTGCAGTTCTATGGAAGCCACCAAAACTGACTGTTGGAGCCTGTAAGTTCAATATAAAGTTACAGCCACAATGGGCCTAATGTATTAAAACCACCAAAACTGACTGTTGGGGCCAGTAAGTTCAATATAAGGTTTCAGCCATAATGGGCCTAATGAAAAAATCGACTGTTGGTACCAGTAAGTTTTATATAAGATTACAGCCACAATGGGCCTAATGTATTAAAACCGCTGGATGTAGTAATGGAAATGGTGCCCCTACCAACCGGTCAGCTTCTATTGTATACCCTAGAAAAGAGAAATCTGATAGGGGCTCTGGGAAACACATTTTTTTACATTTAAAAGCAAAACTCCAACCACAATATTATTTTTCATCTTGAATCTTGATCGAGCAGGAAGGAGCCTGTCAATTTTCTTTTTCTGTCAGTGTCCCAATGGGGTACATTTTTCCACACATCCTATTCCTGTTTGGGTCATTCCCCCCTCCCCCACTTTTATTTCTTGTATGGGTGTAACAGGGGCAGAAAGTGATTGAAAATCTCCTTATAGTGGAACGTCACTATTTTAATCAACATTGATGATTTTTCATCCATATACTGCTGGCATTAGTAAAAAGATGGGAAAGAATATCATATTAACTTTTTTTTTTTTACATTTCCTTAGTTACTTATTGGTTTCCAGGCCTAGACAAATGATGTCATACATCCCAGGAGTCTTTGGTGAGGGGTTTTCTCAGATAAGTACGCCCTTTTGCCTGCATGCCTGAGCTAAGGGCAGACGGATTCCAGGAAGTAAATGCTACTTGAATCATTCTCCCTTACTCAAGATGGCCACGGCCAGAAGGTAGAGGGTGTTTTTCATTGTGGGTTCTCAGCAAAATAAAGCAAATAGACATAGATGAGTGAGTTTACTTTGAATATTAAAAATAAATATAATAGTGTTTTTGGTTTGTGGTGCTTAGATTTAGTGTAGTTCTGCTTTTAATGGAGTCACTGACAGAAAAACAAACCTGACCACATTTTAACTCTTTTCTACTATATTTAAAGCACATAAATGTCTGTAGTTAGGGATGAGTGGAACTTTTAACTGTTAAAAAAAGTAAAAAAAACTCTGCATGGTGACTCTAAGGCCCCTTTCACACGGGCGGACTGCCCAGGGGATTCCGCTTTGCTCAGCGGGGCATCGATCTGCTCATCCCCGCTGAGCAGGCGGATGACAGGTCCGTCTCCGCTCACTGTGCTGAGATGGACCTGTCAGAGCCCCACTCTCCTCTATGGGAGGATCAGATGAAAACAGACTGCCTGTCCGTTTTCATCCGATCCCATCCAATTCGATCCTCCAGACGAATGGAAAATAGGGTCACCATTCGTCTGGATTTCACGGATAGGGTCAGATAGCAGCGGGTGACAGCGGACATGTCACCGCTGACATCCGCCGCTCCACAGGAGTGAATGGAGGCTTCGATCAGGTTCCCCTGAAAAACTGACAGGCGGACCTGATCGAAAAAGCCTGTGTGAAAGAGGCCTTAGGCAACATCCCCTCCAGTATATGAACTGGTTTCCTTTAGGCAGGAATATGCCTTGGGACATATACTGGCAGAAAGGAAATGTGTACTGTTTGTGTACATGTTTTACAGTGGTTCAAACCAAAAATTAAAAATGTATACAAAATAATCCCTATCATATAACTTAAAATAGAACTAAAGTAACAAACTAAAAAACAATACACAGCACTATCTGAATCCAGCAGCACAGGCTCGGGGAGGGGGGTTAGAGCAAGCTATTGCAGGTGTAAAATGAGGTAACCATAATTTTATTTATTATATTTAATAATATGTGTCATTTTCATGAGCTTTGTTAATGGTTCACAAAAAATATATAAGCTGCCTTTAGTTGTACTTTAAGTTAGCCATCATAAATCTATGTAGTGCCATTCCCGTAGGAGCCGCTGAAATTACTTGTTTATGTCTTCCCAACTTCTGATCCGCAGCCAGGCACACAACAGGCTCATCCATTCTTTCTCCAAAGACCAGTCTGGGGGATGTTGTATTTTTATTTTTTTGGAGAACTTGGATAGGGATGAGAGAAGTGGTGGGATAATCCAAGAATAAGCATTATGTACAATTCAGGACTTGGTTTTCCTTTCTGAGCAAGCTTTAGTGAAGTCAGGGCTTGTAACAAACAGTAGACTTCTGCTTAAGTAGTAGTCAAACCAGTGGAGCAAAGTTCCTTTAGGTAAGAAGTGTCTGGACAGAGCTCTTCAGGACACCAGCCGGTGTCCCCTCTAACAGACCCACAACTGACTATAACTAGGCACCAAAGGGGTAACTAAAGCACAAGGTCCCCAAGATATTTCAATGTCTGTACTCACAAGGCTCAAGGACAGATGGAGCCCCTTCTAATCTCCAGTGAAACCAGACCAATCTATGGCAGACAGCTCCCCTCAATCAGCTTCTTCCAAGCACCTGGGTCTCAGCATTCCTCTTTCAGGTCACCCACCTGAGGCCTCCTCATGGCAGCCTGTGCCTGAGGAGGCTGCGTGCCCCCCTCAGGCTGGACTCCTTCACTCTGGGACAAGACCAGGAGCTCTGTGTGCTCTCAGATTAAATACAGTCTCCCAGCATGCCATCAGAGCCTGCCTCTCTGGGATAGGCTGGGGCTGTATCATATTCATGCAGCCATCTGCATAGTTCCACACCTGTAATCGAGAAACTTCTTAAGATGACTGGATACAGAGGGAGCTATCCAGCAGACTGGCAACAGCAGAGCACACAGATCAGGCCCAACTAAACAATCACAGCTCACTGAATACAGTGAGCCAAACTATGCTTTTACCTTAACCAACAATTTAAAGCCTACAGTGTGGCAACCAAATTTACCTATCAAAACACACTCTAGCATGTATCTAACTATCCTAGCACCCACCTAGGAGGTTGCTACATATACTTTAACTTAAAATACTTTTTTTTTTTTTATAAAAGGTGCTGCTTCTTGGCAGAGGTGGACGTACAGTGTTTCAATATCAACGGAAAAACTTGGGATGCAAAAGGTCTTCACCAATATCACTTTTACAAACATGATGGTGGCTAATCTAAACATATCAACCAAGTATGAGATAATTGTAAGGGCATCATCACCTGCTGGGGATAGCCAATGGACAAACCCTGTGGAAGGAACCACATTAGACACAGGTATGTTAAAAATAAAATACTGTGAGAATATGCCAGCCGTCAGATGATAGGTTTATTTGTTACCGCTTATGCTGCCCATTTACATAGCAGCTTCCCAGCAATGTCATCCATATGCAACCACCTTTACCTTTTTGACCTCCAAAACTATTTAAATAGAAGTGTGGGAATGAAAAAATAAAAATAAACATACATTCTCACTTAGATGGCAGCAACATCAATCCGATGCTGCAGCTGTCCCCCACCGGCTCTACACCAAAAATGGAGAGATCTAGTCGCTCAATTTTTAATTCCGTTCTGGCTTTGAGCAGCAGGGATCCCAGCATGGGCCTGGACTGGCTCCGTGACATCAGCCAACAGCAGAATTTAGCTCGCTGTCGGCTGAATCTGGGTCACAGGACTGCAGAACTAAGTGCACTCCTGTGTTCCACAAAAGAAGTATGGCCGAAAAAGTGAAAGAGCTTAAAATACATCAGAGCAACAATTTATGGTGAATGATATACGGTATATACAGTGTATCTAAGAGAGAGAGAGAGAGAGAGAGAGAAAATGGTGGTAGGTCACATTATAAAATTGTTTTTTTAGGTCAATCAAACAAAAAACATATTAATATTGAGCCACTATGATGCCATTGTATTTAGGCAGACTTTCTTTAAGCAGGCATTGTATGTAGATTTGACTTCTAAGAGTAAAGTCGATTTCTACAGATTTCACAACTTCTATCTGGCATTGCTAGACGTGAGCTGTGACATGAGAAAGGGGACAATAAACAGCTCACAACAACCCCTAAATACAGATATTGTTATATAGGAAAATAATGAATGAATGGTATGGGTGACTTTAGGTTTAAGGAGTGACATTACTGGAAAAGCTAAGCTTTGAAATCTGCCTGTCATCCAAATTACAAACAGTCCACAAAAGTATGTTCATGAAATGTTGGAAAAAGAAGGATTGTTGTTTCTCACACCTGATAAACATTAAAGTGTGTTTCCAGCTTTTTACATTTTCCACAGTATAGATAAATTGGGACTCCACATCACGTCCTAAAATCCAGATTGCCGGATAATACATTCATCCAGTTGCATTCCTGTGGGGAATACAACAATATACTACAAAATGGTGCCCCCAATAGTGCGAATAGTGCCTGTCCTCATGCACATATACACAAAAGCATTCCCGGCAAGGATAAAACAAATAAAATTGTGTTCTCCCTCCGCCCCATCTGAGATAAACTATTTTTTCTACTAGTTTTTCTAGGACATGAACTAGAACAGAATGTGGGCCATTTACTAAAACTGAAGAGTGTAAAATCTGGTGCAACTCTGCATAGAAACCAAACAGCTTCCAGGTTTTATTGTCACAGATTAATTGAACAAGCTGAAGTTAAAACCTGATTGACCACCATGCACAGCTGCACCAGATTTAGAGTGCTCCAGTTTTAGTAAATCTCCCCCCCAGTATTACTTAGCTTACTTCTCTGTCCAGCAGTCTTGTCATCTCCCTTCTTGCTGACATAATCAGGTATAATGCATGACCAGGGCTTTGACCATTTCCTACTATACAAAACAATACAAAAAAGTTTGTACTTTAACCACTTGCCGACCGGGCCATAGCCGAAAGACGGCAACAGCGCAGTCAGCTTATTCTGGGTTGACGTCCGTCGTTCCAGAATATTGCTCCTGCACGCCTCCTGGGGCGCGCACCCGGGAACATCCGTGACCGCCGGGTCCAGAGGACCCGGTGCATCACGGATCACGGTAAATAGCCGCTGATCGCGGCCGTTTACCACATGATTGTTCCATCAAATGACGGAGCGATCACATGTAAACAAACCGGCGTCACGCCATGACGCCGGTTCCTCCCTCCCCTCTGTGTACCGATCGGTACAGTGCGAGGGGAGAGGGGGAGAGGGGAGAGATGGCAGCAGCGCTGTGGGCTGGATGTTTAGTGCCCACAGCGCTGCTCAATGTCAATACTCTGCTAATACTCTGCAACATTGTGCAATACTCTGCAACATTGTGCAATACTCTGCAACACTGTGCAATACTCTGCAATACTCTGCAACACTGTGCAATACTCTGCAATACTCTGCAACACTGTGCAATACTCTGCCAATACTCTGCAACACTGTGCAATACTCTGCAATACTCTGCAACACTGTGCAATACTCTGAAACACTGTGCAATACTCTGCAATACTCTGCAACACTCTGCAACACTGTGCAACACTGTGCAACACTGTGCAATACTCTGCAATACTCTGCAACACTGTGCAATACTCTGCAACACTGTGCAATACTCTGCCAATACTCTGCAACACTGTGCAACACTGTGCAATACTCTGCAATACTCTGCAACACTGTGCAATACTCTGCAACACTGTGCAATACTCTGCCAATACTCTGCAACACTGTGCAATACTCTGCAATACTCTGAAACACTGTGCAATACCCTCTAACACTGTGCAATACTCTGCAATACTCTGCAACACTGTGCAAAACTCTGCAATACTCTGCAACACTGTGCAATACTCTGCAACACTGTGCAATACTCTGCAATACTCTGCAACACTGTGCAACACTGTGCAACACTGTGCAATACTCTGCAACACTGTGCAATACTCTGCAATACTCTGCAACACTGTGCAATACTCTGCAACACTGTGCAATACTCTGCAACACTGTGCAATACTATGCAACACTGTGCAATACTCTGCCAATACTCTGCAAAACTCTGCCAATACTCTGCAACACTGCAAAACTCTGCCAATACTCTGCAACACTGCAAAACTCTGCCAATACTCTGCAACACTGCAAAACTCTGCCAATACTCGCCAATACTCTACCAATACTCGCCAATACTCTACCAATACTTGCCAATACTCTGCAATCAATTTTAACAGAAACAAAGAATTTTTATTTTTTTTAAATCTAATTTTCAGTCTTTTTTGATTTATAGCGCAAAAAATAAAAAACCCAGCAGTGATTAAATACCACCAAAAGAAAGCTCTATTTGTGTGAAAAAAGGACAAAAAATTTAATATGGGCACAGTGTTGCATGACTGAGTAATTGTCATTCAAAGTGTGAGAGCACCGAAAGCTGAAAATTGGTCTGGTTAGGAAGGGGGTTTAAGTGCCCAGTGGTCAAGTGGTTAAGGGTCTGTCCAAACTTGTCTATTTTGCTGGCATGGAATCATTACATGTTTTTTGTCTCACCCAACATAATAAATGTGCATTTAAAATGCTCCAAAATGCACATAAATTATGCACGTCAAACTACCCATACCACACCCTGTGGGCAGTACCCATTTGGGTTGATTTACCAAAACTGGAGAGTGAAAAATCTGGTGCAGTTTTGCATAGAAACCAATCAGCTTCCATTTTTTTGTTTTGTCATAGCTTAATTGAACAAGCTGAAGTTAAAAGCTGATTGGCTACCAGGCACAGCTGCACCAAATTTTGCACTCTGTAGTTTTAGTAAATCAGCCCCACTGAATTTTGACAGCTCCCGATGGCAGATGGCAGAATACCCAAACAGCACCTGCATCTGAATGGATGCAGCTGCTTTTTGGCTATATAGTTTCTGTCTGGTTCCTTCGATTTTTTAATAAATGGATGTTTGGTGGGGAAATGGCAACAAGGCCATTTTCTGACTATAGTCTACCAGTAACTGGATGAAGTTTGCAAAGTGTAATGACAGCTTAAGAAACACGTGTAACTGAATATGTATAAATGTGAGAGGACCTTACTGCCTACACAATCTTTTTTCAGTGGAAGAAGAGTTCTTTTTCCTAGCAGTAGGTTCTGATGGATTGTGGAAACAACCTTTGGACAAGTTCGGTCCTGTAGAAGTTGTCAACAAAAACCTCAGATTTGCATCAGGTAAACATCTTTCTTCACACTGTAATTCAGACTAAATAATAAATCATATTATTTTATTAAGTTAAATATAGGTTTCTTACTATTGTGTACATCACAACCTTAAAGTGACATTAAAGTAAATTTTTTGCCCATAAAACAGATAATCATAATACAAAATATAATTGTCTGCATTTACCTTTAAAAATGTCCCTTGGCTGTGCTGACACACTCACTGTTCTACATTTTCCCCTGTGCCCCCAGAATTGATGGAGTCCCATAGGAGTCTCCTCTACATGCATACTTCCACTCTGTACTACAAATGTATGTGCAGCATTCTAAGCACTGCACACACAGGCAGGATGAAAAGGACACAGCTAAGCTCTTTTGGCCATACTACGCCTATGGATCACATGAGTGCACTTGTTTTTGCACTCCTGTGACCCAGATACAGCCGACAGTGGGCTGAAGCCCACTGTCTGCTAATATCACAGAGCCAGTCCAGGGTCTGAACAGATCACGACAATAATGTCGGGATCCGCCCAGTCACCTAACAGGCAGCTGGCTCAGCCTCTCAGTGGCGCACTGTAATGCCCCGTACACACGGTCGGATTTTCCGACGGAAAATGTGTGATAGGACCTTGTTGTCGGAAATTCCGACCATGTGTAGGCTCCATCACACATTTTCCATTGGATTTTCCGACACACAAAGTTTGAGAGCAGGATATGAAATTTTCCGACAACAAAATCCGTTGTCGGAAATTCCGATCGTGTGTACACAAATCCGACGGACAAAGTGCCATGCATGCTCAGAATAAATAAAGAGATGAAAGCTATTGGCCACTGCCCCGTTTATAGTCCCGACGTACGTGTTTTACGTCACCACGTTCAGAACGAGCGGATTTTCCGACAACTTTGTGTGACCGTGTGTGTGCAAGACAAGTTTGAGCCAACATCCGTCGGAAAAAATCCTAGGATTTTGTTGTCGGAATGTCCGAACAAAGTCCGACCGTGTGTACGGGGCATAAGCCTGAGACAGCCGTTCCAGCTCCCTCCACAGCCCAGCGCTCTAGTGAGCGCTTGATGGGCAGAGAGTCACTGGCTCTCTGCTCACTGAAGATGGAGAATCGAGCATTCAGTGGTCATGTGATTGCTTGGTTCTTGGTCTTAGAACCCGGAAGAGGACATCTGCAGCTCGGATCCATGCTGCAGCCATCTAGGTGAGTATGCTTGTTTGTTTTTCCTTATTCCCATACTTCTCTTTTAAAGTATAAATAAAGGCAAAACTTTTTTTCAGTTTTGGATAGAGTGTAGATGGATTAGAACACACATCAGTTTTTATTGCTGTCTGTGTCCTTGTTAGGGAGATCCACCCTCTCTAATGATTCTGTTTACCGTTGTCATTGAAAGTCAATGTAAAAGAAAATCCCAAATTTTGGGTTGTCCCCAGAAAAGTAATAGAGGGGAAATCTTCCAATGGGGACACTAGTTCTGGTGACCTGGGGGTCCAAAGGAATTCCCTTTATTTTCAGGGATTTCCTCTCACTTCCTGTTTGGCTATGGAACCATGTTTTTGCTAAGCGAAGGGAAACACAGATGACGGAAAAAAATCTGGCGGGGGTTATAACACTCATGTGGAGTATCTATAGTGTCTATCCATTATTTCATTATATCAATTTATTCTATATATTACAATTGAATTCTTAAAGAATATGTAAACCCAACATTTCATATTCCTGATATGTGCCTGTTGTCAGGGCTGGTGCAAGGATTTTTGATACTAGGCAAAACAATATTATGCTGCCTCCTCGCCCCGCCCCCTGACTCTGGCTTCACCCCTGACTCCACCCCTTTGCCCCGCCCATGTCCTGGGCTACCTGACCATTACACTGACCTACCTGACCACTACACTGACCTACCTTACACATACACTGACCTACCTGACACTTACACTGACCTACCTGACACTAAAAACTGACCTACCTGACACATACATTGACCTACTTTACACATACACTGACCTACCTGACGCATACACTGACCTACCTGACCACATACACTGACCTACCTGACCACTACACTGACCTACCTGACACATACACTGACCTACCTGACCACATACACTGACCTATCTGACCACTACACTGACCTATCTGACCACTACACTGAGCTATCCGACCCCTACACTGACCTACCTGACCACTACACTGACCTACCTGACCACTACACTGACCTACCTGACCACTACACTGACCTACCTGATTCCTACTTCCTGCACTACACACACCCCCCCATCCCCCCACACACAGTACAATGTCAATTGGAGGATCCATCCTCCTCCTCCTTACCTCTTCATGGCTTCATTGTCCATCTCATCAGGGCTCTCCTCAGAACTGGGCGGGCAGCATTGTTTAGGAGTCCCCGCCATCCAGCAGTTTCTTGGTGCCCCGCCAGGAGGTGAGCTAACAGCCGCTGCTCTCATGATCTCCACCGAGCCCCGCCCTGCTCCCTCAGCTGGAGTCACACACAGGCTGCACCAGAGGGACAGGCTGGAGCAAGAGTCCTGGGGCCGGCGGTGTCAGGCATTACTATGAAGAGATGTCACAGCAGGGAGCTCAGAGGGACACATCTGGGGATTGGCGGCACCTGCAGTGGATGTGTTTCCAGGACAGCCAGCACTGAACGGAGGAGAGGTCACGATGTGGCCTTCGCCGGGACAGAGGCAGTGGTTGCGCCCTAGGTGGTAGTGTGCCCTAGGCGGCTGCCTAGTTTGCCTAGCGGTAGCACTGGCCCTGCCTGTTGTACCATGTACTTGTATGAAAATGTATCCTGTTTTCTTTGTATTGCTTTTTATATGTGAGATCCCTGGCAGTCCCTCTGCTTTCCTATTAAAAACTGACCACACTAAGATGAACATACTGTGGTCAGTTCTCTAGCTATGCTCTCCTCCAATGATCAGACTTGTCCCCCCCTCCCCCCCACAGCATTTTACTGTTAACTGAGAAGATACGTGTACTGCTGATTCACTTGTCACAGCTGTTATGCAGCTGAGAACAGAGGGAATGTGATCACTTATTTAAAAATCAGAAACATTTATTTATAATGTTTTTTTATATCTACACACAAATGTTTTAAAATTAAAAACAAAAAAAAAACGCGCTATAAAGTGATATAAACAATAATGAAAAAATATTGAAAAAATAAAAAATAATGAAAAAATATAGTCCCATATACAATCTGTGTAGTCCCTTATAGACGTCCAAGACAGAAGAAGGTAAGTCTATCATAGGTAAATAACGTGAAATTCATCCAAAATAGATAAGTGATGAGAAGACATTTAACTGGAACACACCAAGATATTGCGCTCACCAGAAGTAAGCCAAATAGGAGCAAGTGGCCTAAACCCAGCCTGGGCCTTTGGATGGACGATCCAGGTGGGGCGGGATAACCGCACTCGTCCCGTGTATCCAGTCCACAGAGATTTATCCAAAAATATATGACAAAAACATAGCGTAATACTGATAATATAAAACACTCCAAAAAACAAATAATAAGTGCAACACTCAACATAACCCTAAATCATTTGTGGTCATATAACATCCAGTGTCCGTACAACGACTAGGATGATAGGTGAGTGTCATGCAATCATGCAAAAATATATATTGTGGTGAGTAGGTAAAGAAACATGAACAATACCCAGAATCTGCTTACCAAAAATAGGTAGAAAGTGAGCATATACCAATCACCCAGATAAAGACATGAAAAGGAGATCCCTCTACGTGCAGCAAACCACTCGTACAAACTGCTTACCAGATGGCAAACCGTTGTGAGCAAACTCCATACAGCCCAAGACTGATCACCATATAAGAACCACAGGATATAAACTGCAGCGAACCTTAGGGAAATCCTGCTTACCAGACATCCAAACAAGGTGGGCAGATGTGATAGAGCACAAACGGACTCTTGACAGGAACGGCGTGGATACGTCCTGGCCAATCGGACCCGATCTAAGCAATGCATATATGGTAAAAAGGCAACCAATAGTGTGATACTGTATATAACTGGTTTTATTAAAATAGAGTAACACTTACACTTAGATGAAGATAAAAAACAAAGGAATAAAAAAGCGAAGCCGGCCGGCACTCAGACACACTCCCGTCCTCAACAGGGCAACGTGGTGACGTCAGCACGTCCCTCCCAGAACACAAATGTTTTGCCTTTCATTTCTATTTTAAATTGAATGGGTTGTTTAACAAGGTGAGGGTTTACATTAAAGTTAGGGAATATATAATTTGTAGTTCTGTACCTTCCAGCAAGGGGGTACATGGCCAATCCCCCAAAAATGAAAAACATATTGGCAATTTATTAGCTTGTTTTGGAAAATGCCTTAAGAGGTACATTTATAAAAAAAAAATTTGCTTAGTTATTCATCCAGCGAATCTGCACGTACATTCATCCTGTGCAAATTGGGTAATACCTGGATATTCTTTAGGCTATGTTCTCTTCTAAGTGAATGTTCTTTTATTATGGGCAACAGTAAAACACTTATGCCGCGTACACACGGTCGGACTTTTCGTCTACAAAAGTCAGACAGCCTGTCCGACAGACTTCCGGCAGACTTTCGGCGGACTTGCGGCGGACTTGCGGCATACTTTCTAACGAACGGACTTGCCTACACACGACCACACAAAAGTCCGACGGATTCGTACGTGATGACGTACACTGGACTAAAATAAGGAAGTTCATAGCCAGTAGCCAATAGGTGCCCTAGCGTGGCTTTTTGTCCGTCGGACTAGCACACAGACGAGCGGATTTCGGGGTCCGTCGTAGTTACGACGTAAAGATTTGAAGCATGTTTCAAATCTAAAGTACGTCGGATTTGAGGCTAAAAAAGTACGTTGAAAGTCCGGAGAAGCCCACACACGATCGGATTACCAGCCAGCTTTAGTCCGTCAGCGTCCGTTGGACTTTTGTAGACGAAAAGTCCGACCGTGTGTACGCGGCATTAGTGTCGGTTCACACTGAGGCAGCACGACTTGCAGTGCGACTGCCACAGGCGACCTGGACATGACAGGAGCAGTGACTTGCAAAACGACTTCTGTATAGAAGTCAATGCAAGTTGCCTCAAGTCGCCCCCAAAGTAGTACAGGAACTTTTTTCTAAGTAGGAGCGACTTGCGTCGCTCCGATTAGAATGGTTCCATTGTACAGAACGGGACGCAAGTCGCTCCTACTTAGAAAAAAGTTCCTGTACTACTTTGGGGGCGACTTGAGGCAACTTGCATTGACTTCATTTGGGGGATTGGCCATGTACCCCCTTGCTGGAAGGTGCAGAACTACTTGTTCTGCAGTGCAAGGAGCATGCTGATAGGATGGGAAAGCAGAGCTACAGGGAGATTAGTTCACTGGCGTGCCGCTTCTCCTTTTACTGTCCAGTCACAGACTGGGGGAAGGACAAGACCTGCAAGTTTTACTTAACTGCAGCAATGAAAAATCGGGTCTCCTTCTCTGCCAGGCAGGGCTTTGCTTTGTACATTCAGTCCCTGCCCTCAACAAGCTTACAATCTAAGGTTCCTATCTCACATTCATACATACTAGGGTCAATTTAGACAACTGACTTACCAGCATGTCTTTGGAGTGTGGGAGGAACCCGGAGTAGCCAGAGGGAACCCACGCCGACACGGACTCCAGGCAGGTAGTGCCGTGGTTGGAATTGGAACCCCCGACCCTTTGTACCTATCAGTGTATTTAGTTTTTTGCATATAGATTAATTTTGTTATTTTAGTTTAAATGCATAGTTTATTTTAAATGTCTCCTGGTGCACAAACACAGATACAGTAAAACCTCGGATTATGAGTAACGCGGTTTACGAGTGCTTCACAATACGAGCTGTTTTTTAAAAGAATCCTAACTCGATTTGCGAGCGTTGTCTCGCAAGACAAGCAGGATTCAAGCCTATGGGGTGTGCAGTACCAGAATTGGCCAGAGGTGTGCCGAAGCCAATCGGAGACACTCCGAAACACTCCGTTCCCAAGTGGTCTCCGAGTGCCTTTGAGTGTTTCCGAGTGTCTCAGGTGCCCCCCCCCCACCTCTGGCCACATGCAGTACTGCATACACTAGCAGTGACACTAGAATGAATTATCTGAGTTTCCATTGGTTCCTATGGGGAAACTCGCCTTGATATACGAGCGCTTTGGATTACAAGCATTCTCCTGGAACAGATTATGCTCGTAATCCAAGGCAGTACTGTACTTGTATTGCTCATTAGGATAATGTGTAACACATGCACACATCACACATTTTTTAGAGTAAATGGTTGAATTCAAGAACTGTGATAATCTCACCACGCATGTTACAATCTGATTTTACAATCTCCTATAAATCTACCAACAACTATGTACTGGGAGGACATAAGTAAACAATCCATTGAATAGGTATCCAGTCAGGCAGACCCTTGCACTACTTAGTTGACAGTAGATCCAAAAAACATTGTACAATCAGACTGGTGTGTAGTCACCTATACAAGAATAAAGTAGCCTTGTAAAACCATTCTGAATTTAGGACAAAAAAAATCATCCCACAGTTTTCAGTAGAATATGAAAATCCTTACCTTCAGAACTGGTTTGCAAAATATTTTTCTCTTCTGCTGCTTGTGCTTGCAATGGATCAGTAATCAGTAATCTAGATATATATTTTAATGACAGATCTTGACTGGTACAACAGCACCCTCTACTGGAGCAATGAAACAGGACATGTCCACATGTGGAATATCAATGCCTCTGCTGAATTTCCCTTTTTGTGCATACCTGGAATAAAAAGAGCTGGGCCTTTGTCTTTGGATTGGATTGGACAGTACATCTACTGGGCTGACAAAGGGAATGCTAAGGTATGAAAATAGTCTAACTGATATTTATTTCTGCAATGGAGAAGAGTGAAGTGATTTAAGCAGGTTGACATTTCATCTAAATCACCCTAATTTATCTGCTTTTGACCGACAGATGAAAATATATCCGTCTTAAACTAGGTTGTTTTCTTGTTTAAACAAAGCACAAATGGTTGTATCACACAAGATGGTCTTTATATGCCAGCACCTACTGACACTTTTTCCAATTTACTCAATAAGTCAGAGTGAAGAGCTACAGTATATTCATGTGTAATTCTGATTGATTCTGGTTGGTTGCTATGGTACATATTGCAGTGCCCCCTCATATGTCTTATTGACATTTGAAACTGGAATCTACATTTGCAATGTAGCCACTAAGTTTAACCAGTTTTGCCAAATACCTTGTACCATTTGCTTCCCTTGTGAATTTAAAAACTTGTGGGAGTGCACAATTGAGAAAGTAAAACTGCTTTTTCCAAACCCAAGTTGAGGAAAGTGGAAAATAGTGCTGGACCCATAGGGTGGAAAATAGTGCTGGACCCGTAGGGTGGAAAATAGTGCTGGACCCGTAGGGTGGAAAATAATGCTGGACCCCGTAGAGTTTCCTCACTGGTATTGCTATCTTAAAGTACTGATGTTGATGTAAATGACTTGGCTCCGGGGCAGGCAGCTTCTACACCCTAGAGCAGTGGTCTCTAAACTGTGGCCCAGTGGCCCGATGTGGCCCTTTGTTTGGTTATATCTGGCCCTTGGGGCACTATTTTATTCACCAACACCAATGAAGGATATAATTCCTCCCAATGACACCAATGATGGGGCACAATTCCTACCAATTAAATTCATGACGGGGCACTATTCCTCCCAATGACACCAACAATGGGGCCCAATTACAACAATGATGGGGCACAATTCCTCCCACTGACACCAATGATGGGGGATTGTTGAATCCCACTGATGCTGGGACATTTTGTTCCCATGTTGGCCACAGTCCAGCCCCCCTAAAGTTTGAAAAACAGTAAACTGGCCCTTTGTTTAAAAATTTTAGAGGCCTTTGCTCTAGAGGATCTCCACAGTTTCCTTGCCTTGTAGTGTAAGGCAGCAAAAATTTTAATTGAAACACTACACCACTGCTAAGAGGTTCAGATACAACTTCATCCCAGCAAAAGTCAAGGGGACAATCAAAAAAGTAACTAATGCATTTCGGGGGTCCAGGAGCAGCCCGCCCCTTCATCAAGATTAGAAAGAACATAAGAACATCTCCATATCAATACAATATCTCCTCTTCGGAGTCAAAATTAAAACCAAATAGTCAATAGTATTGGAAATGTCAAAATGAATATACAAAACTAAATATATATATTAATGTACATACTGTATAATATCAATAAAAATATACTATATATATTATTATATAAAAACGTCAGACAAATATGAGAACATGAACACTATACCATACCATTTTAATTCATCAATTGGGTAAAAAAAAATAATAGTACTAATAATAGGGATAATTATTAAAATGATCCTTTCTGCTTAGTATATAGACCTAATGAAGATAAATGTATAAAAAAATGAGTAAAATTTATCTCAAATCTAATATGTGTATTAATTGAGCCATATGTTATACAATCACATTGTACAATCTTTGCACAATTAAAAACAATAACAATACTAGTAGTAATCATAATAATAGTAATTATTACAATATTACATTCTGGTTAAAATGTAGACCTAATGAGAATAAATATTTAAAAATGAGTAAAATATATCCACAAAACTGACATAAGCCATACACTGTACAGTCTGATTATACAATCGCTGAACAACCCCCCCCCCCGCCTTCCCAACCGCATGCATTATGAGGATGAACCCAAACACCCTGATCCAATTGTTGGATCAGAGGAAGGCACCAGGAGTAGTGCAGAGCGCAGAAGGAGGGGACTTCCAATGGCAGCGTGGTCACAGACTGTAGTAGGGAGCACAGAGCTCGAGTATATGGCTGATTAATGAGGTGAGATCCAATCATGAGTCTGTGAGGAGGGGGGGTGGGGGTTAAAGAGCCAAAGCAGGAGCAGTGTGTCTATGAGGCAGCAATGTGATGCATAGTGCTTGGGGGGGGGGCAGGGCAGAGAGCCGGAGCATTGTGTATATAAGGCAGAAGTGTGATCTGGGGGGGGGGGGCAGAGAGCTGGAGCATTGTGTGTATAAGGCAGCAGTGTGATACCGGGGGAAGGGGATAGAGAGCCAGACAATTATGTGTGTGTGTAAGGCAGCAGTGTGATCCTGGGGGAGGGGGGCAGAAAGGCAGAAAATTGTGTGTGTATAAGGCAGCAGTGTGATCCAGGGCATGAGGGGCAGAGAGCTGGAGCATTGTGTGTATAAGGCAGCAGTGTGATACCGGGGGAAGGGGACAGAGAGCCAGACAATTATGCGTGTGTGTAAGGCAGCAGTGTGATCCTGGGGGAGGGGGGCAGAAAGGCAGAAAATTGTGTGTGTATAAGGCAGCAGTGTGATCCAGGGCATGAGGGGCAGAGAGCTGGAGCATTGTGTGTATAAGGCAGCAGTGTGAACCAGAGGGAGGGAGCAGAGAGCCAGAGCATTGTGTGTATAAGGCAGCAGTGTGATCCATGGGGAGGGGGGCAGAGAGCTGGAGCATTGTGTGTATAAGGCATCAGTGTGATCCAAGGGTAGTGGGACAAAGAGCCAGAGCATTGTGTGTATAAGGCAGCAGTGTGATACGGGGGGGGGGAGAGCCAGAGCATTGTGTGTATAAGGCAGCAGTGTGATCCAGGGGGAAAGGATCAGAGAGCCAGAGCACTGTGTGTATAAGGCAGCAGTGTGATCCAGGAGCAGGGGGGCAGAGAGCCAGAGCATTGTGTGTATAAGGTAGTAGTGTGAACCAGAGCAAGGGAGCAGAGAGCCAGAGCATTGTGTGTATAAGGCATCAGTGTGATCCAAGGGTAGGGGGACAAAGAGCCAGATCATTGTGTGTATAAGGCAGCAGTGTGATACAGGGGGGGGGGAAGAGAGCCAGAGCATTGTGTGTATAAGGCAGCAGTGTGATCCAGGGGGAAAGGGTCAGAGAGCCAGAGCACTGTGTGTATAAGGCAGCAGTGTGATCCAGGAGCAGGGGGGCGGAGAGCCGGAGCATTGTGTGTATAAGGTAGCAGTGTGAACTAGAGTGAGGGGGCAGAGAGCCAGAGCATTGTGTGTATAAGGCAGCAGTGTGACCCACGGGGAGGGGGACAGAGAGCTGGAGCATTGTGTGTATAAGGCAGCAGTGTGATCCATGGGTAGGGGGACAAAGAGCCGGAGAATTGTGTGTATAAGGCAGCAGTGTGATCCAGGGGGATAAGGCAGCAGTGTGATCCAGGGGGATAAGGCAGCAGTGTGATCCAGGGGGAAGGGTCAGAGAGCTCGAGCATTGTGTGTATAAGGCAGCAGTGTGATCCAGGGGGAGGGGGCAGAGAGCGGGAGAGTTTTGTGTATAAGGCAGCAGTGAGAGCCGGAGCATTGTGTATATAAGGCAGAAGTGTGATCCGGGGGGGGGGCAGAGAGCTGGAGCATTGTGTGTATAAGGCAGCAGTGTGATACCGGGGGAAGGGGATAGAGAGCCAGACAATTATGTGTGTGTGTAAGGCAGCAGTGTGATCCTGGGGGAGGGGGGCAGAAAGGCAGAAAATTGTGTGTGTATAAGGCAGCAGTGTGATCCAGGGCATGAGGGGCAGAGAGCTGGAGCATTGTGTGTATAAGGCAGCAGTGTGATACCGGGGGAAGGGGACAGAGAGCCAGACAATTATGTGTGTGTGTAAGGCAGCAGTGTGATCCTGGGGGAGGGGGGCAGAAAGGCAGAAAATTGTGTGTGTATAAGGCAGCAGTGTGATCCAGGGCATGAGGGGCAGAGAGCTGGAGCATTGTGTGTATAAGGCAGCAGTGTGAACCAGAGGGAGGGAGCAGAGAGCCAGAGAGCCAGAGCATTGTGTGTATAAGGCAGCAGTGTGATCCATGGGGAGGGGGGCAGAGAGCTGGAGCATTGTGTGTAGAAGGCATCAGTGTGATCCAAGGGTAGTGGGACAAAGAGCCAGAGCATTGTGTGTATAAGGCAGCAGTGTGATACGGGGGGGGGGGAGAGCCAGAGCATTGTGTGTATAAGGCAGCAGTGTGATCCAGGGGGAAAGGATCAGAGAGCCAGAGCACTGTGTGTATAAGGCAGCAGTGTGATCCAGGAGCAGGGGGGCAGAGAGCCAGAGCATTGTGTGTATAAGGTAGTAGTGTGAACCAGAGCGAGGGAGCAGAGAGCCAGAGCATTGTGTGTATAAGGCAGCAGTGTGATCCATGGGGAGGGGGGCAGAGAGCTGGAGCATTGTGAGTATAAGGCATCAGTGTGATCCAAGGGTAGGGGGACAAAGAGCCAGATCATTGTGTGTATAAGGCAGCAGTGTGATACAGGGGGGGGGGAAGAGAGCCAGAGCATTGTGTGTATAAGGCAGCAGTGTGATCCAGGGGGAAAGGGTCAGAGAGCCAGAGCACTGTGTGTATAAGGCAGCAGTGTGATCCAGGAGCAGGGGGGCGGAGAGCCGGAGCATTGTGTGTATAAGGTAGCAGTGTGAACTAGAGTGAGGGGGCAGAGAGCCAGAGCATTGTGTGTATAAGGCAGCAGTGTGACCCACGGGGAGGGGGACAGAGAGCTGGAGCATTGTGTGTATAAGGCAGCAGTGTGATCCATGGGTAGGGGGACAAAGAGCCGGAGAATTGTGTGTATAAGGCAGCAGTGTGATCCAGGGGGATAAGGCAGCAGTGTGATCCAGGGGGAAGGGTCAGAGAGCTCGAGCATTGTGTGTATAAGGCAGCAGTGTGATCCAGGGGGAGGGGGCAGAGAGCGGGAGAGTTTTGTGTATAAGGCAGCAGTGAGAGCCGGAGCATTGTGTGTGTATAAAGCTTGTAAAAGTCATGTTAGTTGTCCGTGGGATTCAAAATTGTGAGTTTAGTGGTCCATGAGGTCCGAAAGGTTGGCGACCACTGGCCTAGAAGGTGATTATAGATCTTGCCAGCCAACCTTTCTTGGTGGTAACATCACTGAGATGGGTAAGAAAACCCTTTCTGAATCGATATTACCCCCAATATATTAAACATAGCTAGTAATATCTGTCTGTGCCACTCTCCTCCCCTCCATAGGAAAATGGTAAGGCCAACTAATAAAAGTGTATATATTTAAAGGCACCATTGCTTCCTACATTTATAAATGTCATAAATAAAACGAGCCACCAATATTATTAAACAGCTGTTAATAGAACTACATATTTCAGAATGTTAACCTGCTATCTATATTTTGTATTTGTGAAATGGCAATCGCTGAATGAAAAAAAAAAGGTGTGTCTACAATTTCTTTGTGCACTTTGACCTTCCTACGTTGTGTAAACCTGTGCCAAGCTCCAGTGATACACTTCAATGTATGTCTTTTATTACAGTGACATTTCCCATGCCTTGCCTTTATTGGCTTAGATGATAAGGAAGTTACAACAAAAGTACTTGCTAACATAACCGTTTTTTGTGATGAAGTCATTTAATTGTAATGAATTTTATAAATAATCTATTTAGATAGAATAAACAGTCTGTTATAGGAAATTACATTTTGATATAGCTTGCCTATGTATTGTATTTGATCAGAAATTTAGAATTTTATTAATATTAAATGTTTGTTCTGACGTATAATTATATAATCTTCACAGGGTACACGTTGCATGTTTTCATATGTTTTCATAATTATATTAATAGACATACTTTTCTGCTTAGCCCTCATTCAGATTGATTGCGGCTTTGAAATCGCTCGACTTCATCTGAAATTGCTCGATTTCAAAGCTGCACGTCAGTGCGACTTCCGGTGTGACTTGGAAGACATCTGTGTGGCTTCATGCACAGATGTCTATACAAGATGTGCGCAAAATAGCCACAAGTAATGCAGGAACTACTTTTTCAAAGCAGTGCAGCACTGCAAAGTTGGCATTGCACCGATCTGAACAGTGCGATTGCTGGCGATGGGGTGCGACTTCTCATGTGATTTGACCTGTAAAATCACATGACAAGTCGCTCCAATGTGAACGAAGGCTAAAAGTGTAAAATCAAATTAAAATATTTACATATTTATAACAAGCAGTAAATAAGCCTCAAAACAATTCCTAGTTGATCTATGTAGCTGCAGGTACTATGGAGTAATTTCTCCTCGTCCTAGGTTCACACTGCTGCAATGCGCCACATCGCACCGTATTCAAGTGCAAATAACATGTCATGTCTGTGCGGTGCAATTTGAGTCATTCATTTTGTATGGCTCAAATTGCACTGCACCTGCAGCAAAATGGTGCAGGACCCTTTTTTTCAGCTACATTGGAATCAGATCGCATGGGGGTTCTAAGCTATGCAATCTGATTCAGGCAAACGCACTGCGTTCTGTGACCTGCGTTTGGGGTGTCATTAACTTTTATTGACACCTGCAGCAGATTGCATGAATGCGATTGCAATGCGATGCTGGAAAAGGCAGTGAATTTTGTGTTTCCCGCATCTCATCTAGACATGTGCACTGCCGAAATATTATTTTTTTTTTTTAGCTTTATTTGTTTTTTTTTTTTTTAGGATCATTCGTTATGATCGATATTCGTTATTTCGACTGAATTCATAAATTCGGAAAAAATTTAATTTGTTATGTTCCATACGTATAGATGCGGTATTCTTTATTTCGGTAATTCAGAAATTTGGAAAAATTCAAATTAAAATTAAAATTCAAATTAATTACGTTCAATTCCGCGGTATTCGTTATCCTGAGCATTTGGAAATTCAGAAAAATTCTAATTAGTTACGTTCCATTCGTATAGATGCGGTATTCGTTATTTCGATAATTCGTAAATTCTGCAAAAAACTATAATAGCTGTTAATAAACCTAATAATTTAATTATAAAAGAATGTTTTTTGTTCTTTCGAATTTTCGTTCTTATTTTCGGATTTTCATTCTTTTGAATTTTCGGATTTTCAGTCCTATTTTCGGATTTTTGTTCTTTCGAATTCCGTATTTTCGTTCTTTTAGAAAATTTGTTTTCGGAAAAATTTGGTCTTTCGTTAATTCAGTTGTTTCCGAACTAACGAATATGCCGAATTTTAACAATTTTAACAAAAAACGAATTCGGAATGAAACGAATTGCACATGTCTAATCTCATCAGTGTGAACCGGGAATCAATGTTTACAGCAGATTTAAACACTTTAAAATTAGTAGCCCACCCTGCTGTCTACTCCTAGCAGTGACTTAGGCCAACCATACAAAGAGCAAATTTCTTTTCTGCAACCATGGGTTGCAGGAAAGAATTTTTCTCTATTCCCCCATCAACACAGACAGGGCTGATGCGGGAATTCCTCCTGCCGGGCAATTGTCTTCTCCTGGCGGGAGGTGGGGGGAGCGCAGGGGAAGACATCCCCACTGGGAGAAGACACTGATTATTGCTAGTGGCTATAGCAGTCACTAGTGATAATGCCAAGAGAAAATGGCAGGCTGATTGTACCCAAATTGATCAACTTGATACATTCAGCTGCCCATTAATGGTTCAAAACTCAGTCGGGTTCTGCTGAACCAGCTGAGATTCAAACCATATATGACCATACTTAGTAGTCTTCCAGTCTTCTTACCTCTAATGTAAACATGGAAAAGGTCCACAGGAAGAAGAGAGTGGCAGAATGCTAAGCCCTGACTTGAACAATCTTGCTACTTATTTTGTTAAATTTGAAGATACATTTATTAACAGTGTCTGGAGCTACAACAGTCAACAGAAGTCAAAGGGCTTGTTTTAAAACTTTACTTCTGATGAGAATTGATAAATATTTGAATATCCACAGCCTGACCAACGTTCTACTTCAAGGCACAGATATAATATAACACTGCGATCCAGGAAACGGCCCAGGAATGAAGTAGAATAAAAGTGGCTTCAGCCTGTCCCCTCCCAGGCTACACTTCCAACGCATTTTGCCTTGTCCACAGGGCTTAGTCATAGACCCCATGACTAAGTCCTGTGGGTGGGGAAAAATGCATGGGGGACATGGCCTAGGAGGAGTTGGGCTGCAGCCGCTTTTACTTCACACCTAGGCTGTTCCCTGGAGTGTGGTATTTCATTTTCTTCTTCCCCATGTGTGTACACATGGGACGGGCTCTCCTATTTCTGACACCTACAATTAATATGAGTCACCAGAGTATCACACTATCACACTACCACTGTTTGGAGTGGTGCCCAAAGTCCATATGGTTTTTGGTCACAAAAAACAGGAACACAGAGCATTTTTAGACTCTGCACCTTGAGGTAGCCCACGCCTTCCATTCGTGCCACAGACATTGCATTCAAACTTGTGGCAGGTGCTTTAGGGTCAATCCACCTAGGAGTGATATCCAAATGATACATTAGGTGTAGTCTAGTAGGCTGAGTCTGCCTTCTGTTATACTTTAAGTATCTAGCATATACCTAAAACTAGAATATCAATTTGGGGGGGGGGGGGGGCTGAACCTTTGCTACCAACAGACAGAGAAAGCTGAAAGCTTACTGGTTACCTTGTAATTATACCTTATAAAATTATATATAAATTTAACAAGAAGTAGCTTTCACTACAGATATGTTGGGCAACATGAGAAAAGTGGCTCTATGGGGTTGATTTACTAAGGGCAAAAAGACTGTGCACTTTGCAAAATGCAGTTGCTCCAGAGCTTAGTAAATGAGCATAAATTCTGCTAACTTCCATCATCCAATCATGTGCAAGCAAAAATGCTGTTTTTTTTACCTTGCACGTGATTGGGTATTCTTTGCAAAGTGAAGCCTTACCTCATTTACTAAGTTCTGGAGCAACTGCACTTGCAGAGGGCAACTGCACTTTGCAAAGTGCACAGTCTATTTGCCTTTAGTAAATCAAAGCCTATGTGTTTGTAGACTCTTCTATAATTCATCTCAAGCAGGGGGAGATCTCATTTGTGCTTTCACACCGTAGGGAAAAAAAAAACATTTATTGGGGATCATTTCATTGCATTATATATTTATTTTTTCTACCTGATATATTCAACTTATTGCTGTGAATCAATGCCTACATGTGAGCAGGCATACAGAAAATGTAAAGGTCATTTTAAAAAATTTATTCAAACCTCTTTATTGACTAACAGATTCTCAGAACATCTATAACGACTTTTTTTACTGAAGAAGTTCATGTTGGAAGGCGTCTCATTACTGATGTGACAGTGGACTCGGTTAATGCTTTTCTGTATTGGACAACGGATTACACAGTGGAGACCTGCAGACTAAATGGGCAGGAGCATCTTATCATTCAAAACCTTACTGTGTTTTCCAGTACTCAAGTGAGTGAAAGATTAAGGGAGGCAGAACATTTTATTTATGAATTCTTGCCAATGTGCTACTGAATGTGTGTATTTATTGATCTCTATACACATTATCTCCCATGGTTGTGGGGAGAGCTTATCAGGCCTTAGGGAGCACACTTGAAATTCTGCCATTGACTCTTGTGTGTATGGAGCCAAATAAACAGGGATGATTATAACACTAGTAAGCTTAGGTAAAATACTAAATGTTTAAAGAAAATGTGTGAAAGTAACAAAAGTTTATAAAAACTGAAGGTATTTGCCAAGCAAGGTTATTATGGATTATGGCTATTAAAGTAATACTAAACAGAGAAGTGTTAATTGCCATAATGCATTCACATACATCATATAAATACTGTATATTGGCATTGTATTTTGATTTTGTTTTGTTTTGTTTTTACTCTGCTGATGTATGCTCTCTATGGTGTGAGTCTGTGTCTGGCCAACCCTGATTGGTGCTGTGCCACATGACCAAAAGAAAAAAACCATTTAGAAGTTCATTTCAAATTAGGTTATAAATATCAAATAACTGTTTTACAACTCCCAATAAATCTTTATTGGACATCAGATGTGTATTTTCTGTACATTAATATGGTATAGGCAGATAATAGCTTTCACTTTGTTCAGAAGGCATCTATTTCCAAAGCTCTTTTTTATACATGTATTAGCAATAACATTAGATATATATAATACTGATTTATATTAAAACAAAGCGGTTTTGTGAGTTTCCTAGTGAATGTAATTACTCAGATTACTATATCCCTCCCCCATAGTGATTAGCAATAGGAGGACATGGAGGAGGAGGGAGGGATGGGAGTATCATTTATGCCCACATGTGTGACTCTATAGTCACGTGGGCTGCACAGATAAGAAAAAGGAGGAAATGAGGAGCTTAGACGGGAACTGAAATATGAGCATGCTCAGTAGAGGACACCAGCTGGTCTACCCAATCTCACCCTGCAGTGGGGACATAGAGAAGATGGGAGGGACAGCTGAAAGCAGGATAAACCTGGTATATTTCACTCTACACAAAACAAGAGCACATCAAGAAAATTTTTTTGGCAACTACCAGCTTTAAATAGCTGACAATTCTCTACGACTAGTAAAGTGTTTAACAAAAGTCAAATATCTCATTATCTTTAAAATTTTGGAAACATTTGTGTAAATGATTGTATTCTCTAAATGCTAAAATCCAGGCACACAGCTAAATACACATATGAACTGTTTTGGTCATCAGAGAATAAGGAGTTGCATTTAGCCAGACTTGTAATCAAGACAACCCTGCTAGACAACACAGCCAGATTGGGGATTTTACTTTTTTATTTCTTGCTTGGCCACCTTACTTTGGTATCTTTTTCACCAGTGAGTTTTTTCATTTTATTGCGTCCATCAACCTGCCCCCAGCCTGTATTTTAAGGATGAGGAAGAAGCCGTACAGTGATAAGGTCATCATTCTGCTCTTTCCTTCTGTAAGCATGTTGACTAATAGCACTGCCCAAGTAACTATTGACTCTCCATCCCCAGCATCGCTGTTGGAGATCATGGGGCCCTGCACAGCCTAGTACAGGGGTCAAAAGTATGTAGCATGCAAAGTGAAAGTGTCCAGAGTATGTAACATATAGGTATCAGGTGTATATAATGTACAAAATGCAGGTGTAGGGAGTGTAGGTCAGGAGTGGGTAATGTACATAGTTCAAGGGTCAGGAGTGGGTAACGCATAGAATGCGGGGGACAGGTGTGTAATGTACATAGTTCATGGGTCAGGAGTGGGTAATGTACAGAGTGCAGGGGTCAGAAGTGGGTAATGTACAGGGTGCAGGGGTCAAGAGTGGGTAATTTAAAGAATACAGGTGTAAGGGTGGGTAATGTATATAGTTCAGGGGTCTGGAGTGGGTAACACATAGAATGCAGGGGACAGGTATGTAATGTACATAGTTCATGGGTCAGGAGTGGATAATGTATAGTGTGCAGGGGTCAGGAGTGGGTAATGTACATAGTTCAGGGGTCAGGAGTGGGAAACACATAGAGTGCATGGGCCAAGAGTATGCAAGGTTTAGAAGGAGGTAATGCACAAGCAAAGGCTGCAAAGGCAGTGGATGGAGGTGTACACATGCTACAGTCACGATACTTTGCATTGCAGTGTGGCAACGTATCCCTTTCGTGTTCAGCGCAACTGCGTACGATGCACAATGATCTCTCTAGCTGCATGTACTGTGTAGCATTTTATTCTTAAGCATCCTCACAGATCACAACAAAGACTGTAGAGTCTAATTTAAGTTGGTTTCTGACAGCTTAGAAACATCTGCCTTGTGTTTACATCATTTATAGCCTTTTTTTTCTCCTTTATTTTCATCTGTTGAATTGGAGAATAAGTATTTTATTTTTCAACTTCCTTTAATGGACCAATCTAAAAGTGACAGTTAGAGGGTTGAGACAAACTGTTTAAAACTGATAGGCGGGCTCACAATGGACAGCCTTTTTTTCATTTATGCAAAACATTTATCGCAGAAGAAAAAAAAAAAAATCTGGTTCTGTGACTGCTTAAAGAGGAACTACAGTCACCTTTAGCTTTGGCTCTGCCCCCTCCTCTGGCACCGCCATCCTTGTTACTCTAGTGCCTGTATAGATGTGCATGCATTCAGAGGGGTTTCCACACACATGCAGAGGTTTGCTTCTTCCATACCTCTCCATCTTTACATGCATGCATGGGAAAGCCATGTGTAAGCAGATGTACTGCAGGTCTCTACAGGGATTTGAAGCCCTGCGTCACATGTCATTCTCACCTAAACAAGAATAAAAACCCTATGAAGTTCAAAAATACTATGCATATGTGAGAGAGGGAAGATTTGGAAGGCAGGGGAAAGTACGTTTATATGGTGGGGGTCTATTTATAAAGTGTTAGCTGGAGTTCGGCTTTGATTTGTTAATCAAGTCCATCTAAATCAGCTAGAGTAACCCTCTCCCAGACTGACAGTGGTGCTGTTCATTGATCCTCCATAGAACAGAGCTACCCTAAGGTAGCTACCCTTTTACTGTCTGAATCGCTAGGTTCAAATAAAGGGAACAAAAAAAAAACTAAAAAATAAAATGAATGCAGCCACCACATGTAAGTATTTGTAGGATGCAATATATTACATTTTATTTTTTTGAGAGGTATAAACGTGATGTCAGCTTGTTGATTTGTCATCATTCTGAAATACTAATTCATCCTACAGTATCTATCTGTAAATACACAAATGTTATGTTTACCAGGTTGTGGCACTGACGTTGGACTTTAAACATGGATGGCTTTACTGGCTTGTAAAGGATGGACTCATTATAAACTTGTACAGGACAAATATACAAAAAGATGGGTAATGCTTACAATTTCTCTTCTTACGTCTTCTTTTACACCATTAGCTACCATTAGCCATAGCCATTGAATGGCTTTAATTACTTTAATGTTCTCTTTTGTACTGCAGAGCTGCTCGGGTAAGCCAGTACCTCAGAGGGCAGTCTATTAATCCATGACAACTACACACAGAAGGTGCAGGCTTCTGTAACTTCTAAACAGATTTACTCCTGGATCCTCCTAATGAGCCTGTAGGTGCCTTAACATATTATAGGTATTAGGGCAAGAGATATTGTATGGTAAATTCAGTGGAAGAGACATTGGCAGTGGGAATTTCAGTATTTTAAGCACCATGATTTCCTTGGCACTATGCAGTCCTAGACACACAAAATGTGTGAGTATGTTTAATTGTGCAAGAAAAAAACTGATGAGTACAAAGTTTCCGGTTTTATTCATACACAATAGAGGGCCTGCCTAAAAAGCCCTTCTATTAAATATATTATAAGCTGTACTTTATATTGAGAGGAATTATCTCTAAACTCAAATCAGTCTATTCAGTAGTATCTACTTCAGGCCTTTTAACTCACATTTATTCATCCAAAAAAAAGGTTAACAAAGGTCTCCTGCACACAGGGCTATGTTCAGCATAAAACAAAAATTTAACCTACAACCATCTGGCCAACTTCATGGCAAGTGTGTTGAGTGATGAACATTTAAATATATAATTTTTATACCTACCACCAGGGGCGTTGCTAGGTCTACAAAAGATCTGGGGCTAGAGCCCATAGCAGCGTAGTAAAGAAAGTCATACACTTGGGCGGGCATACACATGTATATACAGTAATATACGTGTGGGTGTATAAATATCCCCAGAGAGCCCCCCGCTTACATCAGGGTCCCCAGAGAGCCCCCCCTTACATCACCTTACATCAGGGTCCCCAGAGAGCCTCCTCCTTACATCAGAGTCCTCAGAGAGCCTCCCCCTTCCATCAGGGTACCCAGGGGGGTCCCCCCACTTACATCAGAGTTCCCAGAGAGGCCCCCTTACATTAGGGTCCCCAGAGAGCCTCCCCCTTAAATCTGGGTCCCTAGAGAGCCTAGGCCTTAAAATCAGGGTCCCCAGAGAGCCTCTCCCTTACATCAGGGTCCCCAGAGAGCCCCCCCACTTACATAAGGGTCCCCAGAGAGCCTCCCCTCCCCTTGGGGACCCCTGCAGAGACTCGTGGCTATTGGCCTCAGATTCGGGGCTATAGCCCCAAAAGCCACCCCCTAGCAACGCCCCTGCCTACCACCATACATAGGTAATCTCTCTCTGATCAAACTCCAGGGAGCAAAATAAACAGAATCTTGTCAATACTACCTACTATCTCTGAAACCTATTTAATGGGAGAACCACCAGAAGCTTTGAGCAGATATCTCTCACCCCAGGGTGGCAAAATCAGGCACACTTATTTAAAAAAAAAAGTTTTCCCTAATGTTTATAGATTGACTAATAAGTGTGTTTAGTAGGTTGAAAATTTTCATAGCTTTATGAAGTGCCATTGGTTCGATCTCTTACATTTTACTGAGTATATATGTGAACTATATGTGTATATTTTGCACATTTATCATCAATTTATTTCACACATATTCTATTCCAATGTTTTTTACTGAGTTTCAAATAATATAACATACAGTATGCCCACACAGGGGCTAAGGCATGGACATTGAAATCCACAAGCAACAGTTTATGGTAAGCATGGCAATTTTTTTGGGTCTCAGAACAGATAAAAATACCACTGATTGCCTATGCACCGGCAACTACCCTGAAGTTTGAAAACACTAATCGGGACTGACCAGTTTGAGTTAGGTTACTGCATAGTCAGGAAAACCTAACTAGAAACAACTAAGATAAGAAAGACAGAAAAGAGAGGAAGAGAAAGGGGAGGAGGTAAGTGTGGGCACATCCCCACACAGACTTGAATCAAGAAAATAATAATGCTGCCAAGCTAGAGGTGTACAAGGTTGGCTGTGCATACAGTAACTAATGCATGTTTACCAGTTTTTGCAGAATTTGGGTTGCTTATCATTGAGGACAATAGACATTTTCTCATTGGCCAACATTGCATTCGTGTGATCCTTAAATTCCTGGACAGGGAAAGTGTTTTTTTTCCCAGGCTTTGGCTATTGATTATTTTGCTGCCAGAAACAGGTATATAGCCAGTTTCTGTTGAGAGATATAAAGGCTTGGAACCATTAGTTGAAGAAAGGCTATTCCTGCATCCCTAGGGACTAGATGGAACAGGGTTTAAGGAAGGCCAAGCACTCTGGACCAGAACCTGATTAACTTTGGGCAATTAAATAGGGATCATTCCCCCATGGTGACCACAGCCTCAGAAACACCTGTCGCTTTAAGCAGGATTGGCTGGGGAAATATGGGAAGAAACCTGTTAACACCAGAATAGGATTTTAAAAGATGTTTCCAGAATGGACGTGTTGAAGGAACACTTGGCTATTCCTAGTCAGGTCTTACTCCAGTCCTGAAAATCCATGGGGACTTGTCAGCCATGGTCCCATTGAGCAACATAAAATAAGGAAGTACAGGCATACCCCACTTTTAAGTACTTAATGGGCTTTATTTACTAAAGCTGGAAAGTGCAAAATCAGGCTCACTTCTGCATAGAAACCAATGAGCTTCCAGGTTTTATTATCAAAGCTTAATTGAACAAGCTGGGGTTAGAAGCTCATTGGTTTCTATGTAGAAGTGAGCCTGATTTTGCACTTTCTAGCTTTAGTAAATAAACCCCATTGTGTACTTAAAAGTGGGGTATGCCTGTAGGTAGGCTACTCGCATTGAGGCAGGAGTATATTGGGAAAAAAGCTTGGGGGTACCTAGGGAGTGAAGACAGGTGTGCTCAGAGGGAGTTGTGGTCTATGGAAAGGTGTCCAATTTCCGCAAGGACGATATTCAATGGTACAACTGCAGGTATTGGAAAAATTCCAAATTAGGTGACTGTTGGTATTCCCGAAGGGAGGCCCAGTTAGGGAAAGAATGCACGGTCAGAAAATTATGTACCTGAGTGAATCAGTGTGATGACCACCATCGAAAAGATCCCACAAGCTCTTCACCAGGGGAAAAAAAAGGACTATGGAGGATAGGAAGTAAAGGCAAAAATGGAGACCTGAGTTTGCTCGAAAAGCAGACAGAGTCCCACAGTTTCAGACTGTGGGTCATTAAGGGGCTAAGAGAGGGTGGGTGTGCAATGTGGCAGAGCCACAGCAGGGTTGTTATAGGAACAGAACTATTTTGCACATAATCATTTTGTTTTATTTACACATCAGGTAGTTCAACTTTTTACTAAGAATATTGCTTCCTTGTCTCCCCTATTTAGTTGTTATAGATATGTTTTGCACCCATGGAGTGAAGATGTTCACAGTTCATTGCGCCAAAAAGCATTGAGGCTATATTGCTAGCACAATTTATAAAATACATTTTCTGAATTGTTTTAGGGGTTCATAGCATCTTCACATATGCCATTTTAAAATGATTGTAAAGGTTTTTTTTTTTAAAATAAAAGACATAGTATAGTGACCTGCGATGTGCAATGAAATTGCACAGAGTGGCCCTGGATCTCTTCTTCTCTGGTCCCCTGTCGGTCCTCCTGGTACCTCCTCTTCTCGGTGTGCCACCATAGGAAGTTACTTTCTATCGTGGTATGCCTGTGGGCTCAATTCCAAGCTGCACTGCCTGCGCCCAGAGACACAGACTTTTTTAAAGATTTTACTGACAGCAGTGGGAGTCAATCAAACCAATGGCTCCCGTTGCTAAGCGAAGCCTCTGAAGGGGAAGTATAGGCTGGGGGGGGGGGGGCAATACTTAAAGCTAAACATTATTTAACCTAATGCAGGTAATGCATTAGGGTAAAATGTTTAGGTTTTAGAACCATTTTAATTTCAGTGTTTTTGACTTCCCATTTAATAGGTACATCATGCAAAAAATGTGTGTAGGCAGATGCCGACTATTTTCTCGATGAAAGGGGGCGCTCGCCGCAGTGGCGCTGTTGTTGGAGAGGAAGTCAGGAGGAACTAGGTTCCTCTATGGTTTCGTGGGTCACTGGGGAAGCAATCCCATTGGGTTCTGCCACCTGTCTGACTCAAGCAGCCATCATGGGTCAACCAGAGCCTATTAAAGGCCCTGGCTCCCAGGGGTTGGTTCATTTTTTGTGAGTGACAGAGTAGGAACAGGTATACCGTCAGTTAGAAAGTCAATATCAATCTGCGCAATCTCATGAAATAAAGTGGTATAAACACATTTTGAAAAATTAATAATAGCTGCTATCACTAACAAGTGTTCTCACTTCACTTAAAAGGTGCAAATAATCAATATACAGTGCTGCACTATAAAAAAAAACGACCAATAATAATAAAAGTGTAAAAATGGTAATCAATAAACATATATAAACATAATGGTAATCAATAAACATATTTTGCTGAAAGTTCATATATAGTATCTGTGACTGATTGAAGTGAATTAAAAAAAATCAATACATCAATGGTGCAAAAATCCAAAATGCGTGTGCTTTCCTCCACCAGTATCACGGGCTGCTCACCTCACATCTGAGTAGTGGTGCAACGGATCGTCATGTTAAATGTGAAAATCAGAGGTGTTCTGTCACATTAGCAACCATTTAAGGTCAGCAGGTTTGCTGCTGCTTTTAAAATGTAACATCTAAACAGTCCGTCAGATTTACAAATACTGTATTTAAGCATATAAGCTCCGTTTTGTGTTGAAAATAACTGTGAAATCTAAAACTCCGGTGGGTGTAACAAGATCTGTCTTGTCTTTTTTTTTTGCTGATCGGAAAAATGATCCAATCCGTGACTCTGATCCGAGGAACGATCCGATCCGTGAGTTTTTCGATCCGATGCACCCCTACATCTGAGTGAAATCAGCGGTGCTCCCCTCTGGGGATAATAGAGAGGGATGGCGTGGTGCTGGTAATCACTTTCCTCCTCTAAATCTCTTATTCACATGGGATAAAAACCCAGATCATCTCACCAAATATGATGGATATGCAAAAGAAGGAAGGCAGAATCTAGTGCTTTTCATTTAAAAAGTTTAATAATATATAAAAAAGGTAAGGAATAAACTCACAAAGATGGCACTGTAAGCCGTGCAAGCTGAAAACACATTTCAGACACATTAGGTCTCAGGATGGTCGCGATGTACGGTCAATACGCAGGCTCTGTCTGCTAGGGTCGGTACTAGAGTTAGGGTAAGGTTCCTGATGAGGAGGGTAAGTGTAGGGTCGCGTCTCTTCTGGGCACCTTCCCGGTTGGGCAATAAATGGCCCGGCCGCATTCTGTACCCTGTCATTCTGGCTGAAACTTGCTCCTGTCACTCCACTGGAACTGTGAGTGTACCCAGCTGTGTAGCTTTCCCACCGGGTTTGTTGTGAGCTATTGCTGCTTTGCTTTAATACAAGTTCTTATTGCACCAGCCTCTGTGAGTTATTGTCTCTGTGCCACGCTGCCCCCCACCTACATGTGTTTCTAAAAAATAAGATACATATTTTCTGTACATGTATTAAGTTACGACTTTCATATCTTTATCCATTTTAGATCTAATGAAGTAAAAATCACAGAATTTGCATCATGGAGTTTATCTCAAATTTCCCAGCATGCCCTCATTTTCTATAGTGACCGGATATTTTGGATAAATGGGCAGAAATACCTCACAGTGCAAGAACTTAACCAAAGTACATGTACACCATTTTCCCAGCCTGGGGAGTTTACAGCCTTTACACTTGCTGGAAAAAACCTTAAGAAATTTCCAGGTAATCTTCGTATACTCGTATACTCTTTATGCTCCTGTGTTTTCTATTCTGCTTTGTGTAGGTTTCCCTAATTATTTTATTTATTTACCCAAGTTAAAAAAAAATCCTGACTCAGTGGGCTAAGCTCTGGTTTACACAGAATTGCATGACAAGGGAAATCACAATGGGGTTTATTTACTAAAGTTAGAGAGGGCAAAATGTGTCACAGTTCTGCAGAGAAACCAATCATCTTCTAATCGCAGCTTGTTTAATTAAGCCTTAGCAATACAACCTGGAAGCCGATTGGTTTCTTTGCAGAATTGTGACTAATTATGCTCTCTCTAGCTTTAGTAAATAAACCCCATTGTTTTCAATAGTGCCCATTCATATCAGTGCGACTGTGATTTTAGAAAAGGTTTCCGTGCTACTTTTGTGTGATTTCAGTGTGATTTGGCTCCATAAAATATGCACACCACTTCAAAAGTTGTATTACACTACATAATCACAATGAAAATCGCATCAAAAGCGCATTGCGGTAGTGTGAACCGAGCCTAAAGTAAAAGTAAAGCCTCTCAGATATTTAATCTCATGAAGTTTTCAAACTTTTTCCACTTTAAAATGCCCCTGAACAAAAAAAAATAAATACTTTTTAGGTTAACCCCTATAATATATATTCATGAAAACCTAAACTAAAACTAATCCTAAAGATTTAGGATTCTGGTGAATTATAGTGTTTTACTGCAACAGAAATGGTTTTGTCAGTGAACAAAATCCAGAGGTGGAAAGGTAACTGTACTGATACGCTAATAAGATACGTGTAAGCCTTTATATTTGAGGAAACTTGGGTTTCAGTGGAACAGTAAATGGTAAGTATATGTAATTGTTACCTGCAGGAATGCTTTCAGTACAGTTTTGAAAGTAAAGCCTGGTACACACGATGAGATTATCAGATGAATAATCGTCTGATTTTTCTGCATGCTAGTCTCCTATCGAAAATAAAGAGGTTACTCAACTTACGAAAATTCTCGTACGACAGAATTCAACTTCGGAAACAATTTAATGTGTTGAATTGTTTTGTAATGTATTCTTTCGTTTCCGAGCATGTGTAGTCTTGCTCTTACAATTTTTTTCAGTCAAAAACTGTACTGATTAACCACTTCAGCCCCAGACCATTTGGCTGCCAAATGACCAGGCCACTTTTTGCGATTCGGCACTGCGTCGCTTTAACTGACAATTGCACGGTCGTGCGACGTGGTTCCCAAACAAAATTGACATCCTTTTTTTCCCACAAATAGAGCTTTCTTTTGTGGCATTTGATCACCTCTGTGGTTTTTATTTTTTGCGCTATAAACAAATGTAGCACTTACCCTTGAAGGAGCTGCTGATTTTATTCAGATCTTTACCGTCACCCTCTTACCTGTATTTCCACCATATACGGGACTTAGAGTCTGCATTAGGCCTTACACCCACCAATGTATGCACCAGTTACTTTGTTCTGTTTCCAATGCTTTATTGCAAAACTTTTTAGGAAGTAGCAGTAAAGAGGTAGAAAGGGAGTTGCAGGAGAGTTCAAATACCCTATGCAGATCACTGAGGAATTTAAGATCTTGAAGACAAACACACTTTCATTCTACAGATCTTTGCCCACCCGGATAGGTCTCTCTTACTGACCTAGCAGCCGGAATGGTGCACGGACGAAAAGTCTCTGCCCCAGACTTGAGAAGAACAAAATGCTTGTACGATCCTCTGCCACAGGACGTAGTATTAGATGAACAATCCTCTGCCACAGGATTTGATATTAGATGAACAGCAACACAGTACCAGAACCTTTAAGCCGACCCGGCAGTACTGTGCGGTAGGTTAGTTAGGATACATCCTCCAATTGAGTCACCAGGCTCTTCCTGATGACACCAGCCTTTCGCACAGTCCTCTCCAAGATGAGTCCTCCCCTGGATCTTTCTTTTTTTTTTGAAATTATTTATTTATGTCAGAAAACCGGTTCACCGGGACATACAACAATAATGTAATTGCATTCAATAACAGCAGGTACATCGATTATGGTGACAATACATGTGTTACATTCAGATATATTATATGATATATAGATATATATTCAGATATACATACTCTCTGTATGCTTGTATCGTCAGTGTGTATTGTGTGTGGATGCAAAATTGGAGGGGGAACATAAGCTCAGTTGACCGGTTCCCTAATTATTTTATCATTTTAAGAGAGAAAAGAGAAATCTAGCGAGCGGAAGAACAGAATGATAGGTGAGATAGATATAGATAGAATGGGGGAAGGGGATATTATGGGTGTGTGGGGGGGGGGGTCTGCATGAGGGTGGGGGGGGGGGGCAGAGAGGAATTCGGGGGGGCAGCTAGTGGAGTGTGGGGATGTGTATTTACTTATGTCTATCTGCAAATCTTTCTATACATACAATACATTTAAACCTCAACAACCTTGGAGTGCCTGTCCCTCTTCAGAGTACTTGAACATATTCCATAATTGCCAGGTCTTGGTATATGTTTCTTGTCTGTTTTGGCTTGTGAGGATTAAGTCCTCCATTTGGTTTATTTCTTCAACCTTTTGGAGCCAAAGAGCTATGGTTGGTGTTTGAGTGGTCTTCCACAAAAGTGGAATGCAAGTTTTTGCTGCGTCTAATAAATGACGTATGACTGATTTTTTGTAGATCTTTTGGGGGGTGTCGTTAGCATGAAGAAGGAAGTATGCCGGATCATCGGGTACAACTCGGTCTGTAAATTTTTGTGTTAACTGGCGGACTTCTCTCCAAAAGGTCTGAATCCGAGAACAGGACCAGAAAATATGGAGGAGTGTGCCTTTCTCTTCTTGACATCTCCAGCATAGTTCTGAGGATGCAGGGAAAATTGTGTTGAGCAATGCTGGGGTTCTGTACCAATGAGTAAGGATTTTATAGTTTGTCTCTTGGATTTTGGTGCATAAAGAAGATTTATGGGTAAACTGTAGTATGTGTTGTTTTGTTTTAGTGGTAAATGTATTTTTTAGTTCCTTTTCCCATTTAGTGAGGCCCTGTATCTTATGGTCATCTGATGGGGTGATTAGCATACTGTAAGTCAGAGAGAGTGCGTGTAGTATGGGTCCCGTGCCCGAGCACAGTTCCTCCATTGATGTGAGGGTTTGATCGGTAGAGCTAAGTGGTGTCAAGGTGCTGAGGAAGTGGTGGAGTTGTAGTGCTCTCAGGAAATCCAGACGGAAGCATCCCTCTGGGTCAGACAGCTCTGTAATAGTCTTCCATCTACCTCTGTTACTGAAATGTGAGGCTTGGTATATTCCCTCTTCCCGCAGCTCCCTGAACCTCCCGTCTCTCATACCGGGTTCAAAGGCAGGGTTTCCTAGTATGGGCCTAAGTGGAGATTCGCGAGCAAAGAGGGGAGATGACTCAACCAGGTGAGCGCACACACGGGCTGTGTTGCCTATTAACGGGTGGTGTTTGAGATCTGTTGGGAGATTAGCGTAGCACCAGGGGATTCTATGTATAGGAGTCTCACTCTGTGCTTGTTCTATTTGAGTCCATAGTTTGGTGGTTGTATGTCGGCTCCAGTCGATGAGTCTACCTAGATGTGTTGCCCTGTAGTAGGTCTGGAGTTCAGGCATTGCCAGTCCCCCATAACGTTTGGGTAGAGAAAGGGTTTTCCTATTTAGTCTTGGTTTTTTCCCTGCCCAGAGGAATTTGATAAATAGTGAGCGTGTCTGGTTGAAGAAGCTTGCTGGTATGTGTATGGGGATGGTTTGTAGGAGATATAGGAATTTAGGTAGGATTGTCATCTTGAGGATATTGCAACGTCCGAACCATGAGTGGAGGCCTGTGTTCCATTTCTCTAGAATTTGTTGGACTTTTTTTAGGAGGGGAGGGAAATTTAGCTTGAATAGATGGGAGAGGGTTGGGGGTATAAATGTTCCTAAGTACTTCAATGCTGTAGTGTTCCATTTCAGGTGGAAACTATTCTGGAGTTGTGTGAGTAGTGGTTGTGGAATACCCAGGCCCATCGCTTCAGATTTACTGAAATTGATTTTCAGATTAGCCAATTTACCATATATGTGAAATTCTTTCATGAGATTGGGGAGGGAAATGCTTGGGTTTGTGAGGGAAAACATTAAATCATCAGCGTATGCGGAGACTTTAAATTGTTTGTTGCCTACGTCTATCCCTGTAATGTCTGGGTTATGTCTAATGTGACATAGGAAAGGTTCTAGGGACAGTGCGAAGAGCAGAGGTGATAGGGGACACCCTTGACGGGTTCCATTATTAATTGGGAAAGTTTCTGAGAGTACCCCATTTGCCCTTACTCTGGCTGTTGGGTCTGTATATATGGCGGAAATCCATTGTAACATTTTGTCACCCAGCCCTATGTGTTTTAGCGTCGCGAACATAAACCTCCAACTTACGCAATCGAACGCTTTTTCGGCGTCGGTTCCAAGTAGGACGCATGGGGATTTGGTGTTATTCGCGATATGCAGTAGGTTTAGAACTTTGATCGTATTATCCCTAGCTTCCCTCGTTGGGACGAATCCCACTTGGTCGAGGTGTATAAGTGAGGTGAGGTGTTGTTGTAGTCTGGTGGCAATGATCTTTGTAAAAAGTTTGAGGTCCGTATTCAAAAGGGATATCGGGCGGTAGGACCCACATTGGCCCGGATCTTTACCTTCTTTTGGTATGACAGAAATTTGTGCCTGCAGCGTGGACTTATGAAACTTACCCCCTGAGCCTAAAGTGTTATAAAGTTCAACCATATGCTGGCCGAGGAAGGGGAGTAGGGTCTTGTAGTAGGGGATTGTAAGCCCGTCTGGGCCTGGTGCTTTCCCCGATTTAGAGTGTTTTAGAGCGATTTGTAGTTCAGTCAACGTAATGGGTTCTTCTAGAATGGATTTTGCATCGTCTGGGAGGGTCGGCATGAGGGAGGATGTTATGTATTCTGTCGTGTTTTCAGTGGGGATTTGTGACTCTGTTAAGTTATATAGAGAGGAGTAGAATGAGCTAAACTCCTGCACTATATGTTGGGGCAACGAGGCTTTCCGTCCCGTAGGGGACATGATGTGGGGTATATATGAGGCTATTTTTTGTTCTCGTAGTGATTGTGCTAATAATCTTCCGCATTTATTACCGGATTCGTAATTTTTCCTTTTGCAGATTTGTATGGCCGCTTTCGCTTTATAATGCAAAAGGTCAGTGATCTGTGTCCGGACCAGGTTTAGCTCTGCTTCTAATTGTTTGGTGGGAGTCTGTTTGTGTCTCCCTTCTAGTGTGTCTAAGTTCTTCAGCAAAGTGTTTAGTTGTGCCGTACGTTGTTGTTTAAGTCGTGAGCCATGTTTGATCAGTATTCCCCTAATTACGGTTTTGTGGGCCTCCCACACTAATCCAGTGTCACAGTCAGGGGTGGTGTTGGAGGAAAAATAGTGGCCAATTTCCCTAGCTACCTCAGCTAATATTTCTGGGATTTTCAGAAGTCCTTCGTTTAGTCGCCACGGTGGTTTCTGTGTCGACCGTAGGTCTGGGAGAGTGTATCTTAGTGTGATCGGGGCATGATCCGACCATGTAATTGATCCTATTTTAGTTTCTTTAATCGCGTGCAGGTCTCTGTGGGGGATCAGGAAATAATCGATTCTAGAGTACGTCTGGTGAGGTTTAGAGAAGAAGGTAAAATCTTTTTCCCCCGGATGCAGGAGGCGCCACGCGTCGATCAGTTGGAGATTGTGTAGTGTCGTTCCGACGCGTTTACGCAAGTCCCGCGATGTGGAGGAGGTTCCAGTGGAAGTATCCTCCGTGGGGGCAAGGGGGACATTCAGGTCACCTCCCACAATCAAGTTTCCGTCAGTGAAGTGTGATAGTAGGTCTAGATGGCGTTTGAGGAATATGTCTTGATGTGTGTTGGGAGCGTATAGGTTAGCTAAGGTAACTTTGGAGTTCCCAATCATCCCCTTTAGAAAAAGGAATCTGCCCTCCTTGTCATACTTTACGTCTATGAGTGTCCATGAGAGTTTGGACGAAATTAAGATGGAGACTCCCCTGGATTTGGCTTCAGTGTATCTGGAGTGGTAAACCGATGGGAAAAATCTGTTTTGAAGTGTCGGCAGGGAACCCTCCCTGAGGTGGGTTTCCTGCAGGAAAACAATGTCCGCTCCCATGCGTCTTATGTCATTAGATAGCATTCGTCTTTTCTCTGGTGTGTTTAGGCCTTTCACGTTAAGGGAAATTATGTTTAAGTGTGCCATGATCTGGGGTGATGAGTATATCAATAATCAATTAATGGGTAAAGGAGAGGGGAAGGTAGGGGATACAAAGAGGGGGGGTGGGAAGGTAGGGAAGAAGTGGGGAAGGGGGGGGAAGGGGGGGGGTGTCAGGGAAAGGTAAGCTAGAGCAGAACAAAGAGAGAGAGAAATAAAAGAAGCTGTCACTAGATAGTGCAGCTGGGTGTGGGTGCTAAGTTAGCCAAATGGGCTATTACGCTCCCCAGTCGCTACACTGGGAATGGAGCGCTGTCCTATGTGGGGTTGTGGATAGACAGGGCCAGGAAGTGAGCTCCCGAGCCTCTCCCTCCACCCCCGGCTATCTATGGTTTCTGTTAGTGCACGCAGTGTGTCTAAAACAGTAACATAGCAGACTAGTGGAATGCAGCGTTGCAATTGTACTATTGGCTTAAGACAAGACCAATCAAAAATAACATACAGAAGGCATAAATTAACATAACATTAAATGAGCTAAACTGACTCAGAGTTTCCAGAACCAAAACCCTATGGAGCTTAACTGCCTAAATTAAGGCACACAGTAGGTGTCACAGAGAAGATCACATTTCCCACCCCATCCATCGACACCCCCATCAGGCGGGCTCCCTGAGGCGGCCCCAGAGAGAACAGCAAAAAAAAAAACAAAAAAAAAAAAAAAAAAAAAAAACAAAGAAGGCTCAAAACCAACCCCTCATTTTACCGGTCTGTGCAGAGCTTCGGGGCCAACAGTGTTCAGTCTCGTCTTAAGCTATGCGCAGAAGGCCCAGATCAATCCTGGACCTGGACAATAATCACCGCAAACCAGCAAGCGGGAAATCCCCTCCACTATCCCCCCTCCCGACCACCCGCACATAGTTCCCCCCTGTTATATTTGCGGTGTTGTTAACAACTTTGATCCTCCATGGTGAGCTTTCCGTGGCACGTGTCATGGTTCCTGCTGCTGTCTTGGGTTCATGGTGAGCTTCCCTTGGCATGCAGGGCTAGGGATTTTGAGCGTCTCTCGATTCTCTTCCCTTGTCACCAAACCATTCAGTCTCCTGTGACCACATTACATGTACATTTCCGCGTCATCACAGAGGATGTGACTTTGGGATTCTAGTTTATGTGTTGACTGATGGATGGGGAATTGTAGGTTCCGAGCCCCTAGTACTGTGGAGTCTGGGGTGACTTCTGTCCGGTATTGGGGCGGGTATTATTTTAGGTATTTGGTTTACATCAGCTCTCCCATGGGGCCTCTAGACCACAGTGCTGCTCAGTGCTGTGTTCAGCTAAAGTCCCGAGGGGTGAAGGGGAAGGTGGGACGGAAGGGGGGGCCGGTCAGGGGGAAGCGGAGACAACGTTTCTCCAAAAATCCTCCTCGTCGGCTAATAACGAAGACCCCGTTACAGTTCTCTGCGTGTGGGGGTTGGCAACTTCTCGTTCTATCTTGGGCGTGTGATAACGGATGGGGATGGGTGGCCCAAGGCCTACTCACGTGGCTCTCCCTCTGAGGCCGTCCTGCGTCTCCTTCTGTTCCTGAAGTGACGAGGGGGAAGGGGTCCATGCATCCTCAGGGGGCCCGATCTTCCCTGTGGCCGTTGCAGGAATTGCAGCCAGTCAGGTATCTGTATTGGATCCGTATCCATGAACCCGAATAGCGCCGGGAGGTCTTCTGGTCTTTGTAGGGAGAAGGAGCTTGTGTCCTTACGGAACATCACAGAGAGTGGGTAACCCCACCGATATGTTAATCCTTTTTGTTTGGCAAGTTCTAGGAGAGGGCGCAGTAAGGCTCTGCGCCTCAGCGTAGCTCTCGATAGGTCTGGCAGTATTTTAGCTTGCTTGCCTCCTACCTCCACATCACCATGTTCCCAGGCTCGGCGCAGGATGCTTTCCTTCTGGGTGTAGCGATGTAATCTGCATACTACATCCCTCGGTCTGTTCGGATCTTCAGATCTTGGGCCTAGAGCACGGTGAACCCTGTCCAGCTCAATGTTGAGGTCTGGGTCTTCAAGTACAGTGCAAAACATTGTCCTCACCGTCTCCCCCAGGTTCTCCATTGCTATATCCTCCGGGATTCCTCGGAGTCGCAGATTGTTCCTGCGACTCCGGTCCTCGATTTCCTCCAGGTGCAATTGTAAAGCAATGGTGGAATCCCGGTGGTGGTTCCTAGCTTGTTCAAGTGCTGCAACTCTTCCCTCCAGAGTGGTGACCGAAGCTTCCCCCGTGTCTATGCGATCCGCTAGAGTGGCTACCTCCCCTCGTATCTCTTGCATGTCCCGTCGGTGCGTTTCCTCTAACTTGAGGATGAGCGCTTCGATGTCTGAGCGGGTGGGGAGGGCCTGGAGTAGGGCCCGAATGTCCTGATCAAGCATAAGGGGTACAGGTGGTTGCTGGGATGTCATTGTGACCCCCACTGGTCCTCCGATGGTCTCCGGTGAGTTGTTAATATCCCCGCTGTGGCAGGGTGAGACGGGAGAATCACTCTGTGCGGAGGCTCTGTGTCTCTCTCCACGTGGAGGGCCTCGTGGCGCCGCTACTGTGGCTCCTGGGGATGAACCTTGCAGTTGCTGGAAATAGTGTCGAATCTCTCCAGGACTCCTGCCAACTGGTGTCCCCCGGGTGGATGCTCTTGTCCTGTGCTTTTTGGACGGTATCATGCCTCTAATAAAACGAATGAAGCCGGGTTTTTCGGGACAGGCCGGGAGCTCCAAGAAAAAGCAGCTTCACTCAGCCATGTCCAGGCCACGCCCCTCCCCTGGATCTTTCAATTGCTTGGCTTCTTACCGCTCGACAGACAGCACAGGACCACCTCTAAACCAACAGGCCCCAGACGACCTCTGGGCCTACTTGCAGTAACATAGCCTCGGACCAGCATGGTCCAGAGAAAGGAAAGAAGTTGTCACATACCTTAGGCCAGGAGGGCCAGGAAGTAAAAGAGAACCAAAAATGGCGTCTGCCCCTTGAGTACCCTTTCCCAGAATGCACAGCGGTGGACCACCTCTGCTGGGTTACTTCTGAGAAAGAAGAGCACTCAATACTCTGTGTCAGGAAAACCTGTCAGAAGTGATTCATGCTGATAGTAGAGGAACAAGGCATCAGACAAAAGCGACACTAATGCCGTGTACACACAAGCAGACTTTTCAGCATCAAAGGTCCGACGGTCTTTCCGACGGACTTTCAACGGAGTTACGCCGGACTTTCGGACGACCGAACTTGCACACACACACGAACGGACTAAAGTCCATTCGAAAGTCCGTTGGTTTGAACGTGATGACGTACGAAGGGACTAGAATAAGGAAGTTCATAGCCAGTAGCCAATAGCTGCCCTTGCGTCCTTTTTTGTCTGTCCGGACTAGCATACAGACGAACGGATTTTTCGACCGGACTCGAGTCCGTCGGAAAGATTTGAAACATGTTCCAAATCTGAAGTCAGTCTGATTTTCGACAGAAAAAGTCCACTGAAGGTCCGATGAAGCCCACACACGGTCAGATTGTCCGACGGATTTGTTCCGTTGGACCAGTCCGGTCGAAAAGTCCAGTCGTGTGTACACGGCATTAGAGCTCTTAATTGAGACAAGTACACACTATAGAAGTATATGCTTTGTTCATATTTCATGTCTGAGGTTTACAACCACTTTAAGAAGACACAGCAATAAATCTGAGAAAGGTTAAACTCTTCCCCACTCTATACAAACAATAACATTGAAGTTTTTTTTGGCCGTTAAGAATAGTTACAGTATCTAGTGCCCCAGTTGATTATTAAAAGCCATGTGTGTGTGTGAGTATGGTTGGTAGTAATTGCTTTTCTATTTGTTTCTATTACAGAGAATTTCTCACATACACCTGAAGTGATCCCTGACCTCATCCCCACTTCTTCTTTTGAAATTAGAGGAAATTATTCACATTTTGTCATTTATTGGAAGGGGCCATCAAATTTGGAATATGGACTATTGTTCTTCTGTGTGGAATCCACATTGCTACACCAAATGGTATTCAATTATCAGATTATACTTCTATTTCCGCCGCCACCCCAACCATGCCGTGTAATTACCAGAGCTCTAAGTGGATACAGTGGCAGCTTTAATACTTTACTAATACTTGGCAGCAAATACTTTTGTGAGATAATCAAATGTTCACTTAATAGCTTATATGTATACAGTATATTGTGCCGATCGCCCACATTTGTTTTGCACCTGACTGTAATGTGGAAGTATTTATGCCGTGTAAACATTAACATACTAGATGCTTTATCTGTGTTTTCATGCCTAGTTCATTTTACAGTTGTCTGTAGATATGGAAATTCTCTCCAGATTCACTGTCAACCATTATCAGTAACTAAATTCATTTTAAGTGAGTACTGGAATTTCTAACATGGAGCAGAACGCTCCTGTGAGATTTAGTGCAGTGTGATTTTAAGCCCAATTCATTTGAATAGTCTGAAATCACACTGGATTACACCAAAAGCACTATTTTTTAAAAATGCACTTCACCAGATCTCATGGTACTGCTGCAGTACCATGTGATCCGGTGCAGGCAAATGCACTGGGTTTGCAATCTGCGTTTGGTGTGCCGTTACAAATAGATTGACACCTGCAGCGGATCACGGCCGCCAGTGCATTTTAAATGCGCTGCAGGAAGTGCGCCCGAAACACGGGTTTCCTGCAACACATTCTGGAGTGTTAACCTTGTCAAAGAGGGCAAAGCACAGTCCCAGTGCTGCACTGCCCAGCAGGAATATATTAATGTGAGGAGCAAGTATGGTCTCCTTTATATATAAAACAAAAGTTATACACTTTTTTTTTTTTTTTACATATTCTATTTTGTATATACATTAACCACTTCAATAACAGGCACTTTCCCCCCTTCCTGCCCAGGACAATTTTCAGCTTTCAGCGCTGTCGCACATTGAATGACAATTGCGCGGTCATGCAACACTGTACCCAAACTAAATTTTTATCATTTTCTTCCCACAAATAGAGCTTTCTTTTGGTGGTATTTGATCACCTCTGTGGTTTTTAATTTTTGCACTATAAACAAAAAAAGACCAACAATTTTGAAAGAAAAAAACCTGATAGGCACTGATAGGCGGCACTGATGGGCACTGATAGGCAGCACTGATGGGCACACATAGGTGGCACTGGATAGGCAGTACTGATGAGGAGCTACTGACAAGCATAAATGAGTGGCATCTGAAGGGCACTGACAGGCATTACTGATGGGGTACTGATTGGCACTGAATAGCACTGTTGTGGGCACTGCCACTTTTATGGGCACTGGCAGGCGTTCTTCCTGGCTGGCAGGTGATGGGCACTTATTGGCAGCTAATGGGAACATTTGATGGGGGCTGCACTGATGATCAATGTGCTGATTATCAGCGCAGACCCTTCGTCTGACGGGGAGAGCCTCCGATCAGGGTCTCCTTGTCAGCGCGAACTGAGGAAAGATGTTTACCGGCACTTCCTGGTTCACGCAATGATCAGCTGTGATTGGTCAGAGCTGATCACGTGGTAAGAAGCCTCTATCAGTGGCTCCATACCACGATCCGAGTTTCGGCATGTCAGACTGACACACAGGACCTCCGATCGCTGCGCTGCGTGCCACCGTGTACACGCTCCGGCTTGTTATCCTGATCACGTCATATGACGTCTGATCAGGGTAACTAAACCACTTTGCCGCCATCATATTGCTATATGGCGGGCGGCAAGTGGTTAACCTGATCATCTGCAAATGTATAAAAACACACAGTTCCACTGAAAGCACAAGCAACTCTGACAGTTATTTTTTACGGCTTTCCTTGACTGTAACAGTTTTGGGAAAGCAGTAAATCGATAGGCTTAGTTCTGCTTTAAAATAAATTTCCTTTTCCCACAATGACACAGTAACCCATATATATATATATATATATATATATATATATATATATACACTACCGTTCAAAAGTTTGGGGTCACCCAAACAATTTTGTGTTTTCCATGAAAAGTCACACTTATTCACCACCATACGTTGTGAAATGAATAGAAAATAGAGTCAAGACATTGACAAGGTTAGAAATAATGATTTGTATTTGAAATAACATTGTTTTTACATCAAACTTTGCTTTCATCAAAGAATCCTCCTTTTGCAGCAATTACAGCATTGCACACCTTTGGCATTCTAGCTGTTAATTTATTGAGGTAAGCTGGAGAAATTGCACCCCACGCTTCTAGAAGCAGCTCCCACAAGTTGGATTGGTTGGATGGGCACTTCTGGCGTACCATACGGTCAAGCTGCTCCCACAACAGCTCAATGGGGTTCAGATCTGGTGACTGTGCTGGCCACTCCATTACCGATAGAATACCAGCTGCCTGCTTCTGCTGTAAATAGTTCTTGCACAATTTGGAGGTGTGTTTAGGGTCATTGTCCTGTTGTAGGATGAAATTGGCTCCAATCAAGCGCTGTCCACTGGGTATGGCATGGCGTTGCAAAATGGAGTGATAGCCTTCCTTATTCAGAATCCCTTTTACCCTGTACAAAGCTCCCACCTTACCAGCACCAAAGCAACCCCAGACCATCACATTACCTCCACCATGCTTAACAGATGGCGTCAGGCATTCTTCCAGCATCTTTTCATTTGTTCTGCGTCTCACAAACTTACTTCTTTGTGATCCAAACACCTCAAACTTGGATTCATCCGTCCACAACACTTTTTTCCAGTCTTCCTCTGTCCAATGTCTGTGTTCTTTTGCCCATCTTAATCTTTTTCTTTTATTGGCCAGTCTCAGATATGGCTTTTTCTTTGCCACTCTGCCCTGAAGCCCAAAATCCCGCAGCCGCCTCTTCACTGTAGATGTTGACACTGGTGTTTTGCGGGTACTATTTAATGAAGATGCCAGTTGGGGTCCTGTGAGGCGTCTGTTTCTCAAACTAGAGACTCTAATGTGCTTATCTTCTTGCTTAGTTGTGCAACGCGGCCTCCCACTTCTTTTTCTACTCTGGTTAGAGCCTGTTTGTGCTGTCCTCTGAAGGGAGTAGTACACACCGTTGTAGGAAATCTTCAATTTCTTTGCAATTTCTCGCATGGAATAGCCTTCATTTCTAAGAACAAGAATAGACTGTCGAGTTTCAGATGAAAGTTCTCTTTTTCTGGCCATTTTGAGCGTTTAATTGACCCCACAAATGTGATGCTCCAGAAACTCAATCTGCTCACAGGAAGGTCAGTTTTGTAGCTTCTGGAAGGAGCTAGACTGTTTTTAGATGTGTGAACATGATTGCACAAGGGTTTGCTAATCATCAATTAGCCTTCTGAGCCAATGAGCAAACACATTGTACCATTAGAACACTGGAGTGATAGTTGCTGGAAATGGGCCTCTATACACCTATGTAGATATTGCACCAAAAACTAGACATTTGCAGTTAGAATAGTCATTTACCACATTAGCAATGTATAGAGTATATTTGTTTAAAGTTAGGACTAGTTTAAAGTTAGCTTCATTTAAAAGTACAGTGCTTTTCCTTCAAAAATAAGGACATTTCAATGTGACCCCAAACTTTTGAACGGTAGTGTATATATATATATATATATATATATATACACAGTATATATGTAATGTTAAAGCCTCCTCTCATTTTCTGTCAGGAAAGGAAGCCATGGGTGAAATTTTATGAGAGTGAAGTAGGTGTAGAACTTTTGACAATATTTGTATTGCTATATGTGCCATCCTGCCTTGGTGACAAACCCAACCCCTATTTCCTTTTCTGATATCACAGGTACGGGACGTGAGGGGAAATCTCCCAAGTGGGGGTCATAGAAATAAACAACAGAGGTTTAATTCTTCCACATTTCATTTAATAAATACGAGATATTGAAACGCAAGGACATTTTTAGCAAATACAAACAACCTTATCTTTCATTCAAGCTACCTTCTGTAAATTTCTAATTGGAGATGAAGGTAGAAGACATGTTAGTAGTTCAAATCAGGAGAACAGCTTGGTGACATCCATGGCCTCCCCCATAGATACAGTGGAGTAAGTGTGTTATATGCAGGCTTGTCAGATACAGGCATACCCAACTTTTAAGTACACAATGGGGTTTATTTACTAAAGCTGGAAAGTGCAAAATCAGGCTCACTTCTGCATAGAAACCAATGAGCTTCCAGGTTTTATTATCAAAGCTTAATTGAACAAGCTGGGGTTAGAAGTTCATTGGTTTCTATGTAGAAGTGAGCCTGATTTTGCACTTTCTAGCTTTAGTAAATAAACCCCATTGTGTACTTAAAAGTGGGGTATGCCTGTACAAACAAATTAAAAATGAGACTAAAAAAGAAAAACGAATGCAACCACCTTATCTAAGGACTGTTGAGCTGCAGTGTATTGCATTTCTTGTCTTTGGGTTTGGATACACGCATCTCTTATTATAAATCTGTGGGTAATTTTACATACAGTACATAGTTGGAGGATTTTATGTAAACACAGTTTCAGCACCACGGAGAGCTATTGCTGGCAGATTTTCCGGCTTCATTCACAGTTGCGTCGACTTTGGAGTGCAACTTTGATGCATCTTTGATGCAACTTTGGATGCGTGCAACTAGGATACAACTTTGGATTTGACCAGTGATAATGGACAACTGTTCCACAACTGTTGAATTGTATTACATTCAGGTATTACTTTCATGCAACTTTTGAGGGTTAACATTGAAGTCTATGGCCCTCAATTTGCATAAAAGTCAAACCACAATAGTGCATGAACTACTTTGAAGTCGCTGCAAATTTAAGTAACACATATATGAATGGTTATCATTGGAAAACATGGGGAATGACTTTTCATGCAACTTTGATGTCCAAAGTTGCATGACAAGTCGCACAAGTGTGAATAGAGCCTAAATCCATATCTTTACTGATACTATACATGTAAGATTAAAATGGCTCTTTACTGGCAGCTGCATTGACATTCATCTGGCGTATGTCATTATACTGTAAACAGAGTGAATATAAATGTGGAGAGCAGAGTGAATCCCGTCTTGTATCTTGTCATATATTTTCTCTGTATTTACAGCTTGGAGAAAGTTCTGACTTCTGCCAAAACTCTGGAAAGCTTACAGATTCATTCTATACTGTAGAAGGGTTGGAGCCATACACAGAATTTGACTTTGCTGTAACTCCTTTTACATACTGGGGAAAAGGACCTTCAACATCATTAACTCTTCAATCACCACAAGGAGGTATGCAACAAATCTGCAAATTGTACAGTTGTAGTATTGCTATAAAATAAACCAGGCATGAGGGAAATATATAGGCTGCCACTGCAGACATCTTTTTATAAAAATGCTAGTTGGCTGATTGACATCCTAAAGATTTTGCCTCAATATTATCTAAATCATTTACACAGAAAAAGCATTAAGGCAAGGAAATTTGACTTTAATGAGCTGCTTGCTTGTTTTGAGCCTATTACTCAGATGTATTGCAGCCAGGGACAGCTGGGCAATTCAATTTAACACCAGTCAAAACTTTATACAGGAATCTGAATAAATAGCCTTTAGGCTGGGTTCACACCATGGCATAGCTCCCAACTGTGCCTGATTTCGAGGGACTGTCCCTGATTTGGAGCAATGTCTCTCTGTCCCTCATTCCTCCTCATTTTTCCCTCATTTTGGTCCGATCTATATAGTTGTATATAAAATTCACTTTTTATCTATCAAAAAGTGTTTTCCAGGTTCATCTGATTTCTAAATTGCTGCATTTGTAAATTCCAAAAGACAATATAAAGTAATAGTGATAAAAAAAAGACCTTGTGGGTTTAACCAGTCTTGTTTTTTTGTATAATTCTCCTTTAAGGGGGGCGTGGTAAAGGGTGTGTCCTATGCCTGCATACTTTTGCTAATAGGTGTCCCTCATTCCCATCTCAAAAAGTTTTGAGGTGTGCCATCGCCACATGCGTCTCACAGCAGGGGTCCGTTGAGTCCTGGTTCACCGTTTCAGCCCGAATTTTTGGCTGAATTTAGACCTGAAATGGACCAAAAGATGCACAGGGCTCCTGTGCAAATTCGCACTGGAGCTGCAGCGGAGATATGTGAATCGGCTCCATAGAGAGTCGGTCAAAATCTCCTGCTATTGCGAATAGGCTGCAGGGAACCCGCATCCAATTCGCAATGGTGTAAACCCAGCCTCATCACATTATTGTGTGCCTTATTAATGAATTACATGTATCCCTCCCTTATTTAAAGCCAAAACCCAAAAATGTAATATATTGCAGCTTACCAACCATTTGTTTTCTTTTTTTAGGCTTTTTACCTCTGTTTTCACCTTATCTGGTTAGTTAAACGTCTCCCGAATTAGTGCCCCCACTCTGGGTGAAGGAGCATAGGGGACACTTTTGGACAGCTGCATTGTTAGTCTGGAGGGAGTGGAGTGTTAGATGTACTAGCACATTTAGAAAAACTAACAAATTGAAGCCAAACTCCAGCTCACACTTTATAAACAGTTACAGCAAGAGCTGATCATTGTAAGCAGGGCCGGGACAAGGGGTGGGCAGGAGGAGCAGCTGCCCTGGGTGCAATGGTTTATTGCAGGGATGGGGGTGCCCTGACACTAACTGTAAGGGACTGGGGGGGCATAATTTGGCAACTTTGTCCTGGGCGCTGGATGACCTTGCCCGGCACTGATTGTAAGCACCCCTTTCAGTGGTAAATGGTTTGTCTTATAATCATAATACACAGGTATACCTACTGAGAAGCTGTATTTAAAATCATAATACACAGGTATATCTACTGAGAAGCAGTATTACAGTCATAATACACAGGGATACCTACTGAGAAGCAGTATTATAATCATAATATACAGGTATACCTACTAAGAAGCAGTATTACAGTCATAATACACAGGGATACCTACTGAGAAGCAGTATTATAATCATAATACACAGATATACCCAGGGGCGTAACTACAAATCACAGGGCCCCATAGCAAAATGTTGTATGGCCCCCCTGCAAACAGCCCCCCCCCCCCCCCCCCACAAAAAAATGAACTAATGCCATTGAACAACAGATTACCACACCCATGTGGCACAGTACCCAGGCAGCAGCTTATATTAATTTCGAACAACAAAGTATGCAGTATACTGTATGCAGCCCCTGAAGGACACACATTTCTGAGCTCCATGCCTTCTAACCAGTTTCTGTTCTGATTAAACTTATGTGTAAATACAAGACAAATAGGGGAGAAATAAGACAGCAATGATGAACAGTGGCCCTAATGGTAGTTTGATCAAGTTTATTCTTAAGGTCTTAGGAACATCTGCACCCTTGAACCTGGCATTGCTCCCCCTCTCTTTGTGCTGAAATTATCCTAATGAAAAGATATAGCAAATATTTTCTTCACAAAAATAGCAAAACAGTGCAAAACAGATAACAGTCTCCCACTCCCTTCCTACATCCTGTCCAGACTCCAGAGCCTCCTCATGTGCTGAAAACGATGTCCTTTCACAGGCGCGCTCGAGCGTTCTGCCCCACCCACTCTGCTCCCGCCCACTCTGCTCTCTGCTCCTGCCTCCTGCTGTATGCGGCTGCGTGTGTCAGGACAGGGCCGAACTCGCGGGGCCCGAGAGGCTTAACAGTAAACTTACATTCCTCATCCTCACCGCAGGGGCAGATCCAGAGTCTAGTCTCGGGAGGGGCACTGCCAGAAAATACGTTTTTTGGGGGCAATTTATCAGGACAAAGGCTGATGTTGGCGCTTCAATCATCCTGGCACCATGGTTGTTATGGTGTCAGTGTGATCAAAAACACATTATTTCTTTTATTACATTGTTATATAAAATTAAATAATTCAACTCAACATAATGCAGAATCAGTGGGAGCCCCGAGCGTGTCACATGCCACCATCGCCTGCCACCAGATGCAGCTTGTCACTTGCCACATCACCTGCCACACGCCACGGATTGTCACTTGCCATGTCACCTGCCATGTCACCTGCCACACGTTATGAATTGTCACTTACCATGTCACCTGCCACACATTACGCATTGTCACTTGCCATGTCGCCTGCCACACGTTATGGATTGTCACCTACCACACATTACAGATTGTCACTTACCACGTCACCTGCCACATGTTATGGATTGTCACTTGCCACGTCACCTGCCACACATTATAGATTGTCAGTTGTCACGTCACGGATTATCACTTACCTTGTCACCTGCCACACATTACGGACTGTCACTTGCCACGTCACCTGCCACACATTACGGATTGTCACTTGCCACGTTGCCTGCCACACGTTACGGATTGTTACTTGCCACGTCACCTGCCACACGTTACGGATTGCCACTTGCCACGTCGCCTGCCTCACATTACGGATTGTTACTTGCTGTGTCACTTTCCTGCTGTGTCCCAGAGTCAGGCAGCAGATTATCAGTCAGGCAGCAGAGAGATAATGTCATCTCTCTGCTTCCTGCGGCTGCCTGCACAGTGAGGGGGGAACTGCACTGCAGGGATGCAGGGCGGGTGGTGGGCGGTGAGAGATGATGTCATCTCTATGCTCCCTGATTGGCCAGCTCGCTCACCCACAAGCCACCCAGCTGTCTCACCAACTGAGCCGCCTGACAGCCCGTGAAGCCACCCGCCCTCTCACCCGCGGATCCGCCCGCTCTCACCCGCGGATCTGCCCGCTCTTGCCCGCTTTCACCCGCAGAGCCGTCTGTCCTCACCGGGCACCACTCGGCTGCGGGCCCCATAGCGCCTGTGTGGGTCGCTATGGTGGTAGTTCCGCCACTGGGTATACCTACTGAGAAGTAGTATTATAATCATAATACACAGATATACCTACTGAGAAGCAGTATTATAATTGTAATACACAGGTATACCTACTGAGAAGCAGTATTATAATTGTAATACACAGGTATACCTACTGAGAAGCAGTATTATAATTGTAATACACGGGTATACCTACTGAGAAGCAGTATTATAATTGTAATACACAGGTATACCTACTGAGAAGCAGTATTACAGTCATAATACACATATATACCTACTGAGAAGCAGTATTACAGTCATAATACACATATATACCTACTGAGAAGCAGTATTACAGTCATAATACATGTATATACCTACTGAGAAGCAGTATTACAGTCATAATATATGTATATACCTACTGAGAAGCAGTATTACAGTCATAATACACATATATACCTACTGAGAAGCGGTATTACAGTCATAATACTTGTATATACCTACTGAGAAGCAGTATTACAGTCATAATACATGTATATACCTACTGAGAAGCAGTATTACAGTCATAATATATGTATATACCTACTGAGAAGCAGTATTACAGTCATAATACACATATATACCTACTGAGAAGCGGTATTACAGTCATAATACTTGTATATACCTACTGAGAAGCAGTATTACAGTCATAATACACATATATACCTACTGAGAAGCAGTATTACAGTCATAATACATGTATATACCTACTGAGAAGCAGTATTACAGTCATAATATATGTATATACCTACTGAGAAGCAGTATTACAGTCATAATACACATATATACCTACCGAGAAGCGGTATTACAGTCATAATACTTGTATATACCTACTGAGAAGCAGTATTACAGTCATAATACATGTATATACCTACTGAGAAGCAGTATTACAGTCATAATACATGTATATACCTACTGAGAAGCAGTATTACAGTCATAATACACATATATACCTACTGAGAAGCGGTATTACAGTCATAATACATGTATATACCTACTGAGAAGCAGTATTACAGTCATAATACATGTATATACCTACTGAGAAGCAGTATTACAGTCATAATACATGTATATACCTACTGAGAAGCAGTATTACAGTCATAATACACATATATACCTACTGAGAAGTAGTATTACAGTCATAATACACAGGTATATCTACAAATGGGAATGCAGGTCTAAAAGAGGCCTATGTTGTAGGCAGCAGCCAGTATCACCTACTGTAGCAGTTCTACTGCCCTCTAAAAAGTCCACCATGCATTGCTTTTTAGGCTGCTTCTTGTGAAAATCAGGCTTAAGTGTCATTATTAATGGGACAAATGATAGAATACAATGAATACTTTTTATCTATAGTAATGCTATTTGTTTTTTTTTTTTTTAAACAATGTTTTATTGATTAACTGGTGCATACATGCAATACTTGCTGTAACATACAACTTGACAACGTGTACATATATTATTCCACAGTCTATACGTATGCTGAATAGTACATTGTGCTCATTCTGCGAAAATATTCAGTATTCATACATAGAATTTTAGTGACTATGCAATAAGATGTATTTTCGAGGAAACATTCCAAACTAAAATTGGTTGCATTATACACAGGTATCAGATTCTTGGAGCCAGCGATCCCATATCTTATTGTACTTAGCAGGACAGCCTCTATTAATATATATACATTTCTTATACGGCAGGGTGTTATTCACTTCGACCTTCCATTCCACTAGTTTAGGAGACGTTTGTCTCATCCATTCTTTGGCTATAATCTTTCTTGCTGCAAAGAGTGTTTCATGGAGAAATGTTTTTGTGTATTTGTCAATTGTATCTGAAAATATACCTAAAAGACACTGTTTTGGATCTAGTGCTAGGGGTGAGCCCATTGTATCATGAAGGAATGTCACAATTTGTTCCCACAGACCTTGAATCTTAGGACATGTTCATATCAAGTGGAAAAAGGTGCCAGTCTCCTTCCCACACATCAGGCAAATGCTATTTGTTTTTAAGCTATTGCTAATTAAGATAAAAAAGGACTTAGCGTTACTTTTTTTAACTTTGTCTATGAATTGCATAGAAAATAACAAATTGCAAGACTATGGGGGCTAAAGGCAAATCCACTTTCCACTACAAGTGCAAACTACAAGTGCAAAGTGCACTTGAAATTGCACTGAAAGTGCACTTGGAAGTGCAGTCGCTGTAGATCCGAGGGGGGGGCAAGGAGAATAAAAAATAGCATTTTAGCTTGCACATGATTGGATAATAAATTCAGCAGAGCTTCTCCTCATTTCAGATCTACCCCTCAGATTTACAGCCACTGCAGTTCCAAGTGCACTTTCAGTGCAATTTCAAGTGCACTTTGCACTTGTAGTTTGCACTTGTAGTGCAAAGTGGATTTGCCTTTCATAAATAACCCCCTATATCACCAAAAGAAACCTTGTTTATATGGAAAAATATATCAATTATTTTTTTATGTTGTAATGACAAAGTAATTGCTGAATAAACAGGCCTGAAGGCAATATGTAAAATGTGTTCTAGTTCAAGAACTTAGTCTCCATTCACACTATGACGTGCAGCGGCAAGTGGCACATTTCTGCATGTATGCACTTCTTTTGTGCAGTGTGCACGTATAGGCCAGCACATTTTTTCAGTGAGCTGCCATACGCCTAACAAATGCAGCTCATACAGCATTTTGAATATTGAGCTTCCCACGTTTTTTTAACCTGTGGCTTTCCATGCTTGTTTTTTCCACCAGCACAAGGGACAGTACATCCAATGGGAGGTGTTCTTTGCGCTGGTAGCTACTCTTAGTTGAAATCGTCAGTCCTCTGCCACCCCGTACCCCTGCCACTGGACCTTGTCACTTGTCAAAAGTGCTGATTATTCCTACCGTTTCCACCTCTCTGCTTCCTTCATAGAAGCTGTACTATAGCTTCCAGCAATGAAAAGCACTCTATGAATGGAGGACAAATGGGTAAATGAAAGGTCTGCCTCCTCTATTCATAGAGTTCTTTTCATCGATTAAAGCTATTGTACAGCTTCTAGGAAGGAAGGAGGGAGGTGGTGCAGGCATAGTTGACATCCTTGATGGGTGCCTATGATGGGTCCAGGAGCTGTATCAACCCCTGCACCACCAGAAGATTAATGCTGTGAGGTATGGTGAACTTAGGATTTCAAAACAGCAGTCACCAGCACAAGATATGCTTCCCATTGAATGCAAGTACCATTCCATGTGCTGATTTTAAAAAGAAAATAACTAAACTTATGCCGCGTACACACGGTCGGACTTTCCGGCATACTTGGTCCGGCGGACCAGAGTGTGCCGGACAATCCGCCCGTGTGTGGGCGCCGGCGGACTTTTCCGGCGGACTTTTTCCCAAAAGCCCGCCGGACCTAGATTTGAAAAAAGTTTTAAATCTTTCCGCCAGACTCAGTTTCGGGCGGAAAGTCCGCTCGTGTGTGTGCTGGTCTGGCGGAAAGCCCGCTCGTGTGTATGCTGGTCCAACGGACCAGATACGACACGAGGGCAGGGTATTGCATCTCGCGCTCGCTGCAATAGGAAAAACAAATTTTCCTATTGCGGCGAGCGCGGTGCATACCAGGCCCTTAGGTCTGGTATGGATTATAAAGGGGAACCCCCTACGCCGAAAAAACGGCGTGGGGTCCCCCCTAAAATCCATACCAGACCCCGATCCGAGCACGCAGCCTAGCCGGTCAGGAAAGGGGGTGGGGACGAGCGAGCGCCCCCCCCTCCTGAACCGTACCAGGCCGCATGCCCTCAACATGGGGGGTGGGTGCTTTGGGGGAGGGGGGCGCCCTGCGGGCCCCCCCCACCCCAAAGCACCTTGTCCCCATGTTGATGAGGACAAGGGCCTCTTCCCGACAACCCTGGCCGTTGGTTGTCGGGGTCTGCGGGCGGGGGCTTATCTGAATCTGGGAGCCCCCTTTAATAAGGGGGCCCCCAGATCCCGGCCCCCCACCCTATGTGAATGAGTATGGGGTACATGGTACCCCTACCCATTCACCTATGAAAAAAGTGTAAGTAATAAAACACACTACACAGGTTTTTAAAATATTTTATTAAACAGCTCCGGGGGGATCTTCCTCCGGCTTCGGGGGTCTTCTTCCGGCTTCGGGGGTCCCTCCGCTTCATCTTCTCCCGGCGTCCGGTTGGTTCTTCTCCGCTCTCTTCTCTCCAGTTCTTCGGCCGGCTCCTCTGCTGTCTTCAGGTGGCTCTCTTGCCAGCATAGGTCCGGACTTCTGGGCTTCTTCTCTTCCCCAGATGTTGACACGACGCTCTCTCCGGCTGGACTGCTCTCCGAGGGCTGCGTTGTGACTTATATAGGCAGAGACCCCGCCCCCTTTTGATGTCACAGTCCCTGGGCATGCTGGGACTGTGACGTTTTAGGGGGCGTGGTCAACATCACCCAGTGACCACGCCCCCTAAACGTCACAGTCCCAGCATGCCCAGGGACTGTGACATCAAAAGGGGGCGGGGTCTCCGCCTATATAAGTCACAACGCAGCCCTCGGAGAGCAGTCCAGCCGGAGAGAGCGTCGTGTCAACATCTGGGGAAGAGAAGAAGCCCAGAAGTCCGGACCTCTGCTGGCAAGAGAGCTACCTGAAGACAGCAGAGGAGCCGGCCGAAGAACTGGAGAGAAGAGAGCGGAGAAGAACCAACCGGACGCCGGGAGAAGATGAAGCGGAGGGACCCCCGAAGCCGGAAGAAGACCCCCGAAGCCGGAGGAAGATCCCCCCGGAGCTTTTTAATAAAATATTTTAAAAACCTGTGTAGTGTGTTTTATTACTTACACTTTTTTCATAGGTGAATGGGTAGGGGTACCATGTACCCCATACTCATTCACATAGGGTGGGGGGCCGGGATCTGGGGGCCCCCTTATTAAAGGGGGCTCCCAGATTCCGATAAGCCCCCGCCCACAGACCCCGACAACCAACGGCCAGGGTTGTCGGGAAGAGGCCCTTGTCCTCATCAACATGGGGACAAGGTGCTTTGGGGTGGGGGGGGCCCGCAGGGCGCCCCCCTCCCCCAAAGCACCCATCCCCCATGTTGAGGGCATGCGGCCTGGTACGGTTCAGGAGGGGGGGGCGCTCGCTCGTCCCCACCCCCTTTCCTGACCGGCCAGGCTGCGTGCTCGGATCGGGGTCTGGTATGGATTTTAGGGGGGGCCCCACGCCGTTTTTTCGGCATAGGGGGTTCCCCTTTATAATCCATACCAGACCTAAGGGCCTGGTATGCACCGCGACGGGGCTCGCAAGGTGTCAATCTCGCCGATAAAAGCGGCAAGATTGACATCCTTTGCTAGTCCCGTCGCACCTGAGTCACGTTCAAAATGAACGGACTTGTCCGTGTGTGGGCAAGTCTGTTCATTCTGAAAGTCCGCCGGAACACCGGCGAAAGTCCGTCGGAAAGACGGGCGGACTTAGCCCGCCGGAAAGTCCCGGCGTGTGTGGGCAAGTCCGTCCGTTTTAAAGTCCGGCGCACCTGGCGGACAAAGTCCGTCGGAAAGTGTGCCGGACCAAGTAGGATAGAAAGTCCGACCGTGTGTACGCGGCATTAGGCTTTGTCAAAGGAGTTAATAATCCAGTAGTTCATATAAAAGCATACATTTGTTAACTTTCCTTGAGGGTTCATTGTCTAAGTAATAAATAAATATAAAGGGTTGTTGGTTAAATATATTTAGTTTGATGATTAGTTTTTGACTATTCTCATCATCATCTAGTAATTAAAAAACATTAAAATGCACATTTTATGCTGAAAGTAAAAAAACTCCTCTCAGCTTTAAATCTCAGCATTTTCTGGCATCTGGGAGGCACGGTGTCCAACCCTGCTGCCTGCAGTCTGTCAATATCTATGACAGGCTGAAATAAACAGAGGTTAGAAGTTGTACCAAGTGGTACTCAGGGCTGGGATTTTTGACAGCCTAGGCGAAACACTATTTTGCTGCCCCGCCCCTGACACCACCCCCTTTGCCCTGCCCATATCCTGGGCTACCTGACCACTACACTAACCTGACCTACCTGACCCATACACTGACCTACCTTACACATACACTGACCTACCTGACCCATACACTTACCTACCTTACACATACACTGACCTACCTGACACATACAGTGACCTACCTTACACATACACTGACCTACCTGACCCATACACTGACCTACCTTACACATGCACTGACACTGATCCATCCTCCTCCTCCTTACCTCTTCATGGCTTCATCGTCCATCTCATCAGGGCTCTCCTCAGCACTGGGCGGACAGCATTGTTTAGGAGTCCCCGCCAGCTGTTTCTTGGTGCCCCGCCAGGAGGTCAGCTAACAGCCGCTGCACCTTTCCCAATGCTCTCATGATCTCAACCGAGCCCCGCCCTGCTCCCTCTGCTGGACTCACACCCAGGCTGCACCAGGGGGACAGACTGGAGCAAAAGAGTCTCAGGGGCGGTGCTGTCAGGTATTACTATGAGGAGATGTCACAGTGGGGAGCTCAGCGGGACACATCGGGGGATTGGCAGCACCTGCAGTTGATGTGTTCCCAGGACAGCCAGCACTGAATGGAGGAAAGTCAGTACACGCCTGGGGCTTCGGCCTAACAAGTATTGTCAAAAAAATGTAATAATATACATCATTTTCTTATAGTTATGCCCTTTTAAGATGTAAAGAGCACTCGCTTCTAAGATGTAATTATATCCTTTTTTTCTCCTTAGTCCCTTCTGCACCTCTGAGTCCACGTGTGTATTCTGTAGGAAATTCTAGCTTGTTTGACACAAAAAGTATCGGAGTGGAATTAAGATGGGATGACCCTAATAGGAGCAATGGCGTTTTGATAAATTACACAATTGTATATACATTAACACATGGAAGTGAATATAATGAAACAGATGATATACCGATAACGCTTAACATTACAGCTCCTACAAAATCATATAATCTTTATGACCTTGGTCCTGAGGTTCTACTTCGGTTTCAGGTGAGGCTTCTGCATGATACATGAGTGGTTTAGAAAATTTAGAGGATGAAAGCACTTAGAGCGCTACTATTAATGACTGTCAAAATAGAAGCAATTGGGGCTAAACTTACAGAGTCCTGGAGCCAGTCATCAGTCCTTAGACTCATTGAGATGGCTAACAAAAAGTAAGAGATTAAAGATCAAGTCTAAACAAAACTGAGACCTTTTTATCTGCCTGGGATCCACATCTCTCCAGAATTTCTTACACTGAGGTTTATTTACTAAAGCAAAACTAGTCAACTATGCATCGTATGGGTTTCAGCGTCCAATTTATTAAATGGGTCAGGTTGCTTTATACTAACGCCAGGGCAAGAATATGTACCAACAAAGATGTATCGGATATGTTTAGTTTGCAGAGGGGAACCAGGCAGGGCTGTCCGCTTTCTCCACTTCTGTTCGCACTAGCCATTGAGCCACTAGCTCTGGCAGTGCGTCAAACGGAGACAGTGGGGGGCATCTGCTATGGTGAACTGTCTGAGAGGATCTCTCTATATGCGGATGACGCCTTGATTTACTTAGACGGCTCAGAACAGGCCTTTGTCTCTTTGAAGGAGGTTGTGAACGAGTTTGGGAGGGCTTCCGGACTGAGAGTTGGCTGGGAAAAGTCTGTGGCATTCCCAATAGGCCCTGACAGGGATTATGCTTACCTAGCCCAGTCCAAGCTGACTATACATCATACATTTAAATATCTAGGAATACATATTCATAATGATCTATCTAGTTTCCAGACTCTTAATATCACCCCGATCATAACTCAAATGGAGACCAGGTTACGCTCCTGGGCCTCATTGCCACTAAATTTGATTGGACACGTGAATATTTTCAAAATGATATTTTTACCTAAATTTCTCTATGTTTTTCGGGCTTCCCCAATATTTTTATTTAAGAAACTTTTTATCAAAATTAACTCACTCGTATCCTCCTTCCTTTGGCAGGGCTTGAACCCGAGAATTGCTAGGGCCTCACTCCAGGCTGCTAAACTGGATGGACTTCTCTTCTCTTTTATTGAACAAGCTGAAGTTAGAAGCTGATTGGCTACCATGCACAGCTGCATCAGATTTTGCACTCACCAGTTTTAGTAAATCAACCCCATAATGACACAGTAATAGAAAGCCTCAAGAAAGCCTCTTACAAGCATTATTTGTGTCTAAACTGAAAATATCTGCAACCTTACAGGCCTGATAAACTGAGGTTAAATTATTAATAGACTATATTTAGAGAACTAAACACTACTTCCCTTACAAACTGTAGAAAAATTGTATTTAGATCATAATTGACACTCTGTACAGATGTATAAAACCTGCATCAAGAGAAATATGTTGGTTGTCACCAGGGCTTTTTTTCTCAGAAAATAGGTGCAGGAACTCAACCACGACCCCCCCCCCCCCACACACACACACACACCCACCCTCTTAACCGGATGAAATAGTAGGTGTGGTCAAATTGGCTTAAAGGGGCATTAAATTCCAGGAGTGCAGTACGTACAGTGTAATGCCCCATACACACGGTCGGATTTTCTGATGGAAAATGTCCGATCTTAGCGTGTTGTCGGAAATTCCGACCATGTGTGGGCTCCATCGGACATTTTCCATCGGATTTTCCGACACACAAAGTTGGAGAGCAGGCTATAAAATTTTCCGACAACAAAATCCGTTGTCGGAAATTCCGATCGTGTGTACACAAATCCGACGGACAAAGTGCCACGCATGCTCAGAATAAATAAAGAGATGAAAGCTATTGGCCACTGCCCCGTTTATAGTCCCGACGTACGTGTTTTACGTCACCGCGTTTAGAACGATCGGATTTTCCGACAACTTTGTGTGACCGTGTGTATGCAAGACAAGTTTGAGCCAACATCCGTCGGAAAAAATCCTAGGATTTTGTTCTCAGAATTTCCGAACAAAGTCCGACCGTGTGTATGCCCTATAAGAGTGCAGAGTTCCGGGGGTGGGGGTTTCTCACAGAGTGCAGAGTTCAGGAGTGCAATACTTGCAAAGTTTAGGGGTGCCTTATGTACATAGTGCCGAGTTCAGGGGTGCGCTGCATATAGACTGCCAAGTTTAGTGGTGCGCTACACAGAGTGCAGAGTTCAGCGTTCTTTCACAACTGCTCACCGCTGCATCTCCCATCCACATCTCACTTTCACCCCTCTTCAGCTCTGACCTCTGCATGCAACCTTCCCTCCTTCTTAAAAGCTCCACCATCTTCCCCATATCTTATTTTTGTTGCTGTATTAAACTGAAGCACCCAGCTGGCTCTAGTACCTCTCCGCACAATGTAGGTGACACCTCCTCCCTCGCTGGCAGATCATCTAGTGGGGGTGTCGGCATCCATAATGAACCCCGTGCACTTGCATCTCCCTTGATCCCATCCTGCACTCTGCAGATCTGTTGGAGACAAGCTATCACTGGTAAGCACAGAAGCCGGACTTCTATGTTTACCAGTGATAGTGGTGAGCAGGGAGCAGAGGGCTTGAGCCAGAGGTAGTGGAACTGAGTTCCACCAAGTTCCAGCTGAAATAAAGCCCTGGTTGTCACTGCTAAAATTCTAAAAATCCTACTTGTCTGGCTGTTCCAGGCTTTAGTATTTTTATTATCTAGAATAAACATGCAGTAAATAAAGCTCCAGAACTGCATACTTGATCAGTAACTCAGAAAATATGAAAGCAAGTAGATCAGCATGATAGCATTTTCAGGAGAGGTTAGCCGTGGCAATCCATTTTTTGTCAGCATAGGTTTCCTTGTTTTACTCAATTTCCTGCCATAGTATAGTAAACCTTGAACTATAAAATATCTATACTATTAAACAATAAAATATTTTTAACCACTTGACGACTGCTCACTGTATATGTACGTCATTTTTTTTGAAGATAGATATCTCGGTAACGGCAGCAGCTGCTGCCACAACCGAGGTATCCATCTTTACAGTGAGCGGTTCTGTACACGATAACGGTGGTCTCTGCGGCGGGTTCGCCGCGAGATCACCGTTATCGGCGGCGGGAGAGGTGCCACCCCCGCTCTCCCGCGCCCTCCGCCGCTTACCGGAGCCGTCGGTAGCGGCGGAGGCGATCGGGTCCTCTCACTTCCTAGGTATAGAGATGAGTGAGGCCAAGATGGCCCCCACCCGTCTCTATACCATGTGACGGCCGGAGCGACGTCATTACGGCGGCTCCGCCCACTTCTCTTAAAGGCACAATTTTTTGTGTCATTTTTTTAAACGACTTTTTTTTTTTTTTTGCATTTTAGTGTAAATATGAGATCTGAGGACTTTTTGACCCCAGATCTCATATTTAAGAGGACCTGTCATGTTTTTTTCTATTACAAGGGATGTTTACATTCCTTGTAATAGGAATAAAAGTGATCCAAATTTTTTTTTTTTTAAAACAGTGAAAAAATAAATAAAATAAAGTAAAATAAATAAAAAAAAAAAATAAATTTTTTTAAAAGCGCCCTGTCCAGACGAGCTCGAGCGCAGAAGCGAACGCATACGTGAGTAGCGCCCGCATATGAAAACGGTGGTCAAACCACACATGTGAGGTATCGCTGCGACCGGTAGAGCGAGAGCAATAATTCTAGCCCTAGACCTCCTCTGTAACGCAAAACATGCAACCTGTAGAATTTTTTAAACTTCGCCTATGGAGATTTTTAAGGGTAAAAGTTTGACGCTATTCCACGAGCGGGCGCAATTTTGAAGCATGACATGTTGGGTATCAATTTACTTGGCGTAACATTATATTTCACAAATTAAAAAAAAATGTAAATAATGATATTTGAAGCGCTTCACAATGTGCATGAAAATGAATATATAAGAATAAATAATAATGACAATAGTATATATAAACCAGACAGGTAGACATATACAACAGAGGCTCAGAGAAACACAAATGGATTTTTTCAGAATAACAAAAGGCATTTATCTGTTTGGAGTTGTGGCCCCCCTCCTGAACCCCCAGGAGCGGTATTGAGAGAGTGGTGTTGGAAGATCTTTTTCCTGAAGGCTTTTAAAACTTGTAGATCTGGTGAGTTCGATCCCCTAGGGGGAGAGTGTCAACACAGGGTGAAATTCTGCTGACCGGTGGAAGGCGCACACTGAGTTACGACTGTATTGTCACTGATGGACACAGGCAAACTTCAATCCACTCACGTGTGCCTTATAATGATAAGGCATATGCAGGTTTATAAGGCACACGTGAGTGGATTGAAGTTTGCCTGTGTACCTTGGTATCCTAACTATTGCACAATGATTGGTTTTTTCTCTTATCTGCCTGTTTATGATTCTCACATTGGTTGTGAATAGAAGCAAAAAACACATTGGTACTATCAATGAGCACCTTAATTAAGCAAGTGTTTTTAAACAGCTTTGCTAGTGATCAAAAGCTCTATACCAATCAGGATTCTACACCTGTATAATTGAACCTTCTGAATACATCCCTATCTATTTATTTATTTTTATGTGGATTTTTTATGTGAATTTTTTACACATTTGGTGTCACTAATTTTTTATAATTTTACACTATTTTGATTGCTCAATTTTTTAGGACTTTTTACTCACCGCTGGATTTATTTGACTATTTATATTTATTCTTATATATTCATTTTCATGCACATTGTGAAGCGCTTCAAATATCATTATTTATTCTTTTTAAGTGACTCTGAAAACACTCTTTTGATAGCAGCCTCACTTGGTTTTATGTGTAATTATCAGCTATTTAGCATCACAGCGCTTTGTGTTTTATATATATAAAAAAAAATTGGGCTAACTTTACTGTTGTCTTATTTTTTTATTCAAAAAAGTGAATTTTTTCCAAAAAAAGTGCGCTTATAAGACCGCTGCGCAAATACGGTGCAAAAAAAAGTATTGCAATGACCGCCATTTTATTCTCTAGGGAGTTAGAAAAAAAAACATATATAATGTTTGGGGGTTCTAAGTAATTTTCTAGCAAAAAAACCTGTTTTAAACATGTAAACACCTAAAATCCAAAACGAGGCTGGTCCTTAAGTGGTTAATTCTCAGATTTTGTCTTCCAGATGCAAGCTTATACTTCTGTTGGACCTGGGCCATTTACTGATATGGCAGAAGCGCATATCTCAGGTATTTTTCAAGAAGAATTTAAGCTGGCCATTTATGTTTTTTTTTTCTTTTGTTTTTTGTTTTTTGTTCAACCAGCGGGCTGAATGATCAGATGAAGAAATTCCTCTATCCACATAAAGATAAGATCCCCCCCCCCCCCCCCCGTAAGCTAAACCAGCCAAGTTTTGATATGTCTTTGTCCATCTTTAGACATAAAAACTCTGCTTGACAAAGGGTACATAGTGACCTGAAACATAGTGTTTTTGTTATAATCTGACATTTTGCATATGATTGTTGACACTTTGCCGTATTTTCTAAGCTAAATGAAAATTCACTTGGAAAAATTAAAATGTAATATTCACTGTGACTGATTTGGTACATGTTCACTCCGTGTAGTAAATAAGGTGAAGCCAAGTTCATTTTGAATACCTACTCGTGTGCAAAGGTTTTTCAAAAACAGGCTTCTTTCCTTAAACGTGATTTGATTAATGAAATGGACACAACTTCACCGTTTAATAAAATGAACATACACTGTAGAAAGTAAACAATTATTTTGTGAATAGTTTCTACTTTCTTAGCAAACCAATCCCTCTGGGTTGCACACATCTACTAGTCATATATTTTCTTCCACCATCTGTGATGCACTGTAAAATTACATCTATTTCTAGGAATGTGGTAATCCTTCAAAATACAACTCATGTAAAATGCACAGATAAACTAAAATAAGGTGTGCATAGATTTATTAGATTATGTTATTCCTTTGAAAATGAGATCATACATGGACTTATTTTCTTCTCTCCAATGATTTAGTAGCCTCATGGCTGCTAAAAAAATGTGCTATCCATTGATTTCTGATTTGATTTTAGGAATTAATAATGTATTTTTTTCTGATGGTACATTGGATCTATACTAGAAGATTTGTAACAGACAACATAGATTATTTATAAAGAAGTGGCATACATTAATTAATATGCTATTTTCTTGTAATGCTGAACAGATGCTTTTGTTGCATAAATTAAAGTAGAGCTATAGGCAAAACTTTTTTTTTTTCATTTTGGATAGAGGAAGGGAGGGTTATAACCCCGGTCAGTTTTTTTTTTTTTGCCATCAGTTTTGCACTGGGGAGATTTGACTTCCTGCCCCATAGCCAAAACAGGAAGTGAGAGGAAATCCCTGCAAATTAAGGGAATCCTTTGGGGACCCCCAAGTCATCAGAACTAATGTCCCTATTGGAAGATTTCCCCTCTATTATTTTTATAGAGACAACCCAAAATTAGGGATTTTCTTTTACTTTAACTTTTAATGATAATGGTAACCAGGACAAGAAGAAACAGTGAATCTCCCTTAGGGGGGCACAGACAACAATAAAAACCTAGTAAGTGTTCTATTCCGTCTACACTCTATCCAAAACTAAAAATAAATCCATTTGGTTATAATTTGAGGATTTTCTGATTAACTAGTACAGTATACTGTAAAAATGAACTGGTTTCTACATTTTTTGAGCATTAGTACAATATTTTTTGTAAAAGTACCCTTGCAGAAATTGAACAAACCTGAAAAACTTACAGTAGAGGAACAGAAACAGAGAGGCTATTGTACATTTCAAGTAATTATATTCACAGTTGTCATAATTGGGTACCAGCCACACAGCCTTATGTTCTGAAAGTCCATGTATGGCTCTTTGTAAATGTGCTATATTTCAACTAAATGAGGCAAAAATGCCTAAAAATAGATTAAAAACATTTAGCAAATCTGAACTGGAAAAGGCGCAAGCTAACACATTCCCCCGATGTACATAACCAATGAATATGCTTCTATAAAAAGCTAAAACAAAGAATTTGTTAGGAAAGTTCACCATAAAACTATCTATTCAGCCCTTTATAAATAGCTCTTATAAACTTTGTATAGTTTATTTGGTTAGATTAGTGCAGTCATTTTGGTGCCTTGAGTCTCACAATTATCCTTTTATTTTACTGATTTATGTCAGTGAATTGTACAAAAAGTCTTGCTTATTAGCACCCTGTGTGTGCCTTGTGTTGTTTATGCTATATTTTTCTTTCCACAGATATTCGCCCTGCTCCGACTCTTATTGGTATCTCTTCTAAACAAATCTCTTTCAAAGATCTGGACAGAAATGATATTCTGTGGAATATTACCACAGAGGAGAATATAAAGGTTGCTTCCTACATAGCCCTTGACGGAGGTCTTTATTTTCTGCTTAATAATGCAATCTATCAGAGAGATACTAAAAGCCAATCTACAATTCTGGTACTTGGATTTACTTTAAATTAAAGTGAAGCTGACCTTTCCTAAAAATTAGCTAAAGGTAGTGATACTGCAGAACCATAGGCATCTTTTGGTTTCTGCAAGTCCCTAAGCCTAGTACATATGGGCCAAATGTCGGGTGGCATCGGCCGGTTCAAAAGAAGCTGGCCGACATTTGGCCCATGTGTACTGTAGCTGGTCCGACAGAAAACTGAAAAAAGTCTGCTGACTGGCTCCCGATCGACGCCAATGGCTGAGAGCACTAACCGGAGTGTTCTGGCGAGGGGCTGTCCCCCTGTCAGAACACAATAGGTAGGGGAGATCACTGTACTAACGGATAGTTTTAGCTTTTCATCGTATATTCTGATCGTGTGTATGCCCCATCGGACTTTTTAGGTCGAAAATTCTGACGGACCTAGAAAGAGAACATGTTCTAAATTTTTCTGACGGAACCAATTCCTATTTTGAAAACCGTTCATCTGTATGCTGTTCTGACGGACCAAAAACGACGCATGCTTTGAAGCAAGTATGAGACAGAAGCTATTGGCTACTGGCTATTGAACGTCCTTTTTCTAGTCCCGTCATACGTGTTGTACGTCACTGCGTTCTGGACGGTCGGAATTTAGTGTGACCGTGTGTATGCAAGACAGCTTGAGCGGAATTCGGTCGGAACTCCGTCGGAAAAACCTTCAGAGTTTATTCCGACAGGAAAACTGGTCGTGTGTACAGGGCATTACTCTGCTATTTTCTCCTATCACCGTGTTCCTTGTTGACACATGAGCACTACAACACAACTATCTGGCTCCTTGTGCTGCTTCTCCCTCTCCCAGTCTATGCTCTGCTTTACAAAGGTGGTGATACCAGGTCAAATTTCAGTCCTTACACTGCTTGCATTTAAATAATACATTTAATTCATATGTAGCTATTTGCATTTGTGTCTTTTATAGCTGCCTTAAGCTCAGCTTTAAAGTAGGTGTAAACTTTAAATGAGTGACGTTTAGTTTACTGAAGCAGTGTGTATCATGGGTAGTTGCCCCTTTTTCCCCATAAATACTTGGTTCATCATTATTTCATACTTTGTTGCACCTTAGTGTCTTCAGTTTGTTTGCACCTTCAGTCTTCAGTTTGTTTACAGCCACTTCTTGTTCTATGCACCCCAGTGATGACTTCATGGCAGGATTCCAATGATGACAACAGTGGATCATGCCTGCTCAACCACTTGAGCTCCAGTAGACTAGTACACTATGAGTTTTTTCTGCTCAATCCAGCAGGTTGAATGAAAAAAAAACCTGTCGGCTCCGCATCCAACGTTAGTACAATGATCTCCCCTGCTGAGCTGTTGTACTGTGACAGGGGGACGCCCCCCCCTCCCCGCCAGAACACTCCAGTCAGCACTCTCTGCCATTGGCTGAGAGCACTGATCCGGAGACGGTTGGCTGCTGGCTTTCCAGCATGGACATCTGGCAGAAGCTGGCCAAGAGGCCGGCTTCTGTTGGACTGGCTGGCATACACAAGGGCAGAATGTCGGCTGTATTTTATTAAACTGGTCAATGTTGCCTGACATTCAGTCCATGTGTACGGGGCTTAACTCTACCCTCCACCAGATTAACAATGCTGCTGTCCAAATGTGCCCCTATGCTTCTTCATTTTAGTACACACAAACACAATATAATACCCAATTCTTTGGGTAAAATATAAAATATATAATATCATGTCAAGTAAATAAGATAACTAACATGCTTTAAAGTGGTTAATAGAAACAGGATGTTCATTAAAGTTTTTTTGTTTGCTTTCCAGCACAACCTATATAAAGAGAAAGCAGAATGTGAACCCAATAAAATTAAAATGATGCATTATGAACAATATATTAAAAAAAAAACTGAGCTCTTTGATTTGTGAATCCATTTTAAACATATTTTTATGGAAAGGTTTTCAAGTGAATTGAAAGTAAATACAGGAAATGTAGCTGGTACAATGGTGTTGACTTTATAATATGAAATTACATGCAGTTTTCTGTAGCAGCCAATAATAATTTAGCTTTTGTTAACTTAAGAGTGTGTAGGTAAATAAAAAGTGATTTTGGTTTCAAAGAGACTGCATTTTATATATTGTAGTTTTCTATACTTACTAAAGTCCTTGGTTTTAGTTATTGGAAGATGAACGTTTCTCAGGCGCTCGAAGCATGGCAGCAGACTGGATAGCAAGACATATATATGTAACTGTACATTCCGCACAGAATGGTACTGAGTTCTTCTTTCTTGACCTGGAGCATAAGAAGAAAAATCTCAAACCTATTGGCACATCTCTGAAATTATCCAACCTGACCATAGATGCCATTGCGGTTTACCCTCTGCTTAGGTAAATTGTTTTTCTTTTTACCTTTTTCCTGTTCAATTTGCATCATGTTTTTGCATTCTTTGATCTTTTATAAGTTATATAGTTACACAGTGAGGATATAAAAGACACATTTCCATAAGGTTCAACCAAAAGACATAATTGAACTAAACACCTGTATCCTCTGAACCCTCAACCTGCAGGGGATACAGGGGAAGGCAAGCTAATTGAGGTCCAGTTTGCTCCAACAGGGATAACATTTATACCTGATCCTTTAAACCAGTGTTAGGGTCCTTTCACATGGGCTTTTCCATGTACAGACTCCGCTTTGCTCAGCGGATAGGTCGCTGAGCAGACGGATGACAGATCCGTCTCCGCTCACTGTGCTGAGACAGACTTGTCAGAGCCCCGCTGTCCTCTATGGAGATCGTATGAAAATGGACTACCTGTCCATTATCATCCGATCCTATCCGAACGGATATTGGCGGATGTCAGCGGACATGTCACCGCTGACATCTGCCGTTCCATAGGGCTGAATGGAGTGTCCGATCAGGTCCACCTGAAAAACTGACAGGCGGACCTGATCGGAAAGTCCGTGTGAAAGGGCACGTTCTCAAACTGTCTGCCGTGGCACACTAGCAAAGATGGCAGTCTGCAGGTCTTCAATGGTTGGAGCGCAGGGTGTCACGCAGCGCCCGCCGGAAAGTGGATCATCGAATGGAAATGATGCGTTTTCAGAGCATGCACTCCTTTCTTCTTTCTCAAGAGAGCGCAAGCCCTGTACCTGTGTACCAACTTCACCAGCACCACAGAAGCACCTTCTACAGTATGTATGTCTGTATCATTACCAAACTTCGCAACATTAGGCCCCAGACAGAACCCTGGCAAAAATAAAAATGAATTGACTACATGTTATTTTGCTGACTTAACCGGGTTTATTTTGCCTCAAGATAACTTTAAGATCAAAATATTTAGTTCACAAACCTAAATAGCAATATACAGTTTATTTCTTTGCATGAAATAAATATTTAAAAGGAGAAGACCAGCCTAAGCTCGTTTGGCTGGACTTCTCCTATGGGTCACAGGAGTGCAATTCGTTTTGTACTCCTGCGACCAGTTTTCAGAAGAGAGCGGATGTCACAGGAATCAGTCCAGGCAACGCGCCATCACGACAATAAAGTCTGGATCTGCCAGGTGCCTGGACTGATACCTGTCTTGGCCTCTCAGCAAGCCGCTAAGACGCTTAGATGGCCGCTCCCTGCCCCTCCACAGCTCAGTGCTCCAATGAGCGCATGCGGGGGGGGAGGGGGGCAGATCAGAGAGCTGCTGTTTGACAGTCAGTGATGCTGCATCCACCTAGGTATGTATAGTTCTGTAAAAAAAAAAAAAAATACTAAAACCTTGGTTTGAGAGTAACTTGGTTTGAGAGCGTTGTCTTGATATACAAGTAGCGCCATGTCTCAGCTGAGTATAAAAGAGAAAAGAGGCGCCTCTACGTGTAGCAATATGGTTACATTTAATGAAGGTACAACCTTTAGCAACTCACATGGTTGATGATTAAAACAGGCACATCTAAGTATGCAGGCATCTGGGGTAAAGCTGTCCACATAGACCATCCTCCTCACCGAAATCGATGTCATCTCTTCCACGCTGCACTCCACGAGTGATTCAAGCCTCCATTTCAGATCGCTCTACTGCAGGGTAATGTTCCCGGTCATGATTGCAGACTGACAGGGGTGAGAGCCAGCGGCGCGGAGGACGGTCTAGGTGGACAGCTTTACCCTGTATGCCTGCATACTTAGATGTGCCTCTTTTAATCATCAGCCATGTGAGTTGCTAAATGTTGTACCTTTATTAAATGTAACCATATTGCTACACTTAGAGGTGCCTCTCTTCTCTTTTATACTCTGTAGCTCCTGCTGGATTTTTCGTCTAATCCCCTTGTAGAGGCTGCCATTTGTAGATGGACATTTTATGGTTACACAACCTATTACATTGCTATAATCTTTTTATATGGACTAAAAACTGAAGGATTTATGAATAAATGGTTGTGGAATGAATCATTTGAATTTCCATTATTTCCTATGGGGAAATTCGCTTTGATATAAGAGTGCTTTGGATTACAAGCATGTTTCCAGAACGAATTATACTCGCAATCCAAGGTTTTACTGTACTTCTCTTTTAAAGAAAACCATTATTCCTCAAAAATTGGTATTTATTACCACCTCAAATTGCTCCATTTTCTGCCCCTCTCAAACACCCTGACAACCCTACCCTGACTACCCTTTGTAGGAATCTAGCTGTATTATAGGAAGCGAAAATCTGTTGCTAATCCTTGTGAACTGAACCTCGCTTCAATCTGATTTGCTCTCGAAAGCAGGCACATCCTTCACATTCAATTTAAATATAGATGTAAAAATAAATAAGTACTTGACCACAAAAAAAATTATTAAATCTTTTCAGGCGTGTCGCAAAATTTTTTATATCTTTTTGTGCGCCGCAAGACGAAAAAGTTTGCAAAACACTGCTTTAACCACTGGCCGACTGGCTCACGCCGATATACGTCGGCAAAGTGGCATGGGTGCGCATAATCACGTACCCGTACATCGCGCACGCCCCCGCTGTGCCCGTGGTGATCGTATTCATAGCAGAACCGATCAGTCTTCAGGTCCAATGATTTCTGGCCTGGACCTGCTGATCGGTTCTGGCGAATGAAAATGCTTCCCCTGTCTGTAAGTGTAAACACAGACAGGGGAAGTGATGTCATCTCCCTCTCTGAAATTCTTTTCCGTTCAAGAGAGAGGAGAGAGAACATCTTACTGTGAGTTGCACAACACTACACTAACACCAGTACACGTAAGTACACTTGTCCTCCCCTGATCACCCCCCAATCGCCCCCCCCAGTTAACCCCTTCCCTCCCTGTCACTGTGTCACCAATTGCAGTTTATAGATTTTTCACTGATCACTGCATTGGTGTCACTTGTGACTCTAATCAGTGTTAGGTCTAGGGTACCCCCCCAAACCCCCCCTATTGCTGGTTAATTCGTTTTTTATAGCGCCAGGGCACACGCCATATATTACCTCCTATAGTTTTAACCCAATGATCACCCGGCGGGTTTTAGCATCAGTCAGGGTCTGCATCGCCCCAGGCAGCGTCAGATTAGTGCCAATAGCGCTAACACCCATGCACGCACCATACACCTCCCTTAGTAGTATAGTGTCTAAACGGATCAATATCTGATCCGATCAGATCTATACTAGCGTCCCCGGTAGTTTAGGGTTCCCAAAAATGCAGCGTTAGCGGGATCAGCCGAGATACCTGCTAGCACCTGCTTTTCACCTCCGCCCAGTCCAGCCCACCCAAGTGCAGTATCAATTGATTACTGTCACTTGCAAAACACAAAATGCATAACTACAGCGTTTGCAGAGACAGGCCTGATCCCTGCGAACACTAACAGTTTTTTTGGTAGCGTTTGAAGCAGTCGCTGACAGTTAGGTGCTCTTTTTTCATGTGAGTTTCACTAGTTGTACCAGTAAATTTAGAGGCCACAATGTCCAATCGAAGGTACACTAGTGAAGAGGCCTACACGTTTCTGAGCATGACAGATGAGAGTGAAGAGGAAGTCACCCATCTGTCAGATTCAGGCTCAGAATAGGATCCTGTAGACAGCAGCGGCACCCTGACAGATAGCTCTGACGACGGAGTAGTGGTCCCTGCCAAGGCCAGGCGTACCCGACCCCGTTCTTCTGCTGTTGTTGAGGTGCAAGAACCGCAGGGCTCTCGTATGGAGCAGAGAGCCAGTACTAGTGCCGCTCTTCTGGTGAACTGGCAAGCACCATCGGCCTAGTACACCCTGGTCGTAGTCAAACTGCAGTATCACGTGGTGACGTGGCGAGTCCCATAAGTGCAGTTCAAGCTGGTGAGGTGGCTAGCACAACTAGTGTCCTGCAGCCACCAAGAAGACAAAAACAGGCCCGTTAAGCCCATAGTGCCAACCCGGAATTCAGGTGGAAACATTTGATTTTACGTCACTTGATTTTTATTTGCTGCTTTTCACGGAAGAGCTCTATAGATCTATTGTGGACCAAAGCAATTTGTATGCTGGTCAATTCATTGCCACTAATCCCCAGTTAACCCTTGCCAGAGATTGGAGACCTATCACGGTCTCCGAATTTAAGACCTTTCTGAGCCTATCACTCCTAATGGGCATAACTAAATAAAGTGAGTTGCGGTCATATTGGTCCATTGAACCAATTCAATATATGCCCGTGTTCTCTGCCTCCATGACCAGGGCTAGATATGAGCAGATCTTGAGATTTATGCACTTCAATGACAATGAAGTCTGTCGTCCTCGGGGTGACCCTGAATACGATCGGCTCCACAAAATTTGGCCCCTCGTAAACCACTTTAACCAACAGTTTGCTGCCTTGTTTACTCCCGATCAAGTTGTCTGCGTTGATGAGTCACTGATTGCGTTTTCTGGCCGCTTGTCATTCAAACAGTATCTTCCCAGCAAGCGTGCCAGATATGGGGTCATGATGTATAAGCTCTGTGACAGGGCAACAGGCTATACATATAGTTTTATGGTCCTCCCTTCACGCAGACAGGATGGTCCAAATTCAAACAGTGACTTGTGTTGTGGAGAAACCCCTCTGTGTCCACGAATACAACCTTATTATGGGAGGGGTGGACTTCAACGACCAGTTGATGGCGCCGTACTTAATTGCCCATAAGGCCAGACGCTGGTATAAAAAAGTGTCTGTATACTTTTTCAAATTGGCTTCTGCTGAACGCTTATGTGCTATACAAAGCATCAGGACGAACTGGTTCCTTCCTTAAATTCCAGGAAGAGATCGTCACAGCCCTTCTGTTTCCAGACGGTGCTGTGCCCCAACTTCCCAACGCAAATGCAGTAAGCCAGCTGCATGGGAGACATTTTCCATATGTCCTCCCTGGTACCCCTACCCAATGATCACCCCAAAGAAGATGTTGTGTCTACAGCAAGAGCGGATATAGGCATGACACCCGCTATTATTGTCCCTCCTGTCCTGACCATCCTGGTCTTTGCATTGGTGAATGTTTAGAACGCTACCACATACTAGTGGAGTATTGGCGTAGGGTACAGCACTGCACAGACTAGGACACACTTTCACATGGTCTCCAAAGATGCCATCGCATTTTGAGAGACCCGAACCTGGAACCAAAAATTATACAGATTTTCAACAGCGCTAGTAGAATATAAGTGCTAACATATAATAAATATAAGCAGAATTTAAGCACAAAGTGCAATGATCTAATACTGAATAGTGATACAAAAAAGTAAAGTGCCGAGTGCTTCCAATTCAAGCATCCAGGTTAAAAGAAAACGCAGAGACCACACTCCCCTCATATGACCCCATTTACCAGAGCTTATGGATCCTCAGCTTTGCAGTCCAGGGGTCAAAAATGCTTTGTAAGGTTATGATACATAGATCCAAAATCCAAGAGGCTTCCACAAACTATTTTCATGCGGACCAAGGAAGATGGTGGATATTTAAAAAGAGAGAAAAAGGTATATAGTGAAGTACTGCTGGCACTGAATTACTGCGCATTTACAAAAACGCCACGCTTGAAAAACAGGCATCAGTGTGTTTTCCAGGTTCGCATCTGCAGCGTGCGTTCCACGGATACTGGAAGTTGCGTCACTGGTATGTAAAACCGGAAATGCGTCAACGTGTTTCGCCCTCCTCCAGGGTATTATCAAGGACATCCACCTAGTTTATATTGTGCCGAACCTGGAACCGTTACAGTTACAAATAAAAGTGTAAAAAAATGAATAAAAAAAATAAATATAAAAAACCCAAAAATAGTTGTTGAAATAGTAATGGTGTTTGTGCTGTGAGGGAAGGTGAGAGAAGTATTTGCCAACAAAGTGTGCTGGTAAAAAATAAATAAATAATCAATAATAACGTGATAATAACAACTGAAAAAAGTGGTGGTAGCAATAAAATAGATATACGTCAAGTCAAAATACATAGATTGGTAACTGGTGCAGTGTACATAAAATAAACATATGTAATGAACGCCAGTCCATTGTTAGCTGATATAAAAACACAAAAAGTAGACAAGAAAGTCCATGTGGTCACAGATGCTGGTCACAGATCACAGGTGAAGATGGTTGATGAGAAGATTTCCTATGTGTTGCTTGAATGGTTTCAATAATGGGTGAATAGCGTGATACCGCAACCAACGCAGTGGGACAGGGGCGGATCAAATAGTGATGCACTCACTTAAGAAAGAGGAGCATAGGCGTCAATCCAACGAACACCGAGTTCGTATGTCCTCAGTGTGGCAACTTTGGTCGGCTTCTGTTCCCAGCGCTTGTCAGGTGGACTCAATGAATGTTGCTATGAAACATGAAGAGATGTGCAAATAGCGATATTCTTTATTTTTCTCCGCATGAGTCCATATATCCATTATTGAGACCATTCAAACAACACATAGGAAATCTTCTCATCAACCATCTTTACCTGTGATCTGTGACCAGCATATGCTGTTCACCTTACAGCAGTGAGGTGAGCTGCTTGCAGACAAAGAGGTGTCATCACTGAAGATTGCACTTGGCATACGTGTGCTTTTTGGGGGTGGGATTGTTTTTCTTTTTTGCCCATTACGGATTTTTTCATTTTTCTTCATTACCACATGGACTTTCTTGTCTACTTTTTGTGTTTTTATATCAGCTAACACTGGACTGGCGTTCATTCCATATATTTATTTTATGTACACTGCACCAGTTACCATCTCATGTATTTTGACTTGACCTATATCTATTGTATTGCTACCACCACTTTTTTCAGTTGTTACTATCACGTTATTATTCATTATTTATTTATTTTTTACCACACTTTGTTGGCAAACACTTCTCTCACCTTCCCTCACAGCGCAAACACTATTACTATTTCATTCTCCTTGTTTCTGTTTCGGATCAGAGTCACAGGTGTTTGCAGCAGTGTCCCCTTAGTTTTAATTTCAGACAGCGCGGGAGTTTCTTTTTATACATACAAAAATAGCTGTTGTTTTATTGCTCTCTCTCTATTGTTCTCTCTCTATTGTTTTGCTATTTTTATTATGTTTACTATGTTTTATCATGTTTGCTTTTCAGGTATGTAATTATTTTATACTTTACTGTTTACTGTGTTTTATTGTTAACCATTTTTTCTTTTCAGGTACGCCATTCAGCTGCAGCACTGATTTATCTTGACAGCAACAGCGTTTGCTCTCACAATACGTAAATCAGCGACTCCAGCACTGTAGGAGGTGATTTCACCATCACAGTTTAAAAAAAAAAAATCAGCATATATGCCGTAGCATTGGGCCGGGGTGGAGGGGCGATTTTCCCCTAACATTAGGGGCGGATTGCCCCCATGCTTCGGCATATATTTTTACTCTTTTTTTTTTGGGCACAGATTGTTGTGGTTTATTGAGTTAATGTTTTATTGTTACCATTGTTTTCTTTTCAGGTACACCATTCAGCTGCAGGACTGATTTATTTATCTTGACAGCAACAGCGTTCGCTCTCACGATACGTAAATCAGTGACTCCAGCGCTGTAGGAGGTGGTTTCACCACCACAGTTAAAAAGAAAAAGGTGCATGTATGCCCATCATTAGAAATGGGTGGATGCATAGCTGTATTCTAATGGTGGGTATACCCATCGATCAATATCTTTTTTTCACAGGCTGCATGAAAAAAAAATAACATTACAATATATGCCCAACAAGGACCAGCAACGTACTGGGATGTTGCTGGACTTTGAGTGGTTATACCAGAATGATGCCTGCAGGTTTAGGTATCATCTTGGTATCGTTCTTTTCAGCCAGAGGTCGGCTTTCATGTAAAAGCAATCCTAGCGGCTAATTAGCTTTTACTTTTAGGTGTAATTTCAAATATGCCCATGGCATGTTTGAGCAATATATAATTTCAGTGACAACTTTGTGTAAATAAATACCGTATTTATCGGCGTATAACACGCACTTTTTTCCCCTTAAAATCAGGGGAAAGTCATGGGTGCGTGTTATACGCCGATACCCACTATCGCTATGTGAATGTCGGCGATCGCCGCAGACATTTACATAGCGAGTAGTTTTAAATATGGCGCCGCAGAGTTCGGAGGGACTCGTAGGTGCTGAACGAGCGCCGCCGAAATCACAGAGCCGAGATACACATAGTCGAGTGTATTCGGCTCTTTCCGGCGCCGCTCACAGTCACGCCCAGTCCCGCCATTGGACCTGTGCTATCTCCATCATAGGGCGGGACTGGGCGGGACTGTGAGCGGCGCCGGAAAGAGCCGAATACACTCGACTATGTGTATCTCGGCGGCGTTTGTTCAGTTCCGCCGGCGCCGAGTCCCTCCGAACTCCACGGCGCCATATTTATTTATTTATTTATTTATTTTTCTTTTTTTTTTTTTTTTTGCCACATCAGCGAGAAGGTAAACCATGGGAGTAGTTTTTTCAAATTTAAATTCAAAAAATACTTCCCTTTATTTTCATCACATCATTATGGCTTTTACTCTATTTCATTGATTGGGATATTTCTTAACACAAGCAAGAATACGGGAATAACATCCCCCCCACTATTTCCAAAATAAGCCGTTAGTTACTTACTCCCTACCCTCCGCCCCCACCCCCCCTTTCCCCACCCTTCCCGAGACCGTACTCCCTCCCGTCTCCTTTTTTTTTTTTTTTTTTCTTTCTTTTTCTTTTCCTTTCTTTCCTTCTTCTTTTTGTTGATTTCCCCTTGCTCCCCCTAGCTCAGGGTCTGCCCCCTTCGCTGCTCAAGTTGACCATATCTCAGCTGCTCTTATGGATTTTTTAAATTTCTCCCACTCTCCCCACTTTATCCTATATGCCTCCATTTTTATCCCGTCACTGAACCTTAAGTACTCCAAATCCTGTATCTCATTTATTTTATTAATCCAATCCCTCATGGATGGCCTTTCTTTTCTATTCCAGTTTTTAGGGATTAGGCTCTTAGCTGCGTCTATGAGGTGGGGTAGAAGTGTTCTGAGGTAGGCCCTGGTGGGCATCTCGCTCAAATGAAACAGAAGAACCCTGGGATCCCTTGGTACATCATAGTTTGTAATCTCTTTAATATATTTTCTGATCTCGTCCCAGAAGACCCCTATCTCAGGACACGACCACCACACATGGGCCATCGTCCCGATTTCACTACATCCCCTCCAACATAGCCGAGATTTGTCCTTATCGATTTTATGCATCTTGTCTTTTATGTACATTCTTGTTAAACACTTGTAGTTTAACTCTAGCAATTTATAATTAACTGACGTGGTCAAAAGACGCTTTAATATCAGATCTACTTCTGTCTCTGCCAGTGTTAAATCTAACTCCTTCTCCCATTTACTTATAAAAGCCAAGGTATCTACCCTCTTCAGCTCTACCAGTATTTTATATATTCTAGAAAAACCACTTTTTTCGTCTGATTCCATACATATTTTTTCTAGTGGGAGTAGATTTTTCATTGTTCTAATTGGTTGCGGCAAAGATTCAACAAAATGTTTTAATTGACCGTAGCGCCATGGATTGATATTTATCTTGTCTCCTCTTTTCTTAAGCTCCTGGATTGAACATATTTCCCCCCTGTCTATTACGTCTTTTAATTGCAAATTCTCGTCAAGGAGCCATTTCCCGAACCACTCTTCCTTCCCCGGTGGAAAATATTCTACTTCCTTCAATGACATTAGCGGTGAATTATATTCCCAGTGTTCCCTTTTATGGATCCGATCCCATATTCTAAGTGCGTGACTAGTGATTTCGTGCAATTTTATATCTTGTTTTCTTAATTTTGGTGGGCACCATATTATTTTGTGAAGTTTTAACTTACTAACATTATTTTCAATTTCTACCCAGTGTTTACCTTTATTTTTAACCCAATCTACTACCCTCCCCAGTGCGATAGCTTCATAATATTTACTGATGTCAGGTGCTCCCCATCCCCCTTTACTTTTAGTGTTTATTAATTGATTATATTTTATCAGTGGTATTTTCCCTTTCCATATAAACTTTAATATCATTGAGTGCAGCCTTTTAAGGTAACCAGGTGGGAGAGTAACTGGGAGCATTTGCATTTTGTATGTTATTTTTGGTAACAAAACCATTTTGAATATATTAATTCTTCCCGACCACGACAGTTGCCCCTGCTGTATTCTATTTAGTTCTAATTTAACCTCGTTTATGAGCGGGATGAAATTCGCCTGGTATAGTTCTTCTACAGACGTTGTGATTTTAATTCCTAGATAGTTTAGAGCTTCCTTCTCCCACCTAAAAGGAAAATGTTTTTGGTAGGCGAAATCTCTTGTCTTATTTGGGTTGATATCTAGTACTTCTGACTTGGTAGTGTTTACTTTAAAATTAGACAGTTTCCCGTACTCTTCTAATGTAGCCAGGACATTCGGAAGGGAAATTCTTGGATTTGTTATGTAGAGGAGAATATCATCCGCAAAGACGGCGAGCTTATACTCAATTCCCCCTATATTAACTCCTCCAATGTCTGGATTCTGTCTTATACTAACAAGGAGGGGTTCCAATACTATCAGGAAGAGCATTGGGGAGATTGGGCACCCCTGTCTAGTTCCGTTATACATATTAAAAGGCTCGGATAAAGTCCCGTTTATTTTGACTCTCGCTGATGGTTTTGTATAGAGCGCCCTTATCCAACTGCAAATCCTCTCCCCATAGCCCACTTCTTTGAGTGTTTCTATCATGAAGTCCCAGTCTACTCTATCAAATGCTTTTTCAGCATCTATTGATAGCAGTAGTCCTGGGACCCCACTCTTTTTAATTTCCTGGGTTATCAAGAGCGTTTTAATACTATTGTCCCTGCCTTGTCTACCTGGTATGAACCCCACTTGATCAGGGTGGATGATATTTTTCATCGTTTGCTTGACTCTACCCGCAATAACTTTTGCGAACATTTTTGTGTCATTATTTAAGAGGGATATGGGCCTAAAACTAGAGCACAGTGTGTTGTCCTTTCCCTCCTTGTGAATAATCGCTATAATAGCTGCCAATGCGTCTCTACTCATTTCCCCTCTCTCTCCTATCTCATTCATGTAGGTACATAATTTTGGGACTAAATGCTCTTGGTATTTCTTATAGTATAATACTGTCAGTCCGTCTGGACCCGGGCTCTTTCCTGTCTGGATCTCCTTAATAGCTTTCCTTACCTCGGCCTCTGTAATGGGGACTTCTAACACAAGACTCTCCTCTTTTGATATCTTAATCATCCCGGTATCTTTTAGGTAGTTTTTAATTTTTTCTCGTTTTTGCTCTCTCACTTTGTCCTTATCCTTTGTATTTATTGAGTAGAGTTCCCCATAGAATTCCTGAAAGGTTTTTGCTATGTCCTTATCCTTATATTTAAGTTCTCCTGATTTCGTCTTTATCTTGTCAATGTAATTATTGCTTTTCTTTTTGCTTAGTGCCCTCGCCAGGAGTCGACCCGGTTTATTACCAGAAATATATCTTTCTTTTTTGACTAAATTGTATTTTTTACGATTTTCTGCCTCTATCTGCTGTCTCAAGGCCTCTCTAGCACCATATAGTTTTCCCAGAATCCCTCTTTCCCCCGTATCCTTATGCTGATTTTCTAATTTTTTAACCTCCTCCTGAAGTGTACACAAGACTTTGTTCTGCCTTCTTTCTTTCTCCACTCCCGCCTTTATTATTATCCCCCTGATATAAGCCTTGTGGGCCTCCCAGACTATTGCTTCTGACATTTCTTCAGAGGAATTAGTTCTAAAATAAAATTCCAGTTCTTCATTTATTAATTTGTCAATTTCCTTATCATGGAGGAGATCTTCGTTTAGTCTCCAATTATAAAACGGGGGTGTTTGATTGTTTTGTTTTATTCGTAATGTCACCGGGGCGTGGTCCGAGAATGTTATAGATCCAATATTTGTATTTTCTACCTCTTCTAAAAACCTATGATCTACAAAAAAATAGTCAAGTCTTGAATATGTCGCGTGCACGGGGGAGTAGTAAGTGTAATCCAATATTTTTTGATGTTGCAGCCTCCAAACATCGACTAGTTGAAACTGGTGCAATTTTTTTTAAAGTTTATTCAGCCATACCCCTCCGGTCCCCCGAGCACGCGACACATTATCTCTGCCTGGCTCTAGGCATAGATTCAGGTCTCCTGCCACAATAATCCTCCCTCTCCTGAAACCCTCTAGCTTTGATAATACTCCAATTAGATATTTACTTGGATTGTTATTGGGGCAGTAGATGTTAGCTAATGTATATTCCTCACCGTTTAGCTTTCCCCTCAGAAACAAAAATCGGCCCTCCGGGTCAGTCATTCTCTCCTCTATCTGGAAACGGGTTCCCCTAGCAAAACCAATAGTTACCCCTTTTGCTCCCCTTATCGGGGAGTCGCTATAAAACCAACACGGGTAGTCCCTTGACGAAATCCTCTGGTTTCCCCCCAGGTATAGATGTGTCTCCTGGAGGAAGAGCACCTCGGCTTTATTGGATCTCAGCTCGCCCATCACGTTCGCACGCTTTATGGGCCAGTTGAGCCCCCTCACATTATATGTTACCAAGTTAATTCCAACCATTTATTCTTCTTTCCAAGACCCACCCGCAACCACACCAAGAGACAATGAGGTTTGTACTGGTCTCAGCCTCTTCCACTCTTCTTAGAATGTGACCCATATCCCCCCGTATGGCTTCTGTTTCAGCTCTAATAAAAGTTTCTAGCCTGGCAAACATCTCCGCTATTTCATTCTTTGTTGGCATAACTCCTTCCCGTTGGCTCTCCATTGGGGCTTCTTCTAAAGTTGCTAAAGTCGCTGAATTTAAACCTAGGGATTCTGCTTCTGCCGCCTGCCTCCTTGTATTGGCTTTGGGTGGGCCGTCAGAGGTTTTGCTTTTGGATCCCAGGACCTTCCCTGGACTTATGTTTGTGTTATCCTGTACCATATACCTCCTTATTGTACCTGGACTAGTACTTAATCTGGCGGACAACCCTGTTGGATTGGTTGTTGCTGTTGTTCCCCCCCTGCTTGTCTTTCCTCTCATTCTTGTTGTCCTTTACCTCCTTGACTTTATTTTACTCTATTAGAAACAGGTTGAACCGCCTATATATCACCACTCAGCTTAGTGGAGATCCACAAAACGTACTCCACTTATCTTAGCGTTGATCTTACTCATGAGAAAAAGGGGGGGGGGCGCCTGAAGTTTGAACCTCTCTCTGACTCTCCCTTTGGTAAAGTTACAGTCTCTTCCCGGAGCAAAACCCCAACAAAAAAAAAAAAAAAAAAAAAAGGAAAAGAGAAGAGAGAAGAGATCAGGGGTTATGCCTCCAATAGTGTCTTCATTTGCCTATTTTAGGCTAGTCCCGTCTTTTGTGTGTTTTAAAGATATTTAAAGATATTTCTCAAGTCCCAAAATAGGTATCCACATTTCATCAAGGGAGGGGCGACATTATTCCTACTGACAGTAATACGTCCCTCAATATGCTGTCATGTAGCCCCTAACATAGAACTGTTCCTAAAATCCTGGGACAGCAGGTTTTTGGATTTTTGCATTAAGGTTATTTAGACAGGAAAACCGTTTTCAAAAATGGTCCGGATGAAGATTAGATTGTTCCATATATTACTATAGCCATTGAGTTCGGGAAACTCAGAACAAACGGAACCTTCACAGACAGTTCAAGCTGAACCCATCTATAGTAGTTCACTCACTGTATATGCCAGGTCCCCCTAAAGACATCAGCTACTCAAGAAACACACAGATAAGAGCGGGGAGACCTGATCCTGAAAACAGTCCCACACGTCTTTTCCTTTATCTGGATGATACTCTAGTATAATGCCTTACAAACAGCCTTAGGAAAGGAAAATCAAACCACTATCGACAGTTTTGTGCACTTTAACGTATCCTTTTTGGGAGAGATCTGAGTATGTTATACCTATCATTGTCCATGCATAGACAGCCTGAGTTTTACCTTTATCTCTCCAGTGACATTCCAGATTGCATGTTAATACTCCCACCGAGTTGCTATGTGTGAGGCACTTACCCTCTCCCTGCCATCTGTTCAGGGTAACTTGTCACTTATGTTAGGTACCTGGTAGGAGAGCCTGACTGTAGGAGAAGACCTCTCATACAACGCTGGTTCAGGAGCCACTGGAGTGGGGACAGTGGTCTCCTGAGCGCAGTGGGGTAGGAGTGCCTGTATAGTCTCTGATGTGGAGGCAGAGATCCCTCCTGGGATGGCCGGGCTGCAGGTGAGTGGAGACTGGAACGGCAGCAGACTTGACACACTGGAGGGAGAGATCACTGAAGCTGAAGCTGAAGGTGCAACAGCAAGTGAATGGCAGGCACAAGCAGAGTCAGACAGTCCGGGTCGGCAGGTAGCTGGCACAGGTAATAACAGCAGGCAAAGCAGAGTCGGTGAACAGGCAAGGTCGGCAACGGTGGTAGATTCAGACAGAAGAGTAGTCAGACAGGCCGGATCGGGGTTGGAGCTGGTCGGATGGTCAAACAAGCCGGGTCAAATCAGGTAGCAGACAATCAGGATACGGGTTCAAACAGATTCACAGAGCTGAGGCGAAGCAGCAATGTTCCCATGGAACAGGGGAACTTTTATGTGCTGGTTGGCGCCAAACCGGCGCTAACGCGGACGCGCGCGCGCCCGTGCCCGCACCCGCGCCGTGCACCCGCGCGTGCCCGAGCGCCGCGCTGACGCACGGCAACAGTGGCAGCTTGGCGCTGTGTCCGAACAGGGACGCGCCGGCTCCTAAACGCATGCAAGCGCCCTGATCTGGTGCTGGTGGATCCCTGACATTTCCCCCCACCAAGGGGCAGCCTCCGGATGCCCAACAACCTCTTCTTCTCAGGATGAGTAGAGAAATAGGCGCGTACTAAACGCCTAGCATGCACATTACTGTCCGGTTCCCACAAGTTACTTTCTGGGCCGTAGCCTTTCCATTTGATTAAGAATTGGTTTTGCCCTTGCCTTCTTCTACAATCAAGGCTAGCCTCAACCTCAAATTCCTCGCTGCCATTAACTACCACAGGTTCAGGAGGTCTTGTCCCTCTAGCAGGAAAGGGATCAGGTACAGCAGGTTTGAGCAGAGATACATGGAAAACTGGATGAATTTTCAATGAATCAGGTAAAGTCAGTTCATAAGACACTTCATTGATCTTCCTTCTAACTGGAAAGGGTCCCATGAATCTGGGTGCCAACTTCTTAGAAGGACATGCTAACTTGATATTAATGGTAGAAAGCCATACCTGATCGCCAATTTGTAAGTTCAGCTCCCCCCTTCTTTTCCGGTCGAAGATTTTCTTACCATCTGCCTGGGCCTTGGACACTGTTTCCTGCAACAACCGGCTGTTGTGACTGAGGAACTCCACTGTATTTTGTACTGCTGGGACCGAAGTCTCTGAAAGGAAATGAGGTAAAAAGGTTAGGTGAAAGCCGTAATTGGCGAAAAAAGGAGATTGACCGGTGGCAGAATGTTTGGCATTATTGTAAGCAAATTCCGCTAAGGGTAGTAGGGATACCCAATCATCTTGTGTGAATGATGTGAAACATCTGATGTATTGTTCCAGAGTCTGATTAGTCCTCTCTGTCTGACCGTTTGTTTGAGGGTGATAGGCCGAGGACAAGGCTAATTCAATTTTTAGGGTTTCACACAGGGATCTCCAGAAACGTGAGGTGAACTGAACCCCTCTATCCGAAACTATGTTTACAGGCACTCCATGAAGTCTGATGATCTCCTTGACAAATATGCGAGCAGTTTCGGTGGCAGACGGGGTTCCCCTTAAAGGTAGAAAATGAGCCATTTTGGTTAGACGGTCCACTACTACAAAGATGGCTGAGCACCCTTCAGAACATGGAAGCTCCACAATAAAATCCATAGAAATCATTTTCCATGGTCTGTTGGGTACAGGCAATGGTTTCAATAGGCCCCAAGCTCGATTTCTGGATGACTTATTCTGAATGCAGATGGGACAGGAACTGATATACTTTTCACAAAAGTCTTTCAGATTGGGCCACCAGAATGTACGCTGCACTAGTTCCAGGGTTTTGCGAACTCCAAAGTGACCTGCCAATGGATGATCGTGGAGCAGTGTCAAGACCTTGACCCGAACATTTTCAGGAACGAAAATTTGGCTTCCCTTCCAGAACAGACCATCTCTACTTACTAAAGAAATCCCAGTAGGCCTGGCTGACTCAGAGGATGCTTCTTTAATCAGGGAAAGTAAGTCTGTTTGTAGTAGTAAAAAATTGTTCGCGGGTAAGATGGTGTCAGGAGTAGATAAGTCCTTAGGATTGTCGTGCATGCGTGACAATGCATCCGGTTTAATATTTTTTGAGCCTGGGCGGTAAGTGATATGGAAGGAAAAACGTGAGAAAAGCAGAGCCCAGCGGGCTTGTCGAGGCTTCAGCCGTTTGGCAGATCGTAAGTATTCCAGGTTTTTATGGTCAGTATAAATTAGTACTGGATGCATAGCCCCCTCCAACAGGTACCTCCACTCTTCCAGTGCAGTTTTAATGGCGAGAAGCTCTCGGTCACCAACGTCATAATTCTTCTCCGCAGGGGAGAGTTTACGGGAGAAGAATCCCACAGGGTGCATTATCTCTTTGCTACCTTTGCGCTGTGAAAGAATCGCACCTACCGCAATCTCGGAGGCATCAACCTCTAAAATAAACGGTAAGGATGGTTCAGGGTGGCTGAGGATAGGTGCTGAAGTAAACAGTCTTTTGAGATTTTCGAAAGCGTCTTGGGCAAGTTGGTTCCAAGAGAAACGGATATTTTGTTTGGTTAACTGTGTGATGGGTGCAATTATGGCTGAGAACCCCCTGATGAACTTTCTGTAGAAGTTTGCAAACCCCACAAACCGCTGAACACCCTTCTTGTCCAAGGGTACCGGCCAGTCCAGAACAGCGGAAACTTTTTGTGGGTCCATCTTGATGCCTGTTGCAGAGATGATTAACCCCAGGAATTGGATGCTCTGTTGTTCGAACTCACATTTTTCCGCTTTTGCGTACAGACTGTGTAAGCGGAGACGACCCAACACCCTGCGGACATGTTCCTGATGCAATTCACGGGATTCTGAAAAAATCAATATATCGTCCAAGTATGCAATTACAAATACATCTAAAAAGTCCCTGAGGACGTCATTAATCAGGTGTTGGAAGGTTGCAGGGGCGTTGCAGAGTCCAAAGGGCATGACCAGGTATTCATAATGCCCGAATCGGGTTCGGAATGCTGTCTTCCACTCATGTCCAGCCCGGATACGGATTAAGTTATAAGCCCCTCTCAGGTCAAGTTTGGTGAAAATGACGGCAGTCCTTAATTTTTGAAAAAGTTCAGGTATCAAAGGTAAAGGATACCGATTTTTGACCGTGATCTTGTTTAGTTCACGATAGTCGATACACGGCCGGAGAGACTTGTCCTTTTTGGTGACGAAGAATATTCCGGCGCCAGCTGGAGAGGTAGAATGGCGTATAAAACCTTTGGCCAGGTTCTCATCTATATATGTTTTTAGTACTTCCTGTTCTTTCTCAGATAATGGGAAAATGCGTCCGAATGGTATTTCGGATCCTGGCAGCAATTCGATGGGGCAATCGTATGGGCGATGAGGTGGAAGAGAGTCTGCCCCTTTTTTACTAAAAACATCAATGAATTCATGATATTGTTTGGGTATGACCTGGCAAAGTTTCTGGTCGGTGTCTAAACAAAGTAGCGTGGAAGAGGAATCCGAATCCTTCTTAAAACAATGTTCAAGACAGTAAGAGGATGAGAATTTCACTTCTCCAGATGTCCAATGAATGTATGGGTTGTGGGCCTGCAGCCAAGGAGTGCCCAGGATGATGGGAAACATAGGGGAGGAGATGGCATCAAGAACCAGCAGTTCCTTGTGTTGGGAGGAAGTAGAAGCAGGCAGAGGCAAGGTTTCCTGGGTTACTCGTCCCGATCTGATGCGGGAACCATCAGCTAGAAATACAGCGAGTCCATGGGTCTTGGTTCGTAATGGGATGTTATGCTGGCTGGCAAAGTTTAAGTCAATAAAGCAACTGCATGCTCCGGAATCAATGATGGCGTTGATCGTTATAGTCCCTTCTTGCAGCTGTAAAGACAGAGGAATGGCAATGTGGGTAGAGTTCGCAGACAGAGCGGAAAGACTGGTAACCACAGAAGATGGGCACTTACTTAACTTGACTGGACAGTTCAGGACATAGTGCCCAGTCCCACCGCAGTAGAGGCACAGATTGAGTTGCCGGCGTCGGGCCCGTTCTTCCGGCGATAAGGCAGGTCGCATCAGTCCTAATTGCATAAGCTCTGCAGAGTCAGGCATGGCATTAGCTGGATTTGAACTGGGTGGAGGTAAGTAGCGTGCTGCCGGGAGTGGTGCTCTGGCTGTCATCCACATCGGACGGGATTGTAGAGCGGATCGTTCAGAACGACGTTCCCGGATTCGCCGGTCGATTTGAATAGTCAGATTGATTAATGCTTCAAGAGTGTTTGGTACACCCACACGGGCAAGTTCGTCCTTTAAACCTTCAGATAGACCGGAACCAGATAGACCAGATAGAAGCGGAACTGATGACGCAGGGCCGCATCATTCCACTGAGTGTCCGCACTCCAACGTCTAAAGTCCATGATATAGTCTTCTGCAGGTCTGCGACCTTGTTGGAGCGTGAACAGTGCTGATTCAGCTGTTGCAGTCTGTTGAGGGTCCTCGTAAATTTGCGCCATGGCTTCAAAGAAAGATGATAACGACTGGGTTAGTGCTGAGTCCCCCTCAAGTAGACGATGAGCCCAGATCTGAGGTTCCCCTTGTAAGAGGGAGATCACGAACCCCACCTTGGTGGCCTCCAGTGAAAAAGTTTGGGGCTGTAACGCGAAGAAGAGCTTGCAGGCGTTGCGAAAGGCCCGGAACTTGGACCGGTCTCCAGAGAATCTATCAGGAGTGGGAACCTTGGGTTCAGGTGGAAGCATTACCACCGAAGGACCAGGAGCCGTCTGTGCTGGGGTTGCAGCTGAGGAGGAGGCCAGGGGGTTAGGCCCTGCTAGGTTCTGGACTTGTCCCTCCAATCTGTTGTAGTTATCCTGGAGGGATTGTACGGCTTGAATGAGGGCCGCAAGGTGGGTGCATATTTCTTTCAAAGGAGAGGTATCTCCTGCAGGCTCAGTCATGGCTGCTTCGTACTGTTAGGTACCTGGTAGGAGAGCCTGACTGTAGGAGAAGACCTCTCATACAACGCTGGTTCAGGAGCCACTGGAGTGGGGACAGTGGTCTCCTGAGCGCAGTGGGGTAGGAGTGCCTGTATAGTCTCTGATGTGGAGGCAGAGATCCCTCCTGGGATGGCCGGGCTGCAGGTGAGTGGAGACTGGAACGGCAGCAGACTTGACACACTGGAGGGAGAGATCACTGAAGCTGAAGCTGAAGGTGCAACAGCAAGTGAATAGCAGGCACAAGCAGAGTCAGACAGTCCGGGTCGGCAGGTAGCTGGCACAGGTAATAACAGCAGGCAAAGCAGAGTCGGTGAACAGGCAAGGTCGGCAACGGTGGTAGATTCAGACAGAAGAGTAGTCAGACAGGCCGGATCGGGGTTGGAGCAGGTCGGATGGTCAAACAAGCCGGGTCAAATCAGGTAGCAGACAATCAGGATACGGGTTCAAACAGATTCACAGAGCTGAGGCGAAGCAGCAATGTTCCCATGGAACAGGGGAACTTTTATGTGCTGGTTGGCGCCAAACCGGCGCTAACGCGGACGCGCCCGTGCCCGTGCACGCACCCGCGCCGTGCACCCGCGCGTGCCCGAGCGCCGCGCTGACGCACGGCAACAGTGGCAGCTTGGCGCTGTGTCCGAACAGGGACGCGCCGGCTCCTAAACGCATGCAAGCGCCCTGATCTGGTGCTGGTGGATCCCTGACACTTATCTGAGGGTTGCCCGTCTCCACTTTCTCCAGCTGCTTCTGTGTCCCTTGGGAGCTGACAGCAGCTCCCTCTGTGTCCGCACCTTCGGATCCCTCTTCCAGTGCTTCTTCACTCCATAAGCTTCTGCCAGTATTACCCAGCGCTGCCTCAAGGCTCCCCTTGACTGTTGCTTCCACTCCCACCTCCTCGGTTACTGCTCAGCCTGGGCTCCGAGGAGAGGGGGTATAGCGAAGACGCGGCTGGGGGGGTGGGGCGGCACGGGGAGAAGAGGGGGGGAGAGGGGGGGTCGCGGCCGCGATCTTACCGGGACCTAAGTCCCGCGGCGTATCCCAGAGGTAAAGGGCTAGGAGGCGGCCGCCCGCATCAGAGATACGGGAGCCGTTGTCAGCGTCCCTGCCCCGCTGCTGACCTCGAGGAGGAAGGAGAGACCCGGCATCCCGGAGCGATCGATGAGGTCAGCCCGACATCCGCATCCGGCCCCTCCCCTCCATGGCGCCATATTTAAAACTACTAGCATGTGTATGTCGGCGGCGGTGGCAGGCGGTAGGCATGGACACTGGGGACAAGGCTGCACTGGGGACAAGACTGCACTGACAAGACTGCACTGGGGACAAGGCTGCACTGGGGACAAGGCTGCACTGACAAGACTGCACTGGGGACAAGGCTGCACTGGGGACAAGGCTGCACTGACAAGGCTGCACTGGGGACAAGGCTGCACTGGGGACAAGGCTGCACTGGGGACAAGGCTGCACTGACAAGACTGCACTGACAAGACTGCACTGACAAGGCTGCACTGACAAGGCTGCACTGACAAGGCTGCACTGACCAGACTGCACTGGGGCAAAGCTGCACTGACAAGGCTGCACTGACACTGAAAAGGCTGCAATGACACTAACAAGGCTGCAGATGAACACTGATGAGGCTGCATTGATGGGCATTTTAATGTAAGTTTCTTTTCCTTAAACTTCCCTCCTAAAAGTTTTTTTCCTTAAAATTCTCTCCTAAACTTGGGGTGCGTGTTATACGCCGACGCGTGTTATACGCCGATAAATACGGTATTTTTTTGTTATTTTTTTCAATCACTTGTGACAAAAAAATAAAATTTTCAATGTGCTCAACAAGCCTCTCAGCAAGTTCCTTGAGGTGTCTACTTTCCAAAAAGCGGTCAATTGGTCGGGGGGGGGGGGGGGGTATTGTACTGCCCTGCCATTTTAGCACCTCAAGAAATGAGATAGGCAGTCATAAACTAAAAGGTGCGTAAATTTCAGAAAATGTACCCTAGTTTGTAGACGCTATAACTTTTGCGCAAACCAATAAATATACGCTTATTGCATTTTTTTTTTTACCCGAGACATGTGGCTGAATGCTTTTTGGCCTAAATGTATGACTAAAATTGAGTTTATTGTATTTTTTTTTATAGCAAAAAGTAGAAAATATAATTTTTTTTCAAAACTTTCGGTCTTTTTTTGTTTATATTGCAAAAAATAAAAACCGTAGAGGTGATCAAATACCACCAAAAGAAAGCTCTATTTGTGGGAAAAAAAGGATGCAAATTTCAGCATTGCATGACTACGCAATTACCAGTTAAAGCAGCGCAGTGCCAAATTGTAAAAAGTGCTCAGGTCAGGAAGGGGGTAAATCCTTCCAGGGCTGAAGTGGTTAAAGGAATTGGATACTCCCTGCATTAACAATCTATTGTTATTTATTGTAAATATTATTAGTTATATTTTGTGCAATTAGAAAAACATCCTTGCTCTCCTAAGAAGCCCACTACAGATTTGGCTAGAACTAACTTCTCAAATGCTTATTCTCAAGGAAGACTAAATGTAATCTTTAAAATAGTAAATTAATAAATTTAAACTTTAAAATGTTTTCTCATGAGTAGGGCTGAGTGACAGCAAACCTAGCAAGAAATCCACAAGCCCTAAACTGAGAGCTGAACCCTGCTGAAGTCTGAGACAAAACTTATTTTTCTGGCCATTTTAAAGGTTAATAGGCAAGCTATTATTGAAAAAAAAAGTGCATCATTAGCTGGGTAATACAGCAATGCAATTTTTATTTTTAAATACCATTTAGTGAGGAGAATGTTTTTTCATACGGTTTAAATAGAGCAACATTGAATATACACAAATCCTTTAAATGAAATGCCTTAATATGAGGGATGCCTAAAAGCTGCATGTGGTATTATGAAACAGTACAATGTAGTGTCATTAAAAAATAAAATTAAAAAAATGTAATTAGGTTCCCATTAATATTTTAACCAAACCCTTGTACAGCCTGAGTGACCAGAAAAGGGAGGGTAAAAACCATGCACCCCCTTCCTATACCATACCAGTCCATGTGCCTTTCAACATTGGGGGAACTTGTAAGGGGGCAGGGGAAGCCTTTCCCCCCCCTTGCATGCCACCTTGTCCCTGCATTGAGGAAAAAAGGCCTTTTACCCACATCCTGTCTCCCAAAAAGATATAGGGGCTATGGGGGTCTTTTTTTGGGGATTGAGTAATAAAGGGATAGTAATATAATCCTGCCCTCTTTTCCTTGGGAGTGGAGACATAGGCCTTTATTTCTCCGCATTGGGACAAGGTGCATGCAGCCAGGGTCCCCAGAAAGAGGGGCAGCAAGGCATCTTTTTGAAGGACATCTGCACCACTTCCATTCCTCCCTAAAGGATGTGAGGGTTTGGGGTACTTACTGTATAGTAGAATCTTGAACCCCCTTTAACAAAAAAAGGTACCCCAGATGTCTGACCCTTCCCAGGGGATTGAGTACAGGGATATTCCCAGAAAGAGTAAAATGTAAATAAACACACCAACACCATTAAAAAGTCCTTCAATAATGTTACAGAAAAAAATATAAGAAAAAATGTAAATAATGTCCTCCAACATAAATCCATGAACCATCAGGCGATCCAATGATGTAAAGCCTTTGACAAGAATGATGTCCAGCCAATTAGAAAAACGTAAAAAGCGCAATGGCCCACTGTCTGATGATTTTTCCTTGCTCCAAGGAAGACCAGCTACACCCTGCACTCTTGCGCAAATAACAGATCCCTGGTGCTGCAGTAATGTAAACATAGTGGAGGAGATGCTGGATAATGTCACTGATCAAATATGGTTGTGAGCATATTTGATCAATGCTGTTGGATCCCTGTCTGTTTGTTTTGAGCAGGTGAACTGGCCAATTTGGGTCAATTTATTCAGAAAACAACAAGCAGTCTGGGTATGGGACAATCTCATGTTTGACCTGAAATCGAATATCATCCTTATAACTGGGGTTCTTCATGTCCCTCATTAATTTAGTAGGTCTTTTCTGCACTTTCTACAGTCTTGCAACATCCTTTTTGTGAATGGATGGCCAAAACTAGATTGCATATTTCAGAGAAGGTCCTACTAATGCTTTTTATAGGGGAAAGATTGTCTTTTTTTTCCTGAGTTTATACTTTTTTTTTTTTTCTGCTGTATCTTGTTGCAGCTTGGCTTTGCATGCTTTGATGATCTACTAGAACATCCAGATTTCTTTTTATCGTTGTTGTGCTCAGATCTACTGTTTTTTACTTATTCATAAGCTTTGCCATAAATACATATGGTAAATAAAAACAAATTATTCCATAGTAAGCCATGATTTACAGCCAGTTACGTGAAACAATATTATTGACTGTATGTTCTAATTTTTTTCAGCCGCTTGTACTGGATAGAACACTGGGAAACGGGTAGTGGCATATCATATTATGATATGTTAAACAACACAATAGTATATGTTTTGGGACAATATAATCGGAAAGATGTTGCTAGAGCAACTGGTTGTGATTGCTATATCAAGAACTTGAAATTAATGACTTTGGATACAACAAATACCAGTGGCTCACTCATATTATTCTTGGGGAATGAAACAAATATCTGGGCCTCTGACATGGATGGATGTCATTGTTGGAATGTGATTAAAGTACCACTTATGTCTGGTGAGTATTCATTACTATTGATTTATCTAGTAGTACTGAATTCCTTAGTATTTTATGGAATACAATTAATTATTGATATCCACCCCTACCTCTGTGGAGCTAGCATTGTAAATTCACCAGGTCATGTAGTCACACACTCTATTGCTAATTTGGGTAAAACTGTTAAACTGCCAATTAACTTAATTTATCATTTTAATCCAAATTAAATCTTCAGGGTAAATCAGCTAAATACTTTCCAGGTGCATAAAAACAAAAGGTGTACAATGTCATACAGTTAATTTTCTGTCTAAAACAGTTACAGTCCAAGTAGAAGAGCTTTTCCCCTGCAAGCAGTTGCAGAGTGGGACCTTTGTTCTCTGTGGTCTTTCTGTAGAGGTCTGACATACTCCCTACATTATATTCCCAAGCTTTTCTGGAATCGGCATACCTTTTCTGGTTAATATTTATATAGAAAATAAAGGCTCTGTACAAACATTTACAAAATATAAAACATATACAGTATACTGCATAACACACACACACACACACACACACACACATATATATAAATAAAACATTCCTATCCAAACCCCCCTGGTAATAGAGACGGGGACAGTTAGGGCGGTGGAAGGGAGCAGGTGCCACTGCCAGGGAGTTGGTTCAGCAACATTGAAATTGGAGGTATTGAGATTTGAAAAATGGAAGACAGTAGTCAGGTCACAAGCCAAGTTTGGTAATGGCTGATTGGCAGGTAGGTACAAAATCACAATCAGAATCCAGGTCAAAGACAGGTAGGGGTCAGCAACATGCTGGCAGGAAATTAGCAGGCAGAATCTTGGTCAAAAATCCAGGCCGGGGTTGATAACATGAATCAGTTGCAGACATAAGAGACAATCCAGCAATGAAGCTAGGCAGACCTCAGGTTCAAGCAGGCCACTGGCAGCCAGGATCTGTGGGCATGCCAGTGTGTGCCCATCTTTTCACTTCTTGTTGAACTCCTATGCTCATGGGTATGTGCACATCTCTGCTCATGCGCATGAAAATGACCACCTGCTACATAAGGTTTATTATATATATATATATATATATATATATATATATATATATATATATATACCGTATATACTCGAGTATAAGTCGAATTTTTCAGCACATTTTTTTGTGCTGAAAGTGCCCCCTTCGACTTATACTCGAGTCAAGCACTTTTCTGCAGCAAAAAAAATTCATTTTCCGAACCGATTTTGGGGCCCCGTATCTCAGGGCCACTTGGTGCTAGGAACCCCAAATTTGGTGTGTAAACCCAGTGGAACTGGTACCACAACATATCCAAAGCTGAAGTTCCTAGCTCTAAGTAGCCCCGAGATACGGGGCCCCAAAATCGGTTCGGAAAATGTCATTCTCTGCTGCAGAAAAGTGCTTGATATTTTCTGAACCGACTTTGGGGCCCCATATCTCAGGGCCACTTGGTGCTAGGAACCCCAAATTTGGTGTGCAAACCCAGTGGAACTGGTACCACAACATTTATAAAGCTGGGGTTCCTAGCACCAAGTGGCCCTGAGATACAGGGCCCCAAAACTGGTTCAGAAAATGTCATTCTCTGCTGCAGAAAAGTGCTTGCCATTTTCTAAACTGATTTTTGGGGCCCTGTATCTCGGGGCTACTTGGTGCTAGAAACCCCAGCTTTGGAAATTTTATGGTGCTAGTTCCACTGGGTTTGCACACCAAATTTTGGGTTCTTAGCACTAAGTGGCCCCGAGATACGGGGCCCCAAATTCGGTCAACTGTGTCCATCTGCAGCAATGTCATTTCGGGACCCTTTGGATTCAGAGACCCCAAATTTTGGCTGAAGCTAGGGGGCATCTAGGAACCCTTAACTACCGAGTTTGAAGTTCAGGGGACCTATGGCTGCAAATGGGCACAGTGAGGCATGCAAATGGGCACAGTGATGCTGCAAATGGGCATTGTTGACCCTCTTTTCCACTTACAGTAGCTGTGCATTTCTCACCCTCGTCTTATACTCGGGTCAATAAGTTTTTCCCATTTTTTTGTGATAAATTAGGGCCTCGACTTATACTCGGAACGACTTATACTCGAGTATATACGGTATATTATATTTATATACGCAACAAATAAGCTTTTAACTAAACTTTAAAAAAATAAAATGTCACTGATAAAAAGTCAAATCAGATTGTCCAAGATCCACAAAATGTCCCTTTTAAATACAGACTAATGCCCTGTACACACGAGCGGACTTTTCGACCGGACTGGTCCGACGGACCGAATCCGGCGGACAATCCGACCGTGTGTGTGGGCTCCATCGGACCTGCAGCGGACTGTTTCTGTTGAAAATCTGTCGAACTTTAGATTTGGAACATGTTTCAAATCTTTACGTCAGGCCCAGTTCCTATAGAAAAATCCGCTCGTCTGTATGCTAGTCCGACGGACGAAAACCGACGCTAAGGCAGCTATTGGCTACTGGCTATCAACTTCCTTATTTTAGTCCGGTCGTACGTCATCACGTACGAATCCGTCGGACTTTGGTGTGATCGTGTGTAGGAAAGTCCGTCAGAAGTCCATCAAAAGTCAGGCGAAAGTCCGTAGGAAAGACTGTCGGACCTTTGTTGCTGAAAAGTCTGCCCGTGTGTACAGGGCATAAGGCTGGACTTTTTGTTCTAGCCTGTCTGTGCATTTATTTTAGGTGTCCTCTGCACAGCAATGCAATAGAACTACTTCATACGTTGTTTCATATTTAAAAAACAGCTATATAATTGCCCTTACAATGTTCCTAAATTCTGCTTATTTTCTCGTTCTTAAGGAAAAGGGACATGTACTGTATGTTACATACTAAGTATCTGTGTTACGTTAAAATGCTGCTCATAGTCATTCCTAGTTCTTCGTCTTCACCTAAAAATTTGTCCACATAAGTCTTATTTTTTTATTGTGTTCATATTTTTTCTCTTTATTAAAATGTTCACATAATGGCCTATACAATGTCTTCATGCATTGATTTTCATAAGATAAACTATAGAAGTATACAGTCTGTGTAATTTTAACTGCATACTAACATGTTAGGTATAGCATTCTAAATTTGAGCTGATCTTCAAATTTGACTGTTGTTGGATAAAAAATGTTGTACTTTTGTCACAATAATTATGACAATAAATTGACGGCTGCTTAATATTAAACAAATTGATTATTTTTAGTGTTACATGTTGACCCTAATAGCAGGTCAAATTTGTTATTTGTTATTTAAAGCGAAACATAGGCTAAGTTCACACTAGCATAAAAAGCAGACATTAAAAATGCGCCTCAAATGCCTATGCAAATAATACAATGGACAGCACACAGTGCTGTTCACACTATCAAAACATGAAGCGTTAGCATCACTTCAAAATTGAGGCCTCATGTCGAGTCAGGGGGCGTTTGAAGCCTTTTAATGCCTCCTGTTCAAGTCTATAATAACGCTTCGCAAATTCTCTGGGAGGCAGTTGCGGTGCGGTTGCGGGGCGTTAAGGTTAGTTTATTACCTGTAATAGAATAGGCATTTGTAGAGCGGTTTTAACGTGTCTTAACGCTCATCAAATGCTTCAAAACTGCCCATAGGGTGTTAAGGGTGCATTTTTAACTCGTCATTAATGCTTGTAAAAATGCCAGTCTAATGTCCATACTAAAGCTCATAAACGCTTGTCTAACGCCTATTCTAAAGCTATAGGAGCATTTGTTAAGCGTAGAAGAAGAAAGAAGAGATACTAACCTTCCTAATGCTCCCTTGCCAGCATCTTCTCCTGTGTGCTGGGTTCCAGCCATCTTCATAGGCCGGCAGGGTATGTTTTAGTGCAGAAGGGACAGTTTGTTTCTTCTGCATACAAATGTCTGTCTGTTCACAGTGTATAATAGCAGAACTTTAGTCTATCTTTAGGGGAGAAGTATGGAAGGAAGCGAAAGCTGTTTTGACCCTACTTCCCCTGTAGGTCACAGAAGTGCACTTCATTCTGAACTCCGGTGATCCATATTTATCCGACAGTGGGCTAAAGTCTGCTGTCGGCTGATGTCACTCAGCCGGTCCAGACTCTGGAGAGATCCCAACTTAAATGTTGGGATCCACCCAGATGCCTGACTAGCAGCTGACTCAGCCTCTCAGCACACCGCTGAGAACCTAAGCCAGCCGCTTTCACCCACTCCACAGCCCAGCACTCCAGTTAGCGCTGGAGGGGCAGAGCAGAGAGCTGGTCACTGCTCCCTGATCTTTTTTATGACAGCTCAGAGCAGCTTTTAAATTCTGGACTTTGAACCCCTAGGTCCCCCATAGAAATACGATCTGTACTTCCCTTATGTCAGCCCAGATTCCATTAGGGAAGTGCAAACATAAAGCTTAGTAATACAGAATGCATTATTGAATAATATTATTGCATTTCGGGTTGTGGGTGCTCTTTTTACAGTCTTGTGACAGTATGGGGGATTTAAAATCACTGAATATCTAAATATTTTATACTGTCTTTATGGTAAACTTTGAACTTATAGTACAGTTGTTTTCTTGTATTTTTTTACAATGACTGTATTTTATTACTTTCATAGCAAATTTCACAATTACTAGCCTGACAGTAGATGACTATTTTATATACTGGAGTGTTAAAGATGATGAAAAAACAAGCATATATGGAGCAAGCAAAAAAAATCTCATAGTAACTTTGTTGCAAATTATTCCTGAACAGCATGCCCAAGTTATAGCATACAGCACATCTTTGCAACACTTTCCAGGTAAAAAAGAATTACATTTAATTTATTTTTCATGTACCATTCATTTAACATCTGAATTTACAATTATTCAGGCTGTATAAAAAAATGCATGATCAAATATGATTTATCATGGAGCAGGCCTGATGTCCAAGTATTTGTAAAAATATAACCGAACACTTTGCTTATAAACACTTTTCTATATTTATTACTAAAGACACTGTGGGGCTAAAGGGAGAGAAGGATAGAAGATGGCAGGTTATTAAGAGACAAGGAAACTTCTACTTCCAAAACAAGTGATGGGTCATCTTTTTACAGCATTAGCCATTTGGTCATAATGCCAGGCAAAGTGAGTTTTATCAGCTACTGCCATGTGTGAAGGTGTAGACTTATCCTGTGACTTGGCATTCTACGGTATTCATAGGCGTGCGCACAGGGTGTGCCGGGTGTGCCCAGGCACACCCTAATCCCCCCATGCGCATTATTGTTATTGTTTTGTGTAGCAACAGGAACATGGGAAAGATCTCCCTATTACAGGCTCTGCCATAAGAGAAGTGTTTATCCTTTTCTCTTTCACTGTGCCAGCAGGGAGATCAATGTGTCGGGGTCATATATATGTAGATGCATACACATGCATTTATGTTTGAGCTTAAGGGTGCACACCCTAATGCATTAGGCTGCGCACACCTATGACGGTATTCATTTTTAGGTGTAAGCACTTAAAGACAGCAGAGCAGGCAGCTGGGATCTCCATTAAAACATGTTGGAGATTGTCTAAACCAGGCCTGGAAAAGGATTGCATTTTTGCACCTACCTTTGTAACCATTAATTACTTAGCTAAATACCGTAACTTGTTAATAACAATAAAAATACTGTAAATGCAATTTATTATAAGAAAGATGCACTAAAACACCAGACTTATATTTACTATGCAGTTGTACAATATTTTATATTTACCTGAATAAAAAAAGTAAAATATTTTCTTTGTTTCTCCTGCACATAAAAAATGAATAGCAAAATATCTAGAAAACACTGTGCATTAAAAAAAAAAAAAGGTACCATTACCCAGGAACTGTAGTGATCTCTAACACATTAGCCCTGCTTATCCAGAGACTTACAGCTTAAAAATGTTTTTTTTTTTTGTTTTTTTTTTACAGACAAAGAATGCCTGGTGCTGGCATCATTTACCTCTATACCAGTTGTACTGAACTCTACCAATACCAGCCTCACCTTACTACTGCCTCCAGTTATTTATAATTTAAGCTGCCCTTTAATAAGAAGCAGCACTCCAACGTACATAGTAAAATCTAGAACACTCGAAGATGGCAAACATAAGGAGCCTGTCAAGTCCGCAAATATCATCAGTGGAAACACACAAGTAAGATGGATTCATTTTGTTAATTTTAGTATACAATATTAACACAGTAAAGCCCCGCACACATGATACGAAAATCAGAAGTAACATTTTGTCAGACGAACAATCTGCCGTTTTTCGGATCGTTAGTACGGTGCTTTCGACAGCCGATTACGATTTTTCGTACAACAAAAGCTGGATGTGCAGACTATAAAATTTTAATCATACATGAACACAACGTCCGATTTTCGTATAATTAGTACGATTTTCATCCGAAAAAAATCGTAAGAGCAAGACTATGCATATTTAGAAACAAAAGAATACATACAAAACTATTCAACACAATAAATCACTTCTGAAGTTGAATTCTGTCGTTCGAGAATTTTTGTATGGTGAGTAACCTGTTCACTTTTGACATGAGACTAGCATGCAAAAAACAACAAAAAATGGACGAAAGGTTGTCTGAAAATCTGATCATGTGTACGAGGCTTAAGATTAGAAAAGTGAAGCACCAGCTAAACAGCTAAATACACCACTGAAATACTTATGTGGAAACTGTTGTACCTGTCAAAGTATTTGTTTTCTTCTAGTCCTAAAATTTACGCAACACTGTTACAGCATATCCCGCTAATGACCAACCTGACATTTCTCTCAGCTAGGTCTCTTCCTTACCCCAGCCTGTGATTAGACAGAGAAGGAGCAGCAGACTGATTAGGTCATCTCTCTGCTTTTCCTGCTCTCTCCTATCAGTATGTTCCTTGATAGCATGTATGCGTGCAGGAAATCAGATTGACCCCAATGTTGCTCCTCCCTCTATTAATTTGAGTTCTGTGCAGGAAAGGAGGCATATACCAAGTCATAATCATGGGTTTACACAAATTGCATTAAGCCCTGGTTCACATTGGTGCGTTTTGAAATGGGATTTGACATGTCAAATCCCATGTCAATGGGCGGCAATTGCCAGCAATGGCACCATCCTAAGCTCTGCGACGCTGCATTTTCGGTGCCGCACCGATTTCAAAAAGTCGTTTCTGTACTACTTTTTGCGATTTTGGGGTGAAATTTCAATTGACATCTGTGCAGAAACCCGCACAGATGTCTCTGAAATCGCAGCCAAAATCGGGACTGACATGAGGGAGTAAAATCGTGTGAGTTCAGCTGAAATTGCACGGCTTCATTCTCGCAGCTCAGCGTGAACCTGGGCTTAAAATATTTATAAAAATTTGTAATAAATAGAATAATGGAATAATACAACATATACTTCAAATAAACAATATATATATATATATATATATATATATATATATATATATATATATATATATATATATATATATATATATATATATATATATGTTCCATAGGGAAACCTGCATTAAAACAATGCAAATCACTTTATTATTTGTAGATATACACATATAAAAAACAAGTCCTAAAGCCACTTGAGAGCAATACATATAACTGAATAACTGGCATATGTATTGCTCTTAAAGTGGACTTTTGCCCAAAAAAGCAATTTAAAATTGGTCATAAACCCTCACTTATACCCAGTTAGGTGACTGGCCTCAGGTGACACACAGAGATTAAACAAACCATCCTAAATAAGTTGTACCTGTTTATTTGCAGTCCTTTATTCTCTACATCCATTCAAAGTGCAGAATTTACAAAGCTTGTATTTACAAAGCTGAGAGATCTGAAAAAAGGGGGGCGGGGAGCTGAATTTCCCCTTTGCAGAGCTGCAGGATGAGCTCTGAAAGCTGATTAGAGGGAAGAGACTCACCCCCTTCACACAGCACATAGGAACAGAGCTGAGGCTGTCAATCTGCTGGAGCTCCCTCCCTCTCACTTTTTTACTCTTGGTGTCAGAAAAACTTGTCAGAAGTGATTCATGCTGATAGGAGCTGATAGGAGAGGAACGAGGCAGCAGACAGAAATGACACTTAGTGCTCTTAATTGAGACAAGTACATACTATAGAGGGATATGCTTTGATCATACAGTATTTCCGGTGGCAGTGCATCCATAAGGGCGCACGGGCGCCGGCCCCTCTCTACAGCCACCCCTCTATCACCAATAGATAGATCCATGCATTGCATGAATCTATCTATGGCTGCCACTGCCACCCCCTATTCAGGTGTTCGTCCCCCTTTTTGGCGCCGGGCGCCTGAATTACAGTGGCGGAGTGTTTTTTGAAGCACCTGATTAGAGCCGTAGGCTCTAATAGGTGTCAAAAAAGGTAAACAGCGAGCACCATGCTTGGCGCTCGCAGCTCACTCAGCTGTGTTAGAAAAGCGAATGAATATGAATATTCACTTTCCTAACACTGAACCGCCTCTCCGCGAATCAGGTGCTCGGGTCTGTTACCTGTCACCTAATTGGCTGAAATGACAGGCCCTGTGATTGGATGACTATCAGGTGTCCAATCATAGGAGAGGACAGGAGGAGTGGATGGGAGAATATATCGAGGACATGGAGGAAACCCGCTGCCCCACCGATACAGGGTAAGTGATGGGCAGATGGTGGGCGGGGGGAGCACAGTGGCAGCATTTAATGGGCACAGTGGGAGTATTTGATGGCACAGTGGGAGCGTTTGATGGGCACAGGGGGAGTTTTTGGGCACAATGGGAGTGTTTGATGGGCACAATGGCTGCGTTTGATGGGCACAGTGGCTGCGTTTGATGGTACAGTGAGGCTGCAATTGATGTTTTTTTTTTTCAGTTTGTTTGCGCCCCCCCCAAATTTTGAGCACCGGCCGCCACTGAGTATTTCATGTCTGAGGTTTACAACCACTTTAAAACTTTCTCCTCTCCCCTCCCTCTTCTACAAGTAGATTTAGAACATTATTTTTATGTTTCTGATACTATGTGTGCTGCAGGGTAGCATTTTTTTCTTTCTGGCTTAGGTGAGAATTACATTTTGCTCCCCAGGCACTCTAAGGCTAGGTAGACATTCACCTAGAGTGATTTTTTGTAAAAATGGTCTGCACTGTGTGAACATGCGCAGGTTTGCTTATGTGTAAGGGTGCCCTTAAGAATTTTTTGGCACCCCTGTATGTTTGCTAAAGAGCAGTGCGTTTCCCGACAGGCATAGATGTAAATAAAGCTTTACATCATGACTGTGCACTGTTGGATTCTATGCATGCGCTGATGTGCTGCAGGGTTTTGGGACCCGCCGGACACTTGCCGCACATTTGCACACACGGGGGTCTCCCATGCATGCGCAAAGACAATGCAGGTATGGGGTCTGGGATCTCAAGGTATCTGCACGTGTGCAGGAAACCCCCTGGATCCTGAAGATCAGGCAGAGCCCTCTGTCACATCTGCACAAAAGCCAGGTTTTCTAAAATAGCGGTGCCTGGGGTGGGAGGCAAATACAGCAGACTGAAATATCTCTTTAAAGAGATGTTCCAGTCTGAGGGAAAAAAAATGTTAAAAGTCAGTGGCTACAAATTTTACAAATTCTTGCTGCTAACTTTTAATATAATTACACTTACCTGTCCAGGGATCCCGCAATGTCGGCACCCCAACCTGATTCCTCCATCGGCTTTGGGTGCAGGCGCCGGTATTACAAGTAAGGGAAACCATCGGTGAAGCTTTCAGGCTTCACAGCCAGTTTCCTACTGTGCATTTGCGAGTCGCGCTGTGCTTTCTGAATGGTTCCACTGTCTTCTGGGACACACACAGGTTCCAGAAGACCGCAGGGGGAAGGAGGAGGGGCCGGACATGACGTAGATTGCCGTGCATCGATCTTACTCTTACCAGGAAGTGGGAGCGGGTACCTGTCAAAACCAGTGCCAAAGTGCCAATTGTGGCAGTGGTGGGGGGGAGTGTGCGAACAAGCGGAGCTTCCCCTTTTGGGTGAAGCTCCGCTTTAAGGTGAAAAGGTTCTTTTTTTTTAATAACAAACATGTTATATTTACCTATTCTGTGCAATTGTTTTGCACAGAGCAGTCCCACTTTCCGAGTGCCACCATAGCAAGCCGCTATTTGATTCACAGCAGCAAGAGCCAATGGCTCCCACTGCTCTCACCTAGTCTAGTGAGGAGGGAGAAAGAGAGAGCACAGCACATCTGCCAGATAAGTATTTAGGAGGGGCAGGGGGGAGCTGCAGACATATAAGTTTCTTTTCCCTTAACCACTTGACAACTGGGCACTTAAACCCCCTTCCTAACCAGACCAATTTTCAGCTTTTGGTGATCTCACATTTTGAATGACAATTACTCAGTCATGCAACACTGTATCTATATGAAATTTTTGTCCTTTTTTTTCACACAAATAGAGCTTTCTTTTGGTGGTATTTAATCACCGCTGGGTTCTTTATTTTTTGCGCTATAAAAGAAAAAAGACCGAAAAATCTGTAAAAAAAAAATACATTTTTCTTCATTTCTGTTATAATATTTTGCAAATTAGTAATTTTTCTTCATATATTTTGGCCAAAATTTATACGCTACATATCTTTGGTAAAAATAACCCAAATCGGTGGATATTATTTGGTCTTTGTGAAAGTTATAGAGTCCAAAAGCTATGGTGCGAATATCTGAAAATTGATCACACCTGAAGTACTGACGGCCTATCTAATTTCTTGAGACCCTAACATGCAATAAAAGTACAAATACCCCCCAAATGACCCCTTTTTGGAAAGAAGACATTCCAAGGTATTTAGAAAGATGCATGGTGAGTTTTTTGAAGTTGTCATTTTTTCCCACAATTCTTTGCAAAATCAAGTTTTTTTTTTTACTTTTTTTTTTTTTCACAAAATTGTCATATTAGCAGGTTATTTCTCACACACCGCATATGCATACCACAAATTACACCCCAAAACACATTCTGCTATTACTCCCGAGTACGGCGATACCACATGTGTGAGACTTTTACACAGCATGGCCACATACAGAGACCCAACATGCAGGGAGCACCTTCAGGCGTTCTGGAGTGCCCAGGCCAATTCTGACATTTCTCTCCTACATGTAAAAATCATCATTTATTAGCTAGAAAATTACATAGAACCCCAAAACATTATATATCTTTTTTTTTAGCAAAGACCCTAGAGAATACAATGGCGGTCATTGCAACTTTTTTAACTCGCACGGTATTTGCGCAACAATTTTTTTAACGCGTTTTTTTTGGAAAACAAAATGATTTGTGCTTTACAAAAACCAAAACAGTAAAGTTAGCCCAATGTTTTTGCATAATGTGAAAGATGAAGTTACGCCGAGTAAATAGATACCCAACATGTCACCTTTCAAAATTGCACGCGCTTGTGAGGAGATTTTGGATACGCACGTATAATCTTATATACTCCCTCACACAAGTGAACCTAGTTAGGTCACCTCTGCACGCACTGCTGGGACGCCCAGTGGAGGGGGCATCAAAGTCAATGCGTAGACTAATCACATTTATATTTGTGGCGGCCAGGATTTCAACAGCCAAGTCTTGGAGGTCCCACACAGTCCCCTTTTACTTACTAAAAACCAAACTGTCATGGATAATGGTAAATGAACGCCTTACGGCAATCTTGAAGGATAAGATCAATGGATTTAATAAAATATGGGACCCCTGGATAAGGTACCTTACTAATACGTAGGATGCCGGTCGTATCTGGTGTCCGCGGCGTGCAGGAGCGCATCCACACCACCTCCCCTCCCCTTACCCCCTCCCACTGCCCCACTTTCCCCTTTTTCTTCTCCTTCCTATTTCTCTTTTCTCTTTCTTTCCTCAGGTTCTTTGCTAAGACTGTTTTTCTATAACGGATTGATGACTCGTTTTGAAGTTAGCCCATATGGGTGTATAAAATATTATACGAGTCGGGTAGTACATATGCTATAATAATATTATAACTTAACAGTTGAGTTCTATACAGTTACTAAAGTTCTCACATGGATAATGAACAATGTCACCTTCTTTTCCTAGTCTGGTTCGAGGGTTTAGACGATAACAGGAACCAAAACGCTAGAAGCACACAAATAAATATAGAATTCCAGGGACTGAACCTCCGCCTAGTCACAGTAAGTTCCCAAGGGGGTGACGGGCGGAGGAAGACAGTGCCATTTGTATAAGATATAGTTCCTACGAACCAGGCTGAGACAATGTAATTGTAAGTTAAAGTACTACCCTGGGAGTTGTTATTCTCCCCCTTTGGTTTTACTTGCCTTTTCCCTCCCCCCCCTTCCCCTTTTTTTTGTGTATCTTCTTTTCCTAAATTTTTTTATTACAGCCAAAATATCGATAGATGAATGCTAAATGTTGTTCCTGGTTTTTGTCTTATTTTCTGTAAATCCAAAACTCAATAAATACTATTGTTTAAAAAAAATTGCACGCGCTTGTGGAATGGCGCCAAACTTTGCTACTCAAAAATCCCCATAGGCGACGCTTTAAATTTTTTTTACTGGTTACATGTTTTGAGTTACAGAGGAGGTCTAGGGCAAAAATTATTGCTCTCGCTATACTGATTGCAGCGATACCTCACATGTGTGGTTTGAACACCGTTTTCATATGTGGGCGGGACTTATGTTTGCGTTCGCTTCTGCATGCGAGCACACAGGGACAGGGGCGCTTTACATTTTTTTTTTTTTTTTATTGTTCATTTTACTTTATTTATTTTAGTTTGATGCTTTTTTCCAAAAAAAAAAATTTTTGACCACTTTTATTCCTATTACAAGGAATGTAAACATCCCTTGTAATAGGAATATGGCATGACAGGTCCTCTTTACAGTGAGATATGGGGTCAATAAGACCCCACATCTCACCTCTAGGCTGGGAAGCCTGAAATTAAAAAAAAAAAAAAACGATCCTGGCTTCGATCGTAGCGGTGAGTCGGTAGAAGCACCGGAGGGCGGCGGGAGGGGGGGACATCCCCTCTCGCCTCCCGTAAGAACGAGTAAGCAGTGGAACAGCCACTATGATCGTTCTTATGGTGTAGGGAATCGCCGGCTGAAAAAGCTGATATCTGAATGATGCCTGTAGCTGCAGGCATCATTCAGATATTCCCGCACAAAGTCAAGGACGTTGTATGATGGCCGGCGGGCAGGAAGTGGTTAAAACGCATTTTTTTTTTTTAACACAAAGTTGTTCATTTATACAATATTTCTACCACATAGAATGTACATACCAAAAATGACACCGCAAAATAGATTCTCCTACTCCTGAGTACGGCAATACGACATGCGTGAGACTTCCACAGCCTGGCCACATACAGAGGCCGAGTACAGCCGAGCATGGCTCAGCATGGCAGGGTATGGCTGGGTATGGCGGAGTATTGCAGAGTATGGTGGGGTATTGCGGAGTATGGCAGGGTATTGCGGAGTATGGCGGGGTATTGCGGAGTATGGCGGGGTATTGCGGAGTATGGCGGGGTATTGCGGAGTATGGCGGGGCATTGCGGAGTATGGCGGGGTATTGCGGAGTATGGCGGGGTATTGCGGAGTATGGCGGGGTATTGCGGAGTATGGCGGGGTATTGCAGAGTATGGCGGGGTATTGCGGGGCACTGCAGGGTATTGCGGGGTAATGCGGGGTATTGCAGGGTAATGTGGGGCATTGCAGAGTATTGCACAGCATTGCAGAGTAGTGGAGATGGCTGAGCATGGATGGATGGATGGCTGGATGTCACTGTGCAGCGCTGTGGGCACTACACATCCAGCCCACAGCGCTGCAGCCATCCATCCATCCCTCTCTCCGCTCACAGTGTACCGATCGGTACACAGGAGGGGAGGAGAGGAACCGGCGTCATCAGATGACGCCGGTCTGTTTACATGTGATCGCTCCGTCATTTGACCGCGCGATCACAAGGTAAACAGCCGCGATCAGCGGCCATTTACCGGGATCCGTGATGCGCCGGGTCCTCTGGACCCGGCAAGTTTACGGATGTGTTCGGGTGCGCGCCCCAGGGGGGCGCGCGAGAGGGGAATTCTGGGAGGACGTCATAGTACGCCCTCCCAGAGTTAAGCAACCGCCCTGCAGCCGTCATTCGGCTATGGACCGGTTGTTAAGTGGTTAAAGTGGTTAAGTTACTCTAACCTGTATACACCATCAGCACTGCCTCCTATTGTAGTATCCCCCTCTGTGTGTGATTTATAAATATAAACGTTGCAAATACCTAATTTCACTGCTGGGATTGCGATTACATGACTGGCCAGCTTTCTCCTTTCCTCCTCTGAGAGATGCAGCGGGCGGGGCTATGATTCCTTTGCTGATGCCAGTCAGGAGGGGAGGAGGAGAGGAGGAGAGAAGGAGAGAGCTGGCTGGTCATGTGATCACAATCTCAGCTCTTACATGAGGTATTTACAGCATTTATATTTATAAATCATACACAGAGGTGGACGCTGCAATAGGAGGCAGTGCAGATGGTGTATACAGGTTAGTATTATGAGAGCAGCAGGAGGGGCGACTCACACACAGACAGAAAGGGGAGGAGGACACAGGAGCAGAGAGGAGAGCAGATAGAAGGCTGCGGATGACAGAGGCGCGTTAACTGACCATGGTGTCTGGTCTCAGCAGCCATGATACACTGTGGTCAGTTTACAGAGGGGTGGGAAAAAACTGTCAGGATCAGCCAGGTTTTTTAGGTGTTACAGGGGGCCAATTGACACTGGATAAGCACTGTGTCATATAACATGCTTTAAAGGAGCAGAGAAAGAATGCATTAAGGTAAACCTTTAGCCTTTGCAAGCACTTTAAGTGGTTTTAGATATTTTATATCTGTCCGTCTACAAATAATAAAGTGATTTGGTTTGTGGTATTGCAGCTTTCTCCTTGGAGGATAATTTAACCGCTTCAGCCCCGGAAGATTTTACCCCCTTCCTGACCAGAGCGTATTTTGCAACTCGGCACTGCGTCGCTTTAACTGACAATTGCGCGGTCGTGTGACGTGGCTTCCAAACAAAATTGACGTCCTTTTTTTCCCACAAATAGAGCTTTCTTTTGGTGGTATTTGATTGCCTCTGCGATTTTTATTTTTTGCACTATAAACAAAATAAGAGCAACAATTTTGAAAAAAACGCATTATTTTTTACATTTTGCTATAATAAATATCCCCCAAAAATATATAAAAAAACATTTTTTTCCTCAGTTTAGGCCGATCGTATTCTTCTACATATTTTTGGTAAAAAAAAATCGCAATAAGCGTTTATTGATTGGTTTGCGCAAAAGTTATAGCGTTTACTAAATAGGGGATGGTTTTATGGCATTTTTATTAATATTTTTTTTTTTTACTAGTAATGGTGGCGATCAGCGATTTTTATTGTGACTGCGACGTTATGGCGGACATGTCGGACATTTTTGACACATTTTTGGGACCATTGTCATTTGTGTAAATGACACTGGCAGTGAAGGGGTTAACCACTAGGGGGCAGGGAGGGGTTAAGTGTGTCCTAGGGGAGTGATTACTAACTGTAGGGGGATGGGCTAGCAGTGTCATTACTCTGATCACAGCTCCCGATGACAGGGAGCTGTGATCAGTGGCACTTGTCACTAGGCAGAACGGGGAGATGCTGTTTACATTAGCATCTCCCCGTTCGTCCTCTCCATGAGGCGATCGCGGGTATCCCGACTCACAGAGCTCCCAGCCGTCACGCGCACGTGCCGCCGGCGGCGCGCACGCAATGGCACGGCGGGGAATTCAAATGGACGTACAGGTACGCCCATTTGCCCAGCCGTGTCATTCTTCCGACGTACATCGGCGTGCGCCGGTCGGGAACCGGTTAAAATATGCATTGCTTTTTACTTTTTTTCTGTAGATGGTGTGTAGAATGGATACAAGGTTGTTTTTTGTTGTTATTTATAACATGTTTACCAACGTTGAAAATAACCCACTTTGTCACTTTTAAAAATAATTATCTAGTACATTTTATTCATAAAGGAAACCCTTATTTTTTTATAGGTGAATAGAGAATAATTATAGTTCAGACACTTTAGCAATATACAGACTGAAAGGACACATATTGTAGAGAAGTAGTAAACACTGTACAAAATAAAATTCTTTCCATTGGTGAGGATATTTTCTCTGTGCTGGCAGGAATTTCAGAATCAGATTGCACTTATCCATGGGTTACAACCTTTCTCAGATTATAAAGTGGAAGTGAGCGTGACAAATTATTACTCATTTTTGCTTGCTGAACAGCCAAGAAATGTTCTTGTTACTGGAAAAACTGATTATGGTAGTAAGTATATAATCCATTATTTTATAATGCTTTTATTGCAAGTGGCAACAGAGACAAAACTGTATTGTTTTACAACAGGGGTCTCAAACTGGTGGCCCTCCAGCTGTTTCGAAACTACAAGTCCCATGAGGCATTGCAAGGCTGACAGTTAAGCCCCGTACACATAAACGGAAATTCCGCCAACCAAATTTCGATGAGAGCCCTTTGTCGGAAAATGCGACCGTGTGTATGCTTCATCGGTCTTTTGCTGGCGGAATTCAGGCCAGCAAAAGATTGAGACCATGTTCTCTATTTTTCGGTCGGGAAAAGTTCCTATACGAAAATGCGATCGTCTGTACAACTTCCGACGTGCAAAATCCCTACGCATGCTCGGAAACAATTCAACGCATGCTCGGAAGCATTGAACTTCATTTTCTCAGCTCGTCATAGTGTTGTACGTCACCGCGTTCTTGATGGTCGAAAGTTCAGAGAACTTTTGTGTGACCTTGTGTATGCAAGGCAAGCTTGAGCGGAATTTCTGTCGGAAAAAACTTGGATGGTTTTTCCGACGCAAAATCCGCCTGTGTGTACGGGGCATTACAAGCATGACTCCCACAGGCAGAGGCATGATGGGACTTGTCGTTTCGCAACAGCTGTAGGGCCACCAGTTTGAGACCCCTGTTTTACAGTGTTTGAGTATATATTGGATGACCAGAGTGGCTCTATATAATACATAGCTACATTCTGATTTTGCCCTGATTCACACTGATGTGTTCCAGAATGCATAGAATTGCAAAACAAGTGAATTAACATGGGTTTTTTATGGAGGCCATTCACTTATATGCAGTGTGATTTGGATGCTATTTTAAAACGGGTCCTGTACAAGTTTGGTGCAGTGTGGTGCGATTTGTAGCTACATAGACTTGAATAGAAATGCATGCATATCACTTCTCTATCCTAAGATAACATGATTCCAGTACATTTTCTGCAAGTTTTTGTTTCGTTCTTTATCTCCCATCCCTGGTTGATGTCAGGAGAGAGAGAGAGATACTGTATCCAAATCGCATCAAAAATGCATTAGAATAGCTTTGGAACTGCACTAACTTGCACTAGAGCTGCTCTTCGAAATCTCTCAGATTCAACACACACCGCATCAGGGTCAACCTAAGCTTACACAATGCAAGTCCAATTTAAAGTGAATCTATGGCAAGATCATAATGTTTCCGTACAGTCTGAAAAAATGTGGTAATTGTTGTGCTTTTAAAATGTATACTGCCAGTAATTAGTGGTTGAAAAGTAGCATTTGAGCTCTTTTATTTATATCCATCTTTATATAGTACATACTTCCCAACATTTTGAGATGGGAATGAGGGACACCTGCTAGCAAACGTATGTAGGCATAGGACACGCCCCCTGCCACACCCCCTTAAAGGGGATTTAACCAAAAAAAGGTTAATTAAATCCACAAGGGCTTTTTTTTACCACTACTATTCCTTTATATTGGCTTTTAAAATTTACAAATGCAGCAATTTAGAATTTGAATGAAAGGTTTAGCACTGGGAAACACTTTTTAAAAGATAAAAAGTGCATTTTATATACTATATAAATCAGACCAAAATGAGGAACAAATGAGGAGGAATGAGGGACAGAGGGACATTGCTCCAAATCAGAGACAGTCCCTCAAAATCAGGGACAGTTGGGAGCTATGATAGTAGACATCTGCACAGGAGTCCTGAATTATTGGACAAAGCAGGTTCTTCAAAGCAATGTCACAAGTAAACTTGGTATTACATTGTGTAGCACCAACCTGGGTAGGTGCTAGGATTAGATAGATAGAATTAGTATGTGTTTGATAAGTAAATTTAGTTGCCACCCTGTAACCATTGTAGCTGTGATTGTTAGGTAAAAGCATAGTTTGCTTACTGTACTCAGTGTAGCTGTGTTCCACTAGTTAGGTCTGCTGAGTGTGCTCAGTTGTTGCCAGCCTGATAGCTCCCTCTGTTTCCAGAGAGCTTGAGAAGTTTCTGCATTTAGGTGTGGAGCTATGCAGATGGCAGCATGAATATTGATACAGCCCTGGCCAATCCCAGGGAGGCAGGTCCTGATGGCATGTTGGGAGACTGTATATTTTCTGTGAGCACACTGAGCTCTGGGTCTTTTCCTGGAGAGGATCAGTCCAGCCTGGAGGCCCCCTGCCCTCCCAGGCCATGCTGCTTTATGTCTGCTGTCATGAGGACTCAGGTGGGCGACCTGAGGGCATGGGATGCTGAGACCACTGGAGAGCTGACTAGCGGGCTGTCTGCTGAAGATCTGATCTGCTGCTACTGAAGGGTATCATTTGGAAGTTGTTAGAAGGTAACCAGCTATCCTTGGGCCTTGATGGCTCTAAAAGATCTTAGAGACTTTTGGGCTGCTGCCACCCGACCCCCTGGTATAGAGAGTCAGTTGTGGGTCTAGTTAAAGGGGAAACCGACTGGTGTTCTGAAAAGCCTAGTCCATCCATTGCTCCATAAAGGGACTCTCCTGTTGTGGCGGTAAGGCAGTTGTTTGCAGTTAACTAATAATTTTCTAAAGCTTCAGTCCACTGTTTGTTGCAAGCACGGACTTTACCAGAACTTGTCCAGAAAGAGAATACTTAGTCCTCAAGTTGTACATAGTTCCTGTTCTTGGAGTATGTCACTCAATTCCCTCAACCCTATTCGAGTTCTCCAAAACTTGGCCGGGCTGCAGGGCAAAGATTTTGGGGAGGACCTGGGCAATAATCCTGCAGGACCTATGGGAGTAGTGCTACAATTGTTACATTAATGAAGACAGTAACAGACATAGCAGAAACTTGCTGCCACATTTAATAGCTGATGCAAAGAATCTCTGTATTATGATTATGCTGAGCAGATTCCAGCTTGGGAAAGCTTTAGAGCTCCCCTGTACACCAATATGCAGGGCACAGTTTAGGATTAATTCACACTGATCAGTTTTTCTGTTGTTTTTGCCTTATCAAATGCGGAAGAAAAATGCATGACCATTAAATCCTATGGAACTCTTCACACCAGTCAATTGCAGGTCAGTTGCATTTTTAAAAGTATTGCATGCTGCATTTTTGGTGCATGTTTGGTGCTGTAAAAAGGAAGCACAAAAATGCAACTCCCCATTGAAATGAATGGAAAATGCATAAAAAACATGGCAATAATGCATTAAAAACGCACCAGAGATTGGGGTTTTTTGGTGCGTTATTTGAGTCACATGTCTTTTTTTTCACAGGTGTAAAAGGAAATGTAGCAAAAACACATCGGTTTTTACTGCATTTTTGCAAGGGAGCAGTGTGAAAGCAGCTATAGTCCAAGAGAACTACAGTGAACACCATAATGTTTTGCATTATGCAATGCAGTCTGTTTTTTTAAACATTTTTGGATGATTCCTTCTATTGCCATTATGCAGTGCAGATCCCAATTGAGACATTAAATAAGGATTCTTTGGATTCACCAATATTTACTGAAATGTGGAGCACATACTAAATACATTTACTTAGTGTGTGTAGCCAAAACACCTCCATTCCCACCAACCTTTCATATCACCTGCAAACTTAGGACTAAAGAAGTGGAAGACATCATTGACTTGGATAGCATGCCTACATTTCTTTATCCAAACTGTTAATAAACAGGTAACTAAGTTAGGTAATGCTGCATTTTAAAAATTGCATGAACTTTTTTAAGGTCCGTAATATCTTATTTTTCCTTCCTTAAAATAAGACTTAAATGAAGAGATGTTGGAAAAGCACTGGATCAGAATTTAGGCATGTATTTAGATCTGATTGAGTGAGTGAGTTGAGAATCCAGTTCACTTTTCATTTTCATAAGATTAAAAAGGATATTCAGTATGTTTCAGCGGCTTAACCCTTTCATCAGGACTTATGCAGGTGTGGGTTGAAAGAAAGCTAAACTGACAGCCTGTATAGCCTAGAGCAGAGCAGGTAATCTATGCTAGAAAAATCTAGTCTAGTAGACCCACTCTCAGCCCAGCTTATTTCTAACCTGCACATGCACAAGCCCTGATAGAGGAGTACCGGTAAGCCAGAAATACCTGAAACACCATGGCTGTCCTTTTCACTACTATGCCGAGTAAAAATTTGATTGGTCTGTCAACTTACTATTATAAGTCTTGTGATTACTGACATCTAATCTGAGTTACCGTATCGTATGTTTTTCTTAGTTCCAGAAGCAGTTTCATTTATAAATGTGACAGTTTTATCAGATTCACAAGTTAATATAACTTGGGTAGAACCATCCAAGCCAAATGGTCCACTTGATTTAATCCGATACCAGATCAAAGTTGACAATTCACCTCCAAGTCCTTCTGTACCATTAAGACAAAGGGAATTTCCAGATGAAAAACTTTTGTGGACTTTTAAGAATCTTAAAAGCGGAACTAATCATCAATTCAAGGTAAGTTTACTTAGAATTTTAGAAAATAATTTGATTTAAGAAATTTGCAATATATTAATCTGAGGTATTCATTTAATTAATCAGGTCCATGCATTTCACCCAGATGAGAACTGGTACACTGAAAGTACTGCCGTTTATGCCAGAACGTTTAAGTTACCTGCACCTCCACATAATATAGTTTCAGGGAATATCAGTTCAGTGATGGAATGGACAGCTCCAGAAGAGCCCATACAGGAATTCTGGTTTGAAGAAAATAAGGTGACTTTTATTATTAATATTTTTCTTTTTTTACTTACTGTATTTATTTACTGTCAGCATGCATTGATACCCGATGCCTCCTCTGTAGTTCCAGCTCCTGTGAACTCAGAGGGAGGCACGGGGAATAGTGCAGAGAGTGTCAGGTGAAGAAGGAGGAGACTTCCAATGGTAGCGCTAATCACAGAGTGTAGGAGGGAGCACAGAGCTTAAGGTCATTGCTGAATAAAGAGGTGGATAATGATGAATCTGTGAAAAGTGGCATTGTGATGCACAGTGTGGTGGGGGGGGGGGCAAAGAGCCAGAGTGTTGCCTGTATAAGGCAACAGTGTGATCCAGGGGGAGGGGGGCAGAGAGCCAGAGCATTGTGTGTACAAGGCATGTAAAATTCATGTTAGTGGTTCACGGGATTCAAAATTGTGAGTTTAGTGGTCCGAAAGGTTGGCGACCGCTTATCTAAAATGTCATCTTGATTGACCTTAACCTCAACCTCTACCTCTTCATTCAATCTGCCATTAATCTGTAGAATAACTTTTTACTGCACAATGTTTCATTCTGAGGAAATGTTAATCTATGTGCCCCCTTGTCAATGACAGCTCCAGTCCCTACATTACATTCAGGAACCAGAGTGGCTCACAATCATGTGATCACTATGTCAGCTATGACATAGTAATCACATGAAGGTTGGAAGCTTTATTCACGAAAAAAGTATTCAGCTTGGAAATGCCACTGCAGTCTGAAGGTGTGTCTCTGTGTAACAGTGTAATGGCTCAGAAACATGGGCATACAATTTGCTGAATTCAGATCCATAATGTATATGTAATTATTTTGTATGTAATTTATGTATGTATGCATTTATATTTAATGATATGTAATTTATTTGTATGCTATGGGCCCATTCACAGTGTTCCACAACATTTAGCTTTTTAAAAACAAAACTAGAAAAAACAAATTGTATTCACGGCTGTATTTGGACTATAATGTATGCTGTACTTGTTGTGTAACGCTGTGTAACGTTATTCTAAGGTTTGCACCACATAAGTGACCCATTCAGAACTGACATGCAAACAATAGTGTGCAAAAAGTGGATGCTCAGACACAAAATAGTTGCATCTCAACCAATATGGACATAAATGGAGGGAACAAAAATCAAATTTTCTCAATTTCTCTGCATAAATAGAATACCAAAAAACATTATATGCATTATATGTAAAAATGATTGAAGTAGACAAATTAGTCATTAAGTTAGTCATGTTAACTATTGTAAAATGTTGCTAAATTTGGCATCAGTATGTCGGTTTGAATGACTTCTAGGAATGAAAGGTTGAAATGCCATAACAGAGGTAATTATTAATAACTTAGGGGCATATTTTTGTAAGCAGTGAATGGGACATTTCAAAGCTGTAAGGCTAGCTCACATTGTACTAAATAGTCTGGTTGTGATGGTGTTTGGGGAAGAAGATAAAAAATGAATGTGTTTGTTTTGTTGCAAATGATCTATCATTGTGTAACTTTTTCCAACATGCATTTGTGTTTCATTTATAACGTTATGTTTTATAAATTAGATAACATTGGGAACTGGGTATAACCCTATGGATGTATCCTGCAGCACAGGCGGATCTATCTATATCTGCACAGCCACAGGACTTGTTCCCTATGCTAATTACAACATACGCACTGCAGTGGTTTATACAACTGGAGCTCAAAGTGTGTCTAGTCCAGCAAACTTCAAGACTGCAGGTTGGAATCTCTTAACTGTGATGCTTTTAACTAACAGAGAATTTGTTTTGTGAACATTGACAGTAAACTCTTTTCATAATTGTAAATAAAATGCCAGGGCATTTAAAGGCTAAGTTCATTGCTGTAACAAATAAAATAAATACACATGTTTTTGCAGGAAAAAAAAATTGCATTTATTTTAGCCTACAAAGCAAATACCCCTGGGATCGGTGGATCACGGGTGCAATGCCAGGTTCCTGCAGACACTGCCTACAGCTCTGTGCTTGTGCTCTGTATGGGCTGTCGGTTTCAAAGCTGTAGAAAGCAGTCTATTGAAACTACAAGTCCATCTTCTGCAGTAGTTTATTCATTCACAGATCACGTGGGTGGAGGGGAGAGGAACCCCTACCCCCTGTCATTAGGGGTGTGTGCTGTGCTGGAACATGTTACATGTTACACTCTAAATTGGGGTGTAAAACGTAACGTGTTCCAAAAGGTGAACCTATCCTTTAACCTGGAATCCAGGAAAAAATTACAGACATGGCTCATCTCACTAATTATTGCATCTGACATTAGGAAAGCCCAAAACGGTACAGTATTCCCCTGTCAGCTGCTGGACATATTGGTGCAATGTGGTTGGGGTGGGGGCAGAAGTAGGAGTAGGGGTTATGGTTGGCATTTTTGTGTGTTAAAGTGGTTGTAAACTCTGTTACACCACTTATACCTACAGGTAAGCCTATAATAGGGCTTACCTGTTGGTACTGAGAATATGTCCTAAACTTGCACAGTTTAGGAGATATTCAGAGTGCATGCAGCCGATAACATAATCGGCGCATGCTCTCTGAAGGTCCAGCTTAAGGTCCTGGACCTTCATCACACCCCTGGCCACTCATGTAGCTGGAGGCCGCGAACCCAGAAGACAGGGTGAAAATGTCAGCCATCTCAGAGCAGACATCGCGGAACTGAAATGCTTAATTCTAAGGTGAGTCTCTCATAATATGCTAGTATGCGATGCATACTAGCACATTATGACATTGCCTTGCAGGATTTTTTTTTTTTACAACCGCTTTAACTTTATTATTGTGTTTTGTATTTGCTTCATTGGTTACAAGGACGCAGGCTACAAGTGTTTTAGCAACCAATGATGTGAGGCGGAATTTGGACAGTAGACGGAGCCTGGTGGGGATTCTGAGGGACTTGTCAGGACTGTCTTGCTTGTGATTCACAGAGGATGTCATTGGGTGGATTCTCTAGCCATTACACAGCTACCACTGGCTATGAAATCCACCGCCTGCTGTCCATTGTCGGCTATAAGGTAGGTGGACCCAATGGGGAACTTGTCTCTCAGAATTCCCCATTAGGGCCGTCTCCCTTCTGATTGACAGAGAAAGTCAGCGGGTGAATTCCATAGCTGCTATTGGGCTGTCTAACTGCAATGGAAATCGCCCACTGCTATCAGTCACAAGGGAAGCAGACCTGATGGGGAACTAGTCTTTTAAATTTCCCCATCAGGTTCCACCCACCCCATAACAAGACTTCCCAGCCTCCGACAATACATTTATGTATCTGTTCCCAACACATAAGTGCAACAACAATTGGAGGCATGCTGGAATTCAAAAGTGTGTCCATGATACTTTTTATGGATTTCAGGAATGGGATTTATTTGGTTGTTTTACTAAAGGAGTGGCTGTTCATCTAGCAAAGTGAATGTTCATTTTGCAGAGTGTATGTTCATATTGCAAAGTTATTGTTATTAAATAGAATCTGTGTTCAATTTAAAGCACATGGGTATTCAAAGTGAGCACAACTTCTATATACCATACAGTATATACTAACATTCACTCAGCAAATTAAACATTGAAAGCATTCAGAGCAAAGTAAGGCTTCTTTTGTTGTACTGTTTGTAAAAGTGCTTGTACATTAGTTTACAATAGACACATTTTTCTTGACCATTGGAAACAAATTGGGAACAAATATAATACAATCTTCTATCTGTTGCTTTTCAGCTGGGGTCCCAGGCAAACCAGGAGTTCCACAGATTGTTCCTGGAGATAAAAGCACCATCCAGTGGAAGATGGGTGACGAAAATGGAAGTAATCTGACTTATAATATTTTGGAGTATAGGTAATAATACCTGTATGGACTTATTTTTAGAAGGGAATGCAGCTGCCAGATTTTACATTTAACTGCTGCCTAAAAAATAGGCATGTCACACATCTTTGCTATTTAAACTAAGAGTCCATGCCATACAGGAACTATTTTTAAGGGCTTGGTAGCCCACTTTTATTAAAATGGTGGAAAGCAAAACAGAAAGTCCAATATAAGGTTTCCTAAGCAGGGGATATTCTCCAGCTTCAGCAGAGTACAAACACTGGAAAATGCAGAGCCACCTGACTAATACGCTCACTTACAGTCAGGTCCATAAATATTGGGACATCAACACAATTCTATGAATGTTCTGATCCAGAACTACACAATCCGTAGAAAGCAAAATACACAGCTTTCTCTGTCCAGAAACACTAGTCTGGAACGTTGCATTTACCCAAAATGCGAATCCTGTATACAGTATATCTCTCTGTAAATCAGTAAACCCAGCGATATATAGGCAGCAGAGTCATTATGCAAATCTCAACTTACCCCATAAAAACTGAGTTTGATCCCACGCCATCACATGTTCAGTTTGAACTGCTTAGGTATGTGACAAGTCCACTTTAAATCTAAAACAAATAACATATACTATTACTATTTAAAAATTACTTTAGCAAAATACAAAAATGTAGAAATGTAAAGAAAACCCTTTTTCAGAATTGTTTAGAGTTAGCATGTCAATACTGCTCTCCATGAAAATAGCAAGATCTAACTCTACTCTATGACATCTTTTTGTTACATGATGCCCAAATGGGTTCTAAGTTTCCTGTAGCTGCAACAGAAATTAATTCAGAAGTTAAACTTTTCTAGAGACAGAAACACAAGACCAGTTTAAATGTATAAGGCTCCTTAACCTGCTGTGTACAATTTGTAAGATACCTCAATAGAAGTACCTTTTTAAAAAGATCTTCCAAGTGGTCACATGACTGCAAAGCTCTGGAGAGTATGTCTATTGACACAGCAGGTGGGCGGTAACTCTCTCAACTTGATAACACCTTAGCGCAATGGAGACTGGTGAGACTGGTAATATGATGATACTGGATTCAGTGCTGTTGTCAAGCATGCACAGACAGGCACACCCACCAGAGCTTTGTTTGAAAGGAAACTAAAAAAAAAAAAAAGATATTTGAGATTCATGCAAACTGTATAAAGCAAGTATAAGGGCAGTGGGGAGTTAATGTTTAAAATGTGGATTTTTTTTGGCCTTTCCTTCTACTTTAATCTGAAGAAGTAGGAGGAAAGATAGGTATTCTGGGTTACATTTTGGAATTAAAATAAGCTGTAAGGCTCAAGGATAGGTTCAGCTAGAACATTAAAGTGGTTGTAAACCCTCACATATACTCAGTGAAGTGAACAGCCTTAGATGATACACATAGATTAAACAAATCCTCCTACAGAAGTGACTTTGCTGATAACAGAGGAACAAAGCATCAGAGAGAAACGGCACTTAGAGCTTTGTAGAGAGATAAGTAAACACTTCAGATATATATGTGTCTAGGTCAACTTTCATGAATGGGGTTTGCAACCGCTTTAAGTTAAAGTAGAATTAAACCTTCTTATCGTTTTCAGCCAAGGAAGCCATTTTGGCTGAAAACAATATCTTGGCCTCTGTTTGATCTTCAACTGCTATGAGCCTGCACATGTGATTAATTATGACACCAGCCATTGGATGGTTTAACAGTTTGGTTGAGCGTAAAACCAATGTGACAGCCTTCCCGGTATGCCGGGAATGTAACTGTTTTTTGAAACTGTTAAATTGATGGGTTTACCTCCGCTTTTAGGGGTACATTAAGGTTAGAGGCCAAGTATACTTGGTCAAACACTTTATCCAATATTGTTTTTGGGCCCAAATAACCAGTGCGCAAAACTACCCGTCTTGGGCTAGCAGTGCTAAAAAACAATTTACCACCTATATATGTAGTTCATTTAAAAAAGCATAATGATGTATAGATTCTGTCACTCGCTACTTTAAGCAAAAATATATATTTTCCATTGCAATGTAATGTTTTTGTTTTTCTCTATAGGCAAACATGTCCTGGTACCTACTAATTGGAATATCTATGGATATCAATTTTCTTCCTTTATTATTTCTTTGTAAATTCTGATTTCTTTAGTTATTCATTTTGATGACAACTCTCAGTTTGCCAATTGCATGTATTTTTAGGGAGGTGGCTTCTGGTGCCAAAGCGACAGAGCCATGGATGCTGGCATACAAGGGCTCTTGCAGTAACATTTGCATATGGAAGTCTAGGACAATGAGTGGAACATTCCAATTCAGAGCAGTGGCAGCCAACCTTATAGGGCTCGGAGATTTCAGCGACACTAGTGAAAATATTTTGTTACATAAAGGTTAGTTTTTACTTACTAATACTAAATGACAATTGAAAATAAACTACTGTACTCTAGCCATGTTTTAATACTTTTGAAAAATTAAAATGTAAAGATGTTTTATCAGCTGATCACCTTATCTTTGTGCACTCGGCTTTTGCTTATAATAATTTACTAAGAGATTCAAATTTGTAATGTGCTCCAAGTTCTGAGACTATATACAGAATATATAATTCTAAATGCAGAATTTAAAATTGTGATTCCAGCTGGAAAACAAGCATCAGTAAAATGCAGTAAAGCATTTGTTATCCCAACACTTCATATTCCCGATCCCCTTGATTTCTTATTAAAAACTGACCACACGAAGCAGGAGAACACATCGTGGTCACTTCTCTACCTATGCTGGGAACTCAGTGTCCCATCCTCTGATGATCAGACTTGTCCTGATATGCCCCCGCTGTACAGCAATTCACTGGGAAGCTCAGTGTGCTGATGCTTTTCCTCCCCCCAGCTCTTATGCAGCAGAGAACAGAGGGAATGTGATCACTTATAAAAAAGGTAAAAAAGGTAGTTATAATCTTTTTTTATATCTTTTCAAAAAACTTTTGCATTTAATTTCTGTTTTAAACTGAATGGGTTGTTTTACAAGGTGATTATTTACAATCACTTTAAAGAGGAGTTCCACCCAGGGGGGCCGTCAAAAAAAAAAAAAATTAAAAGTCAGCAGCTACAAATACTGCAGCTGCTGACTTTTAATTGGACACTCACCTGTCCCTGGGTCCAGCGATGCGGGGGATCAAAGCCCCGCTCGTCTCCCCCCTCCGCTCGTCGGCGCCGGCATTTCAACTGTGGGCGCCGGGCTGTGGCTTCACAGCCTGGCACCCACTGCGCATGCGCGAGCGGCGCCGTGCGCCGTGATTGGCCACTCAATCACCTGGGACCTGTAATGGGTCCCAGATGATTGACAGGAGGGAGGGAGCAGAGCGGAGCCCTTCCTGTGCCGAGGAGGAAGTGATGTCACCAGCCCAGCCTAAGGGACAGGCAGACTACGAGGGACCACCTAGCAACAGGCATTTAGAGGTAAGTGGAAAAAAAAATATCCAAATGTTTTTTTGTTTTTTGTTTTTAGAATTTTTACAGGTAGTTTAGTTTTTTGGGTGGAACCCCACTATAAGTAATTATTAAGTTCTTTTACTTAAAGAGACTTTAACTGTAGAAACGTTAAGAAACTTTAACTGTACTTTTCACTTACCGTATATACTCGAGTATAAGCCGAGATTTTCAGCCCCTTTTTTTAGGCTGAAAGTGCCCCCCTCGGCTTATACTCGAATCATCACCGTCTGCCTACATGATCAGCGTGTCATGCAGACAGACGGCGGCCATTCCACTGTTCAAAAGCCGCGCCTCCTCCTCGTCTATGATAGGCAGAACACTCAATTTCCCAGCATTCAGCGTTCAGCCTATCATGGACATCCTTTCATCCTTGTCTGTGGTATGAGGATGATTGGATGTCCATGATAGGCTGACCGCTGACTGCTGGGAAATTGAGTGTTCTGCCTATCACAGACGAGGAGGAGGCGCGGCTTTTGAACAGTGGAATGGCCGCCAAATGTTATTTTTACACGCTGATCGGTGGATGCAGAGCAGCACACGATGCAGATCACTACAGGGACACATGCACAGGACACAGGTAGGTGACACATGCACAGGACACAGGTAGGTGACACATGCACAGGACACAGGTAGGTGACACATGCACAGAACACATGTACAGGACACATGCACAGGACACAGGTAGGTGACACATGCACAGGACACATGTACAGGACACAGGTAGGTTGCACAAGACACAGGGACACAGGCACAGGGCACAGGTAGGTTGCACAGGACACAGGGACACATGCACAGGGCACAGGTAGGTGACACATGCACAGGACACAGGTAGGTCACACATGCACAGGACACAGGTAGGTCACACATGCACAGGACACAGGTAGGTCACACATGCATAGGACACAGGTAGGTGGCACATGCACAGGACACATGCACAGGACACAGGTAGGTGACACATGCACAGGACACATGTACAGGACACAGGTAGGAGACACATGCACAGGACACATGTACAGGACACAGGCAGGTTGCACAGGACACAGGGACACATGCAGAGGGCACAGGGAGGCATGCATCTGCAGATGGACATTGTTGACCATCTTTTTCCACTTACAGTAGCTGCTGCATTTCTCACCATCGGCTTACACTCGGGTCAATACGTTTTTCCCATTTTTTTGTGGTAAATTAGGGGCCTCGGCTTAAATTCCGATCGACCCATACTCGAGTATATACGGTAGCATAAATCAAGTGTTCTACAGCAGAGCTAAGGTCAGAATAAACAGGGGCATGTAGTTTGAGTCTGGGGCATCTCGCTGTTTTCTAAAGAAGGGGAGCTGATTAACTGAAGGAACAGATGTTAGCAGTGGCGGCTGGTGGTATATTTCGGGGGGGGGGGAGGGGGGCGCAAACAATGCACTCACATCCAACCCCCTGGCCATTCAGATTGGGTAAACCCCCCCATCGTTTGGGTTGGGTCACCAGCAGCCCCCCTCCACCCCCCTCCGGTGGGTCGATGAGCCCCGCACTTATCCCCAGGCAGCACTTCCCTCTGGGCGGTGGCATCGTCCCCTCCGTATCCTCTGGTAGCCTCCACGTCCCCTCCCTTCTCCTCTCTCCTCGTCGTGGTCCAATAGTATCACTTGGCATTTTGGCCAATTGGGAAACGGGTCTCATGACCTGCTTCCTGATTGGCCAGGAGGAGATTCAGTGTTGAAATAGTGAATATTCATTCGCTATTGTCACACAACTGGATGGGTTTAGAGCGCAGTGCTTGCGCCAACGTGCCCACCATTTTCTGAAGCCTATAAGAGCCTCTGGCTCTAATCACATGCTTAAAAAAAAAACACCTCCCCCATTGGAATCCATGCATCCGGCGCCCTGAATGTAGATCAGGGGGCCAGGCGCATTGGGGGGGTGGCTCCCCTGCGCCCCTAATGGACTGGCCACCCATGGATGTTAGCAAAGTGAATGTTCATGTAGCCTAGTGAAAAAGGTGAAGCTGTGTTTACTTCAATAATCCTATCATACAATAGTAAAAATCCTCTTTTTAAAGTTTCTCTTGCAAATTATTGGGTATAAAAAATGAACACAGCTTTCCCTTATTTCCTAAGTCCATTAAACATCCACTTTACAAAGTGAACGTTTATCAATGACACAGTCTTGTCATACTCCAGAACAGGATTGCCAACCGCCCGTAAATTTACAGACAGTTTGAAAAAATCGTCCGATCTTTACACTGTCTGCAAATGTCCGGGAAGGACAACTGCTGTCCAAAAAAAATATGGTCACAGGATGGCTTCAGAACTGCGCATGCACAGCTCTGAAGTCGGCCAGGCTTGGGCGGGGGGTGGGCTCGGGCACATGGTGGTGTTATGGCGCCGCTTAAATTCTAGAGAAAGAACTGGAGTGGGAGCAGGGAGCTAGAGTGCCACCGGGACTGGAGGACTGGATAAGAAAAGAGAAGAGGATCAATTCAAAGTAGAGGAGCCGCAAAGCTGGAGGATCACCTGACTGAGCCTGCCCTGCACCTGAGCAAGCATTATTGAGGAGGCCAGTGACAGCTTCAGCCTCCAGCCAGGCCCCACAGTCTGTGAGTTCACTGATGTTAGGGGGAGTGAATACACTAAGGTAAGGGGGGACACTGAAATAAAGGTTTCCCCTTATACCAATAACCCCCTCGTAACTGAGTGTATTCACTCTGTGGAAGGTGGTCTATGGACTGTGGTCACCAGAGTCCCCCCACATAAGAGTTATTGGTGTTCCCCTTTAAATCAGGGTCCTCAGAGTTCCCCTTTACATCAGAGTGTGCAGTGGGAACTCTGATATAAGGGGGGACTCTGCAGACTCAGATGTAAGGGGGGCTTATGTTAACCAGAGACAACCTTACATCAGAATTCCCCTTTACAGGAGAGTCTGCGGCATTATATAGTGCAATGCATAGTATATACTACAGTGCAGAGTATATAGTACAGTGCATAGTATATACTGCATTGCAGTGCAGAGAGTATATACTAAAGTGCAGTCCAGAGTATATAGTGCAGTGCATAGTATATACTCCAATGCGCAATATGTAGTGAGTGATATGCCCACCAGAGAGTATATACTAGAGTGCAGTGCAGCGTATATATTACAGTGCAGTGCACAGTATACAGTGCAGAGTAAATAATACAGTGTACTGTGGTGTGAATAATACAGTATAGTGCAGTGTATATAATGCAGTGCAGTGTAGTGCGAATACACAGTGTCATGGTGCTACTGAAGAGTCGGTGTGTCACCACTGATCCCACTTTTTTCCCATTAATCTTTTTTGCAATATCAGGATCTGTTGCTACATTATTAGTACATTATTAGTACTTCCCTCCCTTATGTGTCGCAGGTGTTATTCCTTCTGCGTCAGCACAGCAGTGGTATACCTTTGATTCTTTTTTTCCATGGCGCAGCAGCACTAAAATATTTAGAGCATAAATGCTGTCCCCCCTTCTGCGTCACAGGTGTTTCTCTTTCTGCATCAGCAGTGGTTTCCTTTTTCTTTTTTTGGCCTTTCTTATTTTTTTTACATTTATTTTATTTTATTTTATTTTATTTTTTTTGCAGCAGTGAAAAAAAATTCTCCACAGTTGCTGTATAGTTATTTTCTAAAAAAAAATATGTAATAAAACGGTTTATGGTGCACCAAGCACAAAAGTATTGCACCCAAGCACCATATTCCCTTCCCACACTCTGTAATAAAAAGTTATAAAAATCCCCCCCAAAAATAAAAAACAATAATAAATATTTTTTTATAGTGCACCAAGCAAAAAAAAAAAAACACCCCAAAAAAATCCCCATCGTGTCTGGAAGGCCAACAAGGAGAGGCAGACACAGGCCACTAAAATAGGGCAAGCAGCCTCTGTGTCTACAGTGAAAAGTGGTGGTCATGGACATGGTGCATCCTCTGCAGGTGGAGTACGCTTGTCCTTTTTTTCCGCTGCTGGCCCTGTTATTGAGCCACCACATGCAGAAGAGTTGGTGGAATGGATAACTAAGCCACCCTCATCCTCCTCACCCTCTGTCACCCAGCCTCACACTAGTTTGCCTTCCACCACAGCTGCCAAGGCAGACTATTCCACTGGCTCCTTGTCCACAGCTACTCCTTCCATAGCCCCACTATCATGCACGGAGGAGTCACCAGAATTATTCGATCACAGGATGCGCAGCAATTTGAATGCTCCGATGTTGGTTTCCAGGTTGAGGAAGGGAGTAACGTGAGCCTAGAGCGAGGAGGTGCCACAGAAGGACAAGAAACTAGCAGTCAAGTTCCCCCAGCTGCAGCATACTGCCAAGTTTGCTCCAGTTACGAGGAGGGAGGGGATTATGAGGTCACTGACTGTACTTGGGTGCCGAGAGAACAGAGGAGGAAAGTGAGGAGGGGGAGGAGGCACAACTTCAACGAGGCAGGATGTCCTCCAGGGGCCAGCTTAAGGGCAGCAACCATATTGCATCACGCCACAGAGCTCTATAGGTGCAGGGCGCTGCTGACTCCCTGCTGACTTCCAAAAGTTCATTGGTGTGGGCTTCTTTCTACACATGTGCAGTAGATCGCAGCGTTGCTGTTTGCAAGCAGATCAAGTGTGACCAGAACACCAGCCACTTGGGCACCACATGCTTGACAAGTCACATGATGACCTGCCATGCAGTCCGTTGGCAACAGCACCTGAAAGACCCACATAAAAAAAAAATGCAGACTTCTCCTTGCTCCTCATCTGGGATCTCTACCCTACTATACCTCAAGGCTTCTCAAAAACCTGCACTAAGAGGAATGATAGTATTGCAATGGGTGCCACAAGTACTTGCAGCCAATCTGCTAGTAGTACACCACCTGTTGATTTCAGCAGGCAAATTTCACTACCCCAGTTGCTGAACCGTAAAAAAAAATACTTTTCCAGCCATCCACATGCTCAGTGTCTAAATGCTAGCTTGGCCAAATTCCTAGCACTGAAACTGCTGCCTTTTCATTTGGTAGACTCTGTCCCCTTTCATGAATTTGCAGAATGTGCTGTACCACAGTGGCAGGTTGCAAAAAGAATTTTTTTTTCACGTAAGGCCATTCCAGCTCTGTGCTGTCATATGGAAGTCAATGTTTTGGCCTTGTTGGACAGGGCGGTCAGCAGCAATGTTCACATTACTGCTGACTCATGGTCCAGCAGGCATGCTCAGGGACGTTACATTTCCTTCATGGTGCACCGGATAACTCTGCTGGCAGCTGAGAAGGATGCAGGACAGGGTTCAGTGCTGGAGCTTGTTCTGCCACCACACCTCCAAAAAGCTGGTCGTTATTCTGCTACATCTGTTTGCTCCGTCCCCTCCTCTTCTTCTTCCTATGTGGCCTCTTCTGCTTAATTGTCCTCTGAACCAGTAGTACTCCCTAAGCGTTCAAAGGGCTATGCAAGCAATCAGGCTAAAAGATGCCATGCGGTGCTTCAGTTGGTCTGTCTAGGGGACAGGAGCCACACTGGGGCAGAGATTCTGTCAGCTCTGCAGGGGCAGGCTCAGAGGTAGTTTTTTTTTTCTTTTTTCTTTTTTTATTTTTGCCACATCAGCTAAGTACTTTTCATGAGGATATATTATTTCAACTTTTCAGTCAAACTTATCCCTCAATACTTTCACATCCTTGTGGCTGTTTTCTGTTTACCGGTACACTTTATGATCCCTGTATACTCTATACAATAGTTACCTTTAACCTTCATTGTTTAATTCCGTATCCTATTACTATATACCCTCCTCCCTATCCCCCCCCCTCCCGAAGCCCCCCCATTTGAGAGAGAGAGCCCCAACGCAACCTCGAGCTGCTAGTAATCCCTTCCTACTATTTCCCGTGACTCTGTAGCCTGTCAATATAGATAACTTCGATCTTAATTTGGATGCTTCATTTAGGGTGAGTTTTCTGCTATATCCTCCCACACCTCTGCTGCCTGGTTGGAAGCCTTAAATTTGACCCAGTCTCTCCATGTCTCCTCATACTCCTCCATCTCCGTTCCTTCACTGTACCTCAGATATTCCATATGATAGATTTCATCTATTTTGTCGAGCCACTCCCGCATTGAAGGTCTCATACTATCTCGCCAGTGTCTAGGGATGAGACTCTTAGCCGCATTGAGGAGGTGTGGTGTTAGGCTTTTCCGATAGTTATCGGATGTTGTATTGCTACCATGGTGCAGGCATACCCAGGGGTCGTCCGGAATTTTTATTGGTTATCAAGTATGTGGTCTCTCGCACCTCCTCCCAGAATTTTTTAATTTCTGGGCACGACCACCAGATATGCGCTGCTGTCCCAACTTCCCCACACCCCCTGCAGCAGAACTGCGAAGTCTCATCCTGCATTTTATGTGCTAAGTCCGGGGTGATGTACATTCTGGCCATAACTCTATAGTTCATCTCCGCAATCCTATAGTTTACTGACATGCCATTTGCTCTACTCAGAATTCTCCTCGCCTCATTGTCACTGATCTTATTTCCTAATTCCTCCTCCCATTTACCGAGAAATCTTGGCCTGTCTGTCTCTCCCATTTCTATCAGGCTTCTGTATATCCTTGACATTCCTCCCCTCCTGCTTTTCTTTATGAGTGCTTTCTCAAGGGGGTAGAGATCTTCTATTGATCTAATTGGCTGCGGGAGTGACTCCACGAAATGTTTGAGCTGCCTGTATTTCCAGCTGTCCATCACCAACCGAGTTTCTCGTTCTTTGAGATCCTGATAGGTACATAATGTTCCCTGGCTGGTGATGTCCTTAAGTTGGACCTCTTCACTCAGGATCCATCTTCCAGCCACGTCTTCCCTCCCCGGCGGGAAATAATCTGTGCCCTTAAGCGGGACTAGCGGCGAGTTATATTTCCACCTCTCTCTAGTGTGAATTTTATTCCAAGTATTTAACACGTGTTTCGTAATATCAAATGTTTTTGTGTTTAATTTTCTAACTTGTGGTGGTATCCAAATATTTTTTCCCAGGTCTACCCCGCTCCTTGTATTCTCTATTTTCACCCATTGCTTATCCTTATTATTATTAATCCAGTCAGGAATACGTGATAAGATTATAGCTGTGTAATATTTTTTAATGTCTGGTGCTCCCCAACCCCCCCTCTTCTTGCTGCTCACTAATTGTGCATAATTTACTCGTGGCTTCTTCCCTCTCCATATAAATTTTAAAAAAAGTGTGTGCATTTTATTCAAAAAACTCTGTGTGATTGCCAGTGGTAGCATTTGAATTTTGTACGTGATTTTGGGCAAAATTGACATTTTAAGTAAATTTATTCTCCCGCCCCATGATAGTCTATTCCGCGGGACTCTGTTTAGCTCTGTTCTAGTCTCAATAAGGAGAGTCATGAAATTGGCTTGAAACATTTCTTCTTTTGTTGATGTTATTTTTACTCCCAGGTAGCTCAGTTCCTTTACCCCCCCATTTAAAAGGTATGCTCTTTTGGTAGGCCTTATCTCCCCCTATATCTTCTACGACTTCCATTACTTCTGACTTTGTTGCGTTTACCCGGAAGTTTGATAGCCGCCCATAGTTTCTAAGGGTCGCTAATATATAGGGGAGAGTAATCCTTGGGCGGGTGACGTATAGCAAGACGTCGTCTGCGAAGGCTGCTATTTTATATTCATCCTCCCCTATTTTAATACCGCTGATGTCCGGGCTGTGTCTGATCGTAGCTAGCAGCGGCTCCAGCGTCAGCACAAACAGCAGCGGGGACAGTGGGCAGCCCTGTCTGGTGCCATTTTTCAACTCAATGGCCTCAGACAGGGTACCATTAATTTTAACTCTGGCCGTGGGGTGGTTATATAAGGCCCTGATCTTTTTAATCATTTTGTTGCCGATCCCGAATTCCTCCAAGGTATTCCACATGAAGCCCCAGTCTACCCTGTCGAATGCTTTTTCAGCATCAATTGACAGGAGTAGTCCTGGGGCTCCCCTGTCCTTCATTATCTGGGTCACCATTAGAGTTTTTATACCGTTGTCTCTCCCTTCCCTCCCTGGTACGAATCCCACTTGGTCGGGGTGGATCATTTCTTTTATAACCCTTTTCAGTCTTTCTGCAAGGATTTTTGCATAGATCTTTATATCGATGTTCAGGAGGGAGATGGGTCTGTAACCGGAACATGTGGTGCCATTCTTCCCCTCCTTCTTTATGACCGTTATATTCGCTTCTAATGCCTCCTTTCTTATCTCCCAATTTTCCCAGATCCCATTAATGTAAGAGCATAGTATAGGGAGTAGGGGTTCTTCCAGCTTTTTATAATAGAGGGCAGTCAGCCCGTCGGGTCCTGGGCTTTTCCCATTGGGAATATCCTGGATTGCCCTCCTGACTTCCTGGAGTGTCACGGGGGCATCCAGCATGTTACTGTCCTCTTCCGTGATTTTATTTAGGCTTGCCTCTTTTAGGAACAATTTACTGGCTTCTTGCCTATGTTTGGCCTGTTTTGGCTATATCTTGCGTTTTATATTTTATTTCCCCCGAGCTGTTCCTAATTCTTTCGATGTAATTACTTGTTTTCTTCTTTTTTAGGGTCCTTGCCAGGTGTCTACCGGGCTTATTGCTATTTATGTACCTCTCTTTTTTGACCAAGTAGTAAGTTTTACGTGTTTCTTGTTCCAGGGATGTCCTCAGCTCTTCTCTCTTTTGGAGTAGAGTCCTCCATACCTCCCTCCCTCCCGATGTTTTATGTTGTTGCTCTAGTTTGTGAATCTCTCTGGTCAGGGCGAGCCTTTGATTTTTCATTCTCTTATTTCTTTCCCCGCCTATCATAATAAGGATCCCCCTCATGTATGTTTTGTGCGCTTCCCAGATTGTGGCCTCATTTACCTCACCGGGGATGTTAATTTTAAAAAACCATTCTAGTTCCTCCTTTAGTCTTTTTAAGATACCGTTGTCAGCTAAGAGATCCTCGTTTAATCTCCATCCTGTGCCCTGTGCATCGGTTTCCCCCGTCTTTAAGCGTAGACTCACAGGCGCATGGTCCGAAAAAGACATATTACCAATGGTAGCCTCTGCGATTTCCTCCAGCATCCTGTGTTCTACCAAGAAAAAATCGAGTCTTGAGTATGTCCCATGCACGGGGGAGTAGTAAGTGTAGTCTCTTATGTCTCCCTGTTGTATCCTCCAGACATCCACTAGTTGGAGCTGGTGAAGTTTTTTTTTAAGTTTCTCCGGCCACATTCCTCTTTTCCCCCGAGCATGGGACGTACAATCTCTCTCGGGGTCAAGACACAGGTTGAAGTCTCCTCCTACGATTGCTCTCCCCGTCTTAAAAGTCTCAAATTTGGTCAGTATGGCCATTACTGTTCTATAAGTATTTTTATTTGGTCCATAGATGTTCGCCAGGGAATACTTCAATCCGTTAATTTTCCCTTTCAGGAAGAGATACCTCCCCTCCGGATCGGAGAGCCTCTCCTCTAGTTCGAATCTCGTTCCCCCGGCAAACCCTATGGCCACTCCTCTTGCTCCCGTAATTGGTGAATCACTATAATACCATTCTGGGAATTCCCTGGAGTAGATGGTTTGATTCCTATTGGTGCTAAAATGGGTCTCTTGCAACATTACCACCTCAGCCTTCAGGAATTTTAATTCCCCCAAAATATTTGCATGTTTAACACAGGCGTTCAATCCCCTTACATTGTAAGAGATAATTGTTAAGTTAGCAGGCATCTCTCTCTTCTGTTTATGATCTGTTTTCTATGAGACAAGCTCCTGATAATATGGGTTGCGTTGGGCTCTCCCTTACTCCCCTCCCCTCCCCTCCCCCCCCCGTCAACCCCCCCCACCAAAACCCCACAAAGACCCTCCCTCCCTCCCCCTTCCCTTTCCCCTATTTTTTGGGGGTGTATCAGGCCTTGACTTGGCCCTTGAACTATAACCGTGGCTCTCCACCCCCACTCAGCCCCCCGGTTGTCCCCCAGAGGTTGAGCTCGGTGCGGGGTTTGGTCGCGACCGCAGGACTCCATTTCTTGTACAGGAGCTGTCAGCCCCTGCTTTCCCTCCCTCGTGCCTCTCCCCCTCCCCCCCCCGCCCCGGTCACCTCCCCTCCACCGTCCCCCACCGGCCCCATGGTCTACTATATCGTCGCTGAATATACTGCTTGCACCTCTGTACATAATCAACTAATTTTCCTTATTCCTGCTTCTTTCTCCCTTTTTCCTATTTATATATATATTTTTTTCCTATTTATTTATTTATTTATTTATTTTTATTTGCAAGTATACTACTGGTTTCAGACAGGTCTCCAAGTAGGTATTTCCCCTATTGGTTCGTGGTTGGTGTTTTTCTCCCACCAACCCGGGATGTCCACCAGGGGGATTTCTAAATGTTCGCAGAATTTTTGTGTTTCTTCAGGGAATCTTAGCACGGCCTTTCGGCCTTCTTTGCGTCCGATCAGGCAGGCTGGGAAGCCCCAGGAGTATTGTACTCCATGCGCTTTTAGGGTCGCCAGGAGCGGTTTCTGAATTCTTCTCCTGTTTAGAGTCTCTGCTGCAAGGTCTTGGAAGATTTGTAAGTTAATATCTTTATACTTAGCCTGGAGGTTTCTCTTTAAATTAGTGGTTATTTGTTCTTTGTCCGCAAAATTGTGGAATCGCACGATAACATCTCGTGGTGGGTTTCCTCTAACATCAGGTGGTTTCCTTATTCTGTGCACCCTATCCACTTTCAACTTTCGGCCTGCTTCCATTGGGTTCAACAAATCATTAAAAATTTCTTCCATTTTAAGCAGGAGGTTCTCTATTCCATCTTGTGGTTCCGGGAGACCCCTGATCCGGAGGTTCTTTCTTCTGTTGCGATTTTCTTGGTCCTCCAATCTGTATTTGATATTTCTATGTTCGACCTGCATTGCTTCCATCTGATGTTTCATTTTTTGCATTTCGGCTCCCTGTGTTCCCACAATAGATTCCGCCTCTTCAACTCTTTTCAGTAGGTGCCTCATATTTTCATGGACTATATTGATCTCCCCCTTGATTGAAGCCTCCAGTCTAGCGAACATCTCTGCTATTTCTTCCTTCGTGGGAAGTATTCTGCCCTGCTGGAATTCGCCTGATGATTCCTCCGCTATATCTTGACCTATGGGTCTTGTGTCCCCTTCAGCCGTTTGTTTTCTTGTTCCCGTTTTGCCGGCACGCTCCGGTGTCTTATTTTTTGTACCTGTCGCCACTGTTGTCGCTGTAGCCCCTGTTGATTCACTCGGACTCACTTTGCTACCATCATTCGTCATGTATCTCCTGATTGTGCCTGGACTTGAGCTAGTCCTGGGTGGGTTTACCGTGTTCCCTCTGGTTGACTTACCCCTCATTTCCCTGTTTTTTCCGGCCCCTGTAGGGGTAGGCCGCTGGAATATACTGGCCCTGGAGGTAAGGGGGTCTCCAGGAGTTGCCCCAAAATGATATTCGCAGTGAACCTGGGATTTCAATCTTGGGGGTATACTGCTAGGCTGATTGTGCTTGATATTCAAGACAGTCACACAAGGAGGAGACAAGACGGTATGGTCGTAGACTCAGGGACGTATGCCACTATTCCACCCCTGATAGTGATCCCGGATCTAATCAAATGTGGAGGGCTCTGGGGGTACCAATGGCTCTGTGAGTTCGTCATTAACTCCTCCCGTCTTTCCTATCTGCCCCTCCTTCAGTTATGTCCTGATTGAGACCAAATTATTTAGCACTGAGTAGATAGTTTTTGTACATTGGTTTCAAACACTTAGCACTTAATGTTGCATGGTATTACATTGCATGGTATTACAGTTAGAATCATGATTTGAGGCCCAATCCTTTCAGGGATGGGGAGGCAGAGATATCCAAGCAGCTGTAAATCACATTATGGCAGTCATTTACCCTCCTCATGGGTTTAGTCTTTTGCAGAGTCTTACCCTTCCTGGCTCCTTGACCCTCATGGATGTTTCCTGCAGTGCTTAGATTCCCACTTACTTGCTTCTCTGTTGTAATCTTCAATTCCTGCTACATGGACTTCAGCAACTCTTTCAGTGATTTCCACCGCTGATGGAGGTCGCTTCCTACGAACTGATTGCTTTATCTCCGGGAGGGGAAGTGAGACGGCGTCCCCGGCCACAGACCCGGCCGTGATCTCCTCTTGCTGCCACCGCCATCTCCGTGAGTCGCGGTACCGCCTCCACCGCCCTCCTCCCTACCTTCGATCTCGGGAGCTGGGGAGGACGCCGAAGGAGAGGGAGGCGAACAGGGGGATGTCAGCCGCGTGCACCGCGCAGTATGTGCAGTACGCTGGGACGAGAGGGGGGGGGAGGCTAGTGTTCGCTCCGTGTGCGCTTGGTCTGCATCACGGCTGGAGGGACGCCGAGCTACCGCCACACATCTCTAGCGATCCGTCCTCACCCACATCCGGCTCCTCCCTCCCTCCTGAGGCTCAGAGGTAGTTGATGCCACGGCAGCTTGAGCAAGGAATGGTTGTATGTGACAATAGCAACAACCTTTTCTCCGCCCTCCAACAGGGACACTTGACACATGTTTCATGCTTGGCACACGTCCTGAATTTGGTGGTACAGCACTTCTTAAACAGATACCCAGGCTTGCAAGATCTTATGAGGCAGGCCATAAAAGTCTGTGGCCATTTCCAATGGTCATACAATGCCAGTGCTTGGCTGGCTGACATTTAACAGGAATTCAATCTGACCACCAATTGCCTCATTAGTGATATGCCCACCAGGTGGAACTTAACATTGGCAATGCTGCAGCAGCTACACACGCGGCAGAGGCCATCAATGAGTACCTGTGTGAGTATGGCACAAGGACAGGCTCAGGGGAGCTTGGCTTCTTTTCGCCATGCCAGTGGCTACTGATAAAGGATGCATGCACTATCCTGTCACCATTTGAGGAGGCCACAAGGATGGTGAGCAGCAACAATGCATTCATCAGTAACACTGTCCCTCTAGTCTTCCTGCTGGAGCACACGCTTTGTGGCATCATTGACAGGGAACTTGAGGCAGAACAGCGGGAGGAAGAGGAGGAATTTCTTTCCTCTCAAGGCCCCCTTTATGAAGATACCATTCCTGCAGGGCCGCCAAACACACAGGAGGAAGAGGAGGAGGAGGAGGATTATGCCAGCATGGATGTGGAGGATAGCATACAGCAGTCTTCAAGGGATGGTTTTCAGTCCCCAGAAACCCAAGGAGTTGTACGTGGTTGGGAGGAGGTAGTTCCTGACAATGTCATCCTTAGTGACCCAGAGGACTCAGAATCTCATGTCTCTTCAAACTTACGCTGCATGGGCTCCCTGATTCTGCAAAGCCTGCGAAAGGACCCAAAGATTCGTGGTATCAAGGAGAGGGATCATTAATGGCTGGCAACCCTTCTTGATCCACGTTACAAGCGTAAAGTTGCAGAGCTCATCCTGCCTTCGCAGAGGGAGCAGAGGTTGAAACATCTTCAGGACGCCTTGAAGAATAATTTTTGTAACGCCTTTCCAGACCCTGGGAGGTTACCATTTCCTGGTCAACGTGTTTCTGAGGCTTTGTTTGGTCAGAGGAAGAGTGGTGGAGAAGGTGGCCAGCTGACTGTTGCCTTTAAACAATTCTTCAGTCCTCAGCGCCCAGGGCTGTTAGGTTTAAGCAACCATCAGCAGTGTTTGCAATATATGGTGCAGGAATATCTAGGGGCAAGAGCAGACTTGGAGACCTTTCTAACTGAGCATCCACTGGGTTATTGGGTCTTGAGGATGGACCACTGGCCAGAACTTGCTCAATATGCAATCAAGCTACTGGCCTGTCCTGCATCCAACGTGCTTTCTGAATGGACATTCAGTGCTGCTGGAGGGTTTGTGATGGATCAAAAAGTGCGCCTGTCCACAGACTCCATTGATAGGCTGACATTTATCAAAATGAATCAGTTCTACATCAGCAGCTATGAAGCCCCTGATGCTGATGTAACTGATTGAATTTGCTAGGGATCTGGGATCCCTTGAAGACTGCCTATGCTGCCTGTCCTATTCCTGAATCTTGATTATGCTAGCTTCCAACAATATTCTTGGTTTAGGCCACCACCAACATTTAAGGCCCAATTTTTCTGTACCTGTTTGGCAGGTGCAGGTAATTTCAATTTATTTTCAAATTTTTAACAACAGGACCCGTTTCTGCACCCAACAAGAGTAACTGTGAGGGGTTACAGTGTCCAGGCACCACCAACACCCAAGGCACCTGTTTGACAGGGGCATGTAATTTAATTTTTTTTTACAAATTTTTATCAGCAGGGCCCATTCCTGCGCCCAACAAGAACAACTGTGAGGGGTTACAGTGTTCGACACCACTTGGGATGGGCGAACAGTTTAAGCCGAGGATAAGTTTGGCCTGAACATCGCCCATTCAGGTACTCGCCTAACACCCAAACTTTCTGGGCACTTAGTGGGATTTTCGCCCGCTGAGCGCACAGTCAAAAGGTTGTAAGCCCTTCCCCGCTGAGAGTTAAATTTAAAAAAAATGATTATACAAAAAAGAATGTAAATAAAAAAAATTGGGGAAAAAAACGTGGTGATGGACCCTTTGGGTCTGGTATGGATTTTAACCACTTCCCTACCGGCGCATTGTAAAATGTCGCCAGCAGGAACAATTCCTCCCTCCTGCAGCCCATCAGAGTACACGAGTACCTATCTGCAGCCCATGCCTCATAGAATATATATTGGTATGTTTTCTTTCCAAAATGGGGTAATTTTATGGGTAATTCCACTGTCCTGGTACTCCAGGACCTTCAAAAGTGTAATAGGTAGGAATGATATTAGATGTGTAATTTATTCTCCTAGAACGCCTGATGGTGCTCCCTACATGATGGGCCTCTCTATGTGGCCAGGCTGTGATAAAGTCTCACACATGTTGTATCACCATACTGAGTCAGGGGGAGTAGCAGAATGTATTTTGTGGTGTAATTGGAAGTATGCATATGCAGTGTCTGAGAAATAATGAATTTCTTCATTTTCCCAATAATTGTGGGAAAAAATTACAACTTCAAAAAACTCACAATTGCTCTTACTAAATACCTTGGACTGTCTACTTTCCAAAGAGGGGTCATTTGGGGGAGGGGGGGGTTGTACTGTCCTGGGGCCTCAAGAAATGAGATAGACCCTCAGTATATCAGGTGTGATCACATTTTTATGATTTGCACCATAGCTTGTAGACTCTATAACTTTCACACGGACTAAATAATATCCACTAATTTTGGTTATTTTTTTACCAAAGATAAGTAGCAGCATAACTTTGGCCCAAATTTATAGACAAAAATTACTTAGTTGCAAAATTTTATAATAGAAAATTTCTAAATGTTTGCTCTTTTTTTACTTATACTTATAAATGCCCCCTCTCCTGAACCATACCAGGCCTCTTACCCTCAACATGAGGAGGGTGCTTTGGGGTGCCCATGTTGATGGGGACAAGGGCCTCTTCCCGACAACCCTGGCCAGTGGTTGTCAGAGTCTGCAGGCGGGGGGCTTATCGGAATCTGGAAGCCCCCTTAAAAAGGGGGCCCCCAGATCCCCCCCCATGTGTATTGGTATCGGGTACATTGTACTCCTACCCATTCACCAAAAAAAGTGTCAAAAGCCACGGTTGTCGGGAAGAGGCCCTTGTCCCCATCAACACGGGGACAAGGTGCTTTGGGGTGGGGGGGACCCCACGCAAATTTTTTTTTACTTTTGGCATGGAGTTCCCCTTAAAATCCATACCAAACCCAAAGGGCCTGTATGGACTGGAGGGGGGGACCCCACGACATTTTTTAAAATTGATTTTTCATCTATATTGCCAGGAGCTGGCAATACATTACAGCCGCAAGCAAGTTTAAATGACATTTTTTTCCTTTTAGAAATGTCATTACTGCTGCGGCATGTTCTACACATCGCACATATGCGCCACTTTACAGGCAGATTAAGGGGACCCCCCAGGCACGATATTTAAAGGAATATTTCATTTTTATTGTTTCACTTTAAGCATCATTAAAATCACTGCTCCTGAAAAAAAGGAAGGAAGCTTCCAGTCGCGGCACTCGCTCGTGAAGAAACGGCACGGGGGGCATTTCTGCACTGCGCATGCGCCGATGACATCATTGGCGCAAAACACAGTAAATATCTCCTAAACGGTGCACGTTATGAGATATTTACAGTACCTATAACTAAGCCTTTTCCTATGCTTACCTATAGGTAAAACTTCCACATAGAGGTTTACAACCTCTTTAAGCTTGAAACCTTTTATAAACTTTTCAATTACTGCTGGAGTTGTGGTTACATTTGTTCTTGCTGTGGGAATTTACAGTATCTCACAAAAGTGAGTACACCCCTCACATTTTTGTAAATATTTTATTATTTCTTTTCATGTGACAACACTGAAGAAATTACACTTTGCTACAATGTAAAGTAGTGAGTGTACAGCTTGTATAACAGTGTAAATTTGCTGTCCTCTCAAAATAACTCAACACACAGCCATTAATGTCTTAACCGCTGGCAACAAAAGTGAGTATGCCCCCAAGTGAACATGTCCAAATTGGGCCCAAGTAGCCATTTTCCCTCCCCAGTGTCATGTGACTCGTTAGTGTTACAAGGTCTCAGGTGTGAATGGGGTGTACTCACTTTTGTGAGATACTGTATATCCTTTGTGTTGCCGTAACAGACACAACTTTTTCTCTTTTTTATTTTTCTTTTCAAAGTTTCTGAATGCTCACTATTATGCAATGTATTTTCTGGGTGACAAGTATGAAATTGCCTACAATAATAATACTTTTGTGGTGTTCTCTCTTTCATGCTTGTTCAGTGTATACTGAATCACTCGTAACAATTTCCAGGGGCAAATTTAAATAGTTCTATCCCATGCTTGCGATTCTGAAAAGAGTGGGTGGCAGTCCATATATAGTAGGCTTTGGATGGTTCTTGGTAAATATGAGAACAGCTTAGCTGCCCCAATTTTAGCCACTGCTGTTGGGAAGTATGTATTTATTGTATGCATTTTTAGCATTTGTGTGTGCTTGTACCATGGCAGAAGGTTTTTGTCTCTTTGTATATATTCATATTTCTTTTTTGTTTTTCTTTTCTCAGAGAATGGTTCTTCCAACGTGGTTGCAATAGTTGTTGGCTGTGTTTTAGGCTTACTTTTGGTTCTGCTTCTGGTAGCTGCCATTGGTATGTACAAATTCAAGTTATATTGTTTGATATTAGAGTGGGGAAGCTTTTATTAATACACTTTTTCCTTAGTGGCATACCGGAAATCCAAGCAGAAGTCTATTGACAAGAAAGATGACATATGTATTATTTATGAAGACAAAGAACTTGCTAAACTTCGAGGGTTATCCTATGCAGTTGGCTTGGCAAACGCATGTTATGCTGTCAGGTAAACAGTGTAATTAGAATTTATATGAAATGTTTGTATGGATATTGTATGAAACCGTATAATTATAGTTATAATTTGTATGAAATGCTCATATGTTTTTCCAACATCCCACTAGCTTATAGGCCCCCAAAAATTGATACCTTAATCCACACCCATAAATATATGCCATACTCTAAGCCAGTCATCTTTTGTTTTTAAAATACCATGGAGACATAATTATATATTTTTTACTTTACAGGGTCTGTGATACATCAAAGACTGTGTATGTATAGGGGTAGGTTTAGGGTTGCCACCTCATCCCTTTAAACCCGAACACATATTAATTACACAGGTTCTGTGGCGGATTAAGGTGGTAATTAAACTCACTTGGTGCCTTATTCGCATTCAGTTAGCCTCTGAACCCGTGTAATCAATATGTGTTTGGGTTTAAAGGGATGAGGTGGCCACCCTAGGTGTGTTGCACAGGAGATTATGTATAAATTTATGTAATGACAACAGTAACTTCCTAAGCAAATTTCTCAAATACCTAAACTTGCTCACTTCCCCAGTGTTTTATCCCTTTAACCACTTCAGCCCCCGGAAGTATTTGCGCTACAAACAAAAAAATAGCGACAATTTTGAAAAAAACGCATTATTTTTTACATTTTGCTATAATAAATATCCCCAAAAAATATTTAAAAAAACATTTTTTTCCTCAGTTTAGGCCGATACGTATTCTTCTACATATTTTTGGCAAAAAAAAAATCACAATAAGCGTTTATTGATTGGTTTGCGCAAAAGTTATAGCGTTTACAAAATAGGGTATAGTTTTATGGCATTTTTATTATTAATTTTTTTTTACTAGTAATGGCAGCGATCAGCGATTTTTATCATGACTGCGGCATTATGGCGGACACATCGGACATTTTTGACACATTTTTGGGACCATTGTCATTTATACAGCAATCAGTGCTATACAAATGCACTGATTCCTGTGTAAATGACACTGGCAGTGAAGGGGTTAATCACTTGGAGGCTAGGGAGGGGTTAAGTATGTCCTGGGGAGTGTTACTAACCATGGGGGAGGGCGTGGCTATGTGTGACACGTCACTGATCTCTGCTCCCGATCACAGGGAGCAGAGATCAGTGACACTGTCACTAGGCAGAACGGGGAGATGGTTGTTTACATTAGCATCTCCCCGTTCATCCTCTCCGTGAGGCGATTGTGGGTATCCCTGCGGTGATCGAGTCCGCGGGACCCGACTCATGGAGCTCCCGGCCGGCGCGCACGCAATGGCATGGCGGCAAATTTAAAGGGATGTACGGGTACGCCCATTTGCCCAGCCATGCCATGCTGCCGACGTACATCGGCGTGCGCCGGTTAAAGACCCTGTGCTCTTTTTTTAAATGCCTCTTTATGCGTTGACATATCTGATTGGACTCAGTCTATCCAGACAGTACGGTCACCTGCTGACTTGGCAACATCCACAGGCATCTTATCTAGGGTTGCCACCTTTTCGTCAAGCCAAACCCGAACACTTCAGCAGCGCACGCCAATTTTTTTTTTGTAGTACATTAAATGTATTACCTCTGTACAAAGCAATGCACAACAATTTTGTGATTAAATAACATTTCAAATCATATGGAGTTAATTACAGGAGTTCCCCTTTACATCAGAGTCAACATAGTTCCCCTTCTACATCTGAATGCACAGGGTTTGTTCCCCTTTACATCTGATTCTGCAGTTTTCCCTTACATCTGAATCCACAGAGTTTCCCTTTATATCTGAATCTACAGGAGAGGAGTGCGGAGGGTATGATGGGGGTAGTATGTACAAGACTCGGAGAGGAGTGCGGAGGGTATGATGGGGCAGTATGTACAGGAGAGGACTGTGGTGGGTTTGATGGGGGCAGTACGTACAGGAGAGGAGTACAGAGGGTATGATGGGGCAGTATATACAGGAGAGGAGTGTAGTGGGTATGATGGGGGCAGTATGTACTGGAGAGGACTGTGGTGGGCATTATGGGGGCAGTATGTACAGGAGAGGACTGTGGTGGGTATGATGGGGCAGTATGTACAGGAGTGGAGTGTAGTGGGTATGATGGGGGCAGTATGTACAGGAGAGGAGTGTAGTGGGTATGATGGGGGCAGTATGTACAGGAGAGGAGTGTAGTGGGTATGATGGGGGCAGTATGTACAGGGGAGGAATGTGGTGGGTATGATAGGGCAGTACGTACAGGAGAGGACTGTGGTGGGTATGATGAGGTCAGTACTTACAGGAGATGTGTACGGAGGGGATGATGAGTGCAGTATGTACAGGAGAGTACTGTGGTGGGTATGATGGGGCAGTATGTAGTGGGTATGGTAGGGGCAGTACTTACAGGAGAGGAGTACGGAGGGGATGATGGGGGCAGTACGTACAGGAGAGGAGTGTGGTGGGTATGATGAGGGCAGTACGTACAGGAGAGGAGTATAGAGGGGATGATTGGGGCAGTATGTACACGAGAGGACTGTGGTGGGTATGATGGGGCAGTATGTACAGGAGAGGACTGTGGTGGGTATGATGGCGGCAGTACATACAGGCAAGGACTGTGGTGGGTATGATGGGGGCAGTACTTACAGGCTAGGAGTGTGGAGGGTATGATGGGGGCAGTATGTACAGAAGAGGAGTGCGGTGGGTATGATGGGGGCAGTATGTACAGAAGAGGAGCGTGGAGGGTATTATGCGGGCAGTATGTACAGAAGAGGAGTGTGGTGGGTATGATGGGAGCAGTATATACAGGAGAGGAGTGTGGAGGGTATGATGGGGGTGGTATGTACAGGAGAGGAGTGCGGATTGTATGATGGGGGTGCTATGTACAGGAGAGGAGTGTGGTGGGTATGATGGGGGTAGTATGTAAAGGAGAGGAGTGTGAAGGGTATGATGGGGGCAGTACTTACAAGAGAGGTGTACAGAGGGGATGATTGGGGCAGTATGTACAGGAGAGGAGTGTGGAGGGTATGATGGGGGTGGTATGTACAGGAGAGGAGTGTGGAGGGTATGATGGGGGCAATATGTACAGGAGAGGAGTGTGGACGGTATGATGGGGGCAGTATGTACAGGAGAGGACTGTGGTGGGTATGATGGGGCAGTACTTACAAGAGAGGTGTACAGAGGGGATGATGGGGGCAGTATGTACAGGAGAGGACTGTGGTGAGTATGATGGGGGCAGTATGGGGAAGGATTTTTTGCAGTGTCTGTGGGGTGACCAGGGAGCGATGTTGGGAAGAGAAGGGAAGGTAAGTGACCAGGGAATGATGTCCCTCAGCTGGGGGGTAGAAAGCAGCTCTGAGTGGTGTCTGTATGAAGTGGTCTGGGGGTGATGTAAGCTGGGGGGAGTGGGGGGCTTAGAAGTGGTCAGATAGCGATGTCTATAATTAAAAAAATTGCATCCACTACTATATACAACAATACTGCTCAATAAAAACAATCTGGTATAAGGAGTACATATCTATATACTGTAAGGAAGATGTGAAGGTAATTGATGACCATTCATGTAACCCTGTGTTATCCAGGCTCTGAGTCTGTACAATCAGAAGTTACACTTACACCACATACACACAGGTTTACATGAATGGTCATAAATGACTTCACATTATCTGGACTGAGGATTTGGGGATGTTTGTACAGACAGACAAGTGTTCAGGCTTAGAAGTTATCTGTCAACTGTGATAGTACTGCCTACTCCCCACCCCCACACACATTATCTCTTCCAATTCTCCTGTCAATTTAACCCTTCACTGCATCAGCAAAGCAAAAGCTCCTGAAAGTTTACAGCTTTCCACCCCAGGAGACTTTTGTCATACAAAAAAACTCAGCTCACCTCTCCCTGCAAGTAGTGTGAACAGCCATCCCGACAGTAGTTACAGTGAGCTGTAAGAGAGAGACAGAAAGGAGCTTTGGATCCTCAACACACACCACAGGCACAGTGTATTTAGAAGAATTGCTTCTTCTGCTGTCTCCACAGTGGCAGGTGTATTAATGTTCACCCCTGCCCGAATGGTTTGTCCCTGGTCTGCGCTGAGTAATGTGCCCGGGTGTCAAGCAGTACAAAACTCGGGCACATGATTCAAGACCCGGACTGTCCGGTTGAATTCTGGACAGGTGGCAACCCTAATCTTACCTCTTCAATAAGACACAGACGTTAACTCTAACGTAATTTTATTTCCGACAATTGTAGTACAGAATATTCTTTTCCAGTCTTCTGAAGTGTAAAAAAGCAATGACTTTCCTAAATCCTGTCTCTGTGAATCACTAACACTGACTAAGAGAGCATGGAATAAATGTAGGGATGGGGGAGGGGGGGTTGAATAACAATATCACAAAGTGAACAAGTTGAAATGGCCAGAATCTGCCACTAGATGTCAGCATGCTACTAAAGAATGATAACCTAATGCAGATCAATGCAAAACATAATAAATACATGAGTTTGTGGCAAAGCGCCCAGCAATATGAAATCATATATGTTGATGTGCCAGAAATGCACTTGGTTCCTATGTAGTAACAACTCACAGCATTTTTGTGAATTGAGTGTTAGCCCTGCCCAGTTTTCTTTTGCTAAACTACTGAATCATGCCCCTACTTTTTATGTTCACAACAAAAAGACTAAGTCCTCATGCACACAGGCTGTTAAAATAACGTTATGAAAACGCCAGTATCTTTGCAGTGATTTTTTTAAACTTTTTTTAGCTTTTTTCAGCGTTTTTGCAATAGCGTTTTTTAGCGTTTTTGAGCGTTTTTCCGCGTTAGCGTTTTTAGCGTTTTTTTTTTTTTTCCCAATGGAACAAAAACGTTAAAAAACGTTGGTGAATGACGTTTTTGAGCGTTTTTGAGCATTTTTGAGCGTTAGAGCGTTTTTACAGCTGAAAAACGTCTCTCAGAACCCACTGGTCCTGGGTTTTTTTTACAGCTTAAAAACGCCTATGCCACTTGCAGCTCAAAAACACCTAGGTGGGCATGAAGCCATAGACTAACATAGACAGGCCTTTTTAAGCTTCAAAAAAAGCTCAAAAAAGCAGCTGTAAAAACGTCCGTGTGCATGAGGACTAATTGTTCTGTATTTCTAAATTAGAACTTCAAAGGTTAATTAGGCTCCTTGAGTTAACACAGAAGTGTGGACAGTACACAGGGCAGCTCTAAATTTCAAACACGATCAATATGTATTCTACAAGAGCCAGATTCAGTTAAAGTGTACCTAAACTCAAAAGCAAAAAAGTAATTTATTGCAACGTACCAATCCTTATAGGTGGTGGCTGCATTTGTTTTCTTTTTTTAGGCTTTTTTCTCTACTTTCACCTGCCAGCCAGTAAGTCATTAATGCTATACAGTAGATATGGATTAAAAAAAAAAGCAAAGGAAAAAACCCAGAAAAGACAAATAAAGAAAAACTCAATATATTGAGAGCCCCATTCAGAAAACCCCTAAGTTTATGATCTATTATGCATATTTATGCACTTCCTGGTATTGTATCTAAAATGTGTCTAAATCTAAGAACACAAATACAATGTAATGTGTATTACCAGTCCTTAGATGTTGTGATGTCATTAGATTTTTCCTTTATTTTCACCTGGTAATTCCCTGTCCAAAGGTGGCAATGCTTCCTCACTACTATCTATCTATTGGGGAACAACATTGTCATTCTAGGACAGAAACCATGTTGAGACGATTCAATATACCCCCGCCTCATCTCCATAACCTAGGAGTTCAAAGAGGTGAAATGGGTTGGGCTGATATATTGCAAAGTGCTTAGGAACGAGCTCACTGGATCTCTGGCAAGATCCACAGGTATTTTTGCCCTTGCCAAACAGAAAAAATATGTTGAACATATTTGTGTATGTTCAACATATCTGACAGACAAAAAGGTGCAGATCAAAGACGTTTTTTCCGTTAGGGTTTATGTAAATTTTAACAGGAGATCATTGAAGTTTCTTCACATTTTACCATGTTTTGACTATGTAGCAATCACAAAAAATGACAACATTTTCTTTCCATGCTGTACTGGTCTTCACTGTCTTGCAACCTCAGCACCTGGCCCTTATGATGCTCCAACAGGTTCTGACTGGGGATAAGCCAAACTGCTCAGTGTTCTGTTTGAGCTCGTTTTTGAATAGAAAATGCATTAGGTCCCCCTAAAAATTCATACCAGACTCTTAATCTGAGGATTCAGCCTGGCTGGCCAGGAAAGAGGGGAGGGGATGAATCCCTCTGAAACATACAGGTCACATGTCCTTAACATTCATGTTTGAGAACAAAGGTCTTTCGACACAACCATGGCCCAGTGGTTGTGGGTGTCCTGTAGAGAGGTTGCTTATCCAAATCTGGAGGTCCTCTCTAAAAATAAAGGGGCCCCAGATACCCCACCATGTGAATGAGTAGGGGTACGTAGTACCTCTACTCATTCACAAAAAGAAAACAAACTAGACATAAAGACATCCAAACGTTTGTCAAGTCCTTTATTAAAAAATAAAAATCACCTAAAAAAAGCCCCTCGTAATTCCATGGTCACAATGCCATCCACCAACTCACCAATATTAGAAACCTGGCAGACACATGACCGATCCATACAGTACTGCTTGCCAAATGACAGCTCCTTGAGCTGTCATCAGCTATATAAGGGAATAGGCATACATCATCGACCAAATGTGAAGAGTGACCATATTTGGGCAGTGGTGTCACCACTATCCCCACCCCTTTGCTTATGTGAGTGGCGATTCCTGTCTATGTAAGCCAATGTAATGGTGAAGGCAGTGATTGCTAGAGACACAGTGAGTGCCGACACCTGACGGAACTATTGATTGACAGTGAAAAGCAGCCATATATAGAGGCAGTATAAATACTGTTTCTATATATGATACTCAGCTCCCACCGAACAAGGGGCCAAATGGGTAGAAGTTTTGGCATTCATCTGCTATTTCCTAGCCTGGACCAGAGAGCAGTAATCTTTTAAATATTGGAGAACAACTTTTATCCCTGGATCTGGAGAACCCAAATTAAATTGCAGTGAACCAGAAGCCTGCAATTGGTTATTGACCTTCATAATGATGACATCAAGCATGAGACCCAGAGATAGAATGGTTATTCCTGTGGCTGTGAATAATAGCCCATTTTTATATAAAATTACTGTTTCTTTTCATTTATTATTTATTTTGAAGAAACCGTTTGTTAGGTTTTTCTGCTGTTTAACAATATGGGATAATTTGGGACTAGCATGTGTTCACTTCAGAAACCTAATCAGATTCTGGGGAAAGCTCTGAGCATTCATTCTTGAAAAAAAAACTTTTAGAGTTTGTACTGGTCGCTGATTATTATAACAATTGATATAATCAGTAGTTTTGACACAATTTTTTTCAGTACTTTGCCAACAAAAAGTGAAATGGAGAATTTACCTAGCTTTCCTCGGGAGAATTTAACCCTCTGTAATTTCTTGGGAAGTGGAGCCTTTGGTGAAGTATATGAAGGAACTGCTAAGGATATTCTAGGGCCTGGGACTGGGACCAGCAAAGTAGCAGTCAAGGTATTACAAACAGAAGTAATCTGCAAGAATCTGCAAAGATTTTAATTTACATTTAGATTTTGGAAAAAATTGATTTTTTGCAGCTCGAATAGAAAACAGTCTACCCTTTAATAAAGCAGATTTGCAGCTTATAATTATAATTTACTTGGTTATATTTGGAAAATGCTACCTAGTTTTACATTCTGATGCAAGCATATAAGATTAATTGAAATAACTGTCCCTGCATATACAAACTAAGGTTAGGGCAATTAAGAAACAGGTGTTCTTTAAAAAACAAAACAAAAAAAAAAAAACATGCTGTACAGATTGACACCCAGTCTTGATCAACCTATTTACAGGTGGTAGATGTCTGTAAATGTAACATATTTGCCAGTGGAATTTCTATTTCCAAATTCTTCCTTTGGTTAAGAAATAAAAGTGTCACTAGAGCACTAGGCACTAGGCACAGTATACATATTATATCACCTTAGCAAAAAGAGCCACAAGTTTGCTGGCTACCTGCCATGTGGATACCAATTGTTTGTCCTATAAGAATGGAGCACAAAAAAGTAGTCCATTCTTTGAGCTGGGTGATGATGGACACTCGCCTCTTCTGCTTCTCATTGGTCCAGTGATAGTACAGCGGAGGTTGCTGACGAATGGTGCTGTTACAGTGCAGATTGTTGACCAGGTTGTGATGTCTAACTGGGATGACTGTAACACAAGATCCGCTGCACAACATTTCTTGGTAGTAATAAACAACTGATATATAAAACTATTTATTTCAGCAGTGTGTTTATCTCTGTGCCCAGAGTTCAGCTTTATATTTTAGAAACATAAATTTATGCCATGGCTTTAGGTTGTAGAATTACAGGAAGCCTATGCGAAGAAAATACAATAAGCGATATTGCTGAACTTGCCTTTTAAAATGATGGCTGGCTGGCTGTTATCCTAATCCAAAGGCAGCTCTTTCTGAAATACTGGCCCAGAACAAGTATGAAGACTTTACTCTAAATTCACCATCTGCATGCCTATTCCAAGTTAATGATTCAGAAAGTATTCAAACCATAAACAACGAGGCAACTAACATTTTATCGGTGGCAGGTTCCATAGTCTTTTAAGTTTCCCTTAATACATTTCACAGAAATTCATTGTAGTATTGTTGCATGGAATTTGCGACAAGGCAATGCTTTCTTTTAATTAGTGAGATAATTAACCAAAAGGGCATGTAAATCTCCTAGAAGCCAAGGCTTCAGTTCTGTAATCATTTATTTTTTCAGGATGAAGCCAGCAACAGATTTTGGGGGTTATTTACTAAAGGCAAATCTTGGAAGTACAGTCACTGTAGATCTGAGGGGCATATGCAAGGAAAATAAAAAACAGCATTTTTGCTTGCACATGATTGGATGATAAAATCAGCATAGATTCCCCTCATTTCAGATCTTCCCCTCAGATCTACAGTGACTGCACTTCCAAGTGCACTTGTAGTGAAAAGTGGATTTGCCTTTAGTAAAACAACCCCATAGTCCGCAAAGAGCTCCTGTGCAGGAGCAATTATTGCCCTTCCCTATGCATTCACCTGCTATTTACCAACACTTACTTATTATGTACTAATAGAAGAGTAGCCTTTGTGATACTTTGAAAATTATGCAATTGGGGTCAGAACTCAAGCATGTTCAAAATGTGTTAAAGGATGGAGAAGCCTCCTGTATGACTTCAGTGCCTCTCGGGGAGTTAAGAGGTGTTTACTGCCTGATACAACTTTAATATTACAGACCAGAAATACAGTTAGGGCATCATGAAGAACATCTCCCACTTATCATCTGCCTTCAAAAATTGCAGATTAAAGGTCTATATGACAGCAAAAAGGTTTCCTGGAACCTGCCTGACCCACATTTTATGTAAAGGACTCCTCTATCCCAAATAGAAGTTGTACAGATGCAGTCTGCTAAAATAGTATGTCTACCCTTGGATGGGATCATCTAAGGATGAAGAGACAAACACCTAACAGGTTCCTTTAGGATTGTCTTTTGATTTTTCTTTATTGAGCGATCAAGAGGGGAAAATCATGTTTAGTCCTTAATAAAATCTATTTTTAAGTATGCCTTTATAGATTACTTGCACCATGGTTATGGCTAAGGGTTCAAAATAGCGTTGGAATAAATGTGCAATACCCAAACTTTATAATGTGTGTGTAAATGCCTTAATTATCCTGTTTACCACATTTTCTATTACTGTTGTGTTGAATAGACTCTGAAGAGCGATGCAACTGATAATGAGAAGGTAGAGTTTTTGAAAGAGGCCCACTTGATGAGGTAAAGTCAAAGATCATAACTGCACTTTAAATATAATTTAATTTAAATTGTCTGGTGTAAACTGATGACACCGCAATACATATAGTGGGGCACATACAAACTACCCAAGAAAGGGAGAACAATTACAGTCAAGACATGGCAAAGGTGCAACATACATACATCTTAAAATTTAATTTGAGAAATGAAAATGCATTGTTGACACTTAGTCTGTACAAAAGCAATTTCTCTCTAATGGGTCTCAGGTTTACTTTGGACAAAGTAGTCCAATTACAGATTACTGATGAAACCTCATATTGCAACATGACTACAAGTACAATGTTTCTCTATTGAAACAACTTTATATACAGTATTATTGATAGGACCCCAATGTACCAAGGTAATGCAAATAACAGCAGGACACTCCATGTACTTATACAGAACAGACCAAATTGAACTGGAGATATTAGTTTACAGTCTGAATTTAAAGGATATCAGTATGGATTAAATCCATTGCACATCTACACAGGAAATAACAATATATGTAATTAATTCAGTTTCATAAAAAAACAGTACAAGGTTAATAATAACCTATGCTTCTGCATAGTAACTCATGTATTGTTTTCAGTATTCCTGGGACACTAATCGGGAACAAGCATGCAGACCAGGAGGCTCAGTCATTGATTCAGATACATTTTTAGGAGGTTAGCAATGGATTTCTACACATGTCCCGTAGCACACAATTTCTTTATCAAATGTAACATTACTAGGTTTATTCAGTACTGCAATTAAATAAGCACAGGTAATGTACAACATGATGTGAAGGAAATATTTACTAAACGGCTATGTATTAAATGTATTTTAGTTAAAGGAGAAGTAGGGCCAAAGCTTTTTGGCCCTACTTCTCCTATGGATCACAGGAGTGCAGTTCTTTCTGCACTCCTGCAACCTGTTTTCAGTCACTCAGCTGGTCCAGGCTGGGGAATGATCCCAACTTTACAGTCAGGATCCACCCAGATTCCTGGACTGGCAGCTGACTCACTCTCTCAGCTGCACCACTGGAGAAGACTGAATCAGCTGCTCCCTCCCTCCTCAGCCCAGCGCTTCAGTGAGCGCTGGAGGGGTAGAGCACAGAGCAGTCACCATGTCTCTGCTCACAGCAGAGGGGAGAACTGACCGATTAGCAGTGTTTGATTGCTCAGTTCTCAGTGCAGAGAGGGTGGGGGACAGATGCAGCATCCATCCAATGCTGCATCCACTTAGGTGAGTATAAAGGTTTTTAGTTTTTTGTTAACCCCATACTTCTCTTTTAAGAAGAATATAAATTATCATGATAACAACATAACAGTCTCTGACTTTGTGTCCAGTCAGTTCCATCATCCTAATATTCTGAAGCTACTTGGAGTCTGCCTTTTTAATGAGCCGCAGTACCTAATCTTGGAATTAATGGATGGTGGAGATCTACTTTCATACTTAAGAGGAGCACGACCAAATACTGTTGTAAGTTTATGTGTTCTCTCCATGTGTTGCAAACAAATACTTGTCTAAAATATGCCGATGTATGCCATCCTTGTGTGGTTGAAAGTCACAATTGCCCCTCCACCAATCACAGAATGCTTTGCATTCACCAAAAACAATGCAAGGCGCTTTGGGAATGGACAAGCTAATCAGATAGTGACATGCTGTGATCTTAAGTTTCAGTGGCAGATGTTAGGCTCTGACCATACTATACTGTTCTATATTTTTACTGTGAAAATCGCAAAAAATATTTCTGGGTGGAGTTCAGCATTAAGGTTCTAAACCCTAACTGGATGGTGATATATCAAATGTATGATATTTATATATCTGATATGTATCATATATTATAATGTATCATAACAATTGCCAGATTTTTTTAATAGTAAAACTGTGTTTATTGAGTTTTCATTTTTTTATGCATCTCAATGCTGCTAATATCTTACAGCCACCTTCAGGCCTTTTCTGTCTGCATACACCCTCTCCTATCCCTCCTACATTAGCTGCACATCCTTGCCTAGGACCGACTTTCTGATAGTTACACAGCTGCCTGTAGCCTTGACTAGTGGCTAATCATGTTGTAAAGCGCTGCACAAACTGTTGGTGCTATATAAATCCTGTATAATAATAATAATAATGTGACAAGATGTCAATGCAGGGGCACAAAGGGAAGACAGTGACAGTGCAAGAATTCTTTCACTAAAAGTTGCATATTTAAAAATATTCAACTTTAACTTTTGAAGTTACATTAACAATTTAAAGCCTAGATGAGATTTTAGTGATAAAGTTTAGATCTATTTTAAGTGGAATGTTTTTTTTTTCTTTTTGGTATCACATGAGATTTGTAATTTAATTGAAAGTGTAATATTTATATTAGCTACATTCCAATCTTATCAACATGATGCATTTTAATTTTGACTTCCGTTGAACTACATTAAAAGTAGTTTAGTTGCTATTAAGATGCATGAAGCCTGGTGATGACAAGCTAGAAAAAGGAAACCTTTGCTTACGCTACCTCTTACTATGTAAAGAGTTCAAGTCATAAATCATATAAACTGGCGTCATGAGAATGTTGTGTGAACATTAGTCAGTTAAATGAAAGGCTGGTAGCTTTCACTGTTCTCCTTTCAATTCTTCTAGTATGAAGACCCACTGCTTTCTTCCATGGATCTTCTTGACATATCACTTGACATTTCAAGAGGTTGTGCTTATTTGGAGAGATTACATTTTGTACACAGGTACTACTTTTGATGCTGTAACTATGACTTTTTCATTTTTCTAGATAAGAAAACAGAGCAGTAGAAAAATTGTTGTAATTATCTGGAGCTAAATAAGAACATATGCAAAATAACATTTTACAGTCCTAGTCAGTACTTGTGAAACGACATACATACTGTGTGTAAAGCCTCACATGAGTACACTCCTTTCAACAATTGTTTTCCAATTTTCAGCCAACAAATGTTGGATGACATGCTAGTAAATTTTTGTCAAACGACAGCTCCATGTCAGATTTTCGGATGGTCAGTACACAAATCTGTCACACAAAAGTCAAAACTACAAACATGCATGCTAGAAATCAATGCTCACCAGACATGAATTTAGCAGAAAGGGCCCAAAGGGTGGCGCTCAAGAGCTGAAATTCCTCGTAGTAAGACACTATGTTCGTGTTTGTGGCACGACAATTTGTGTAACGTTAGTATGCAAGACAAGATCCTGGCACACGTCCTTTTGACAAAAAGCAGACGATCAGTTGTCCATCAATCGTACTGTGTGTACGCATGCTTTACACAAGGTTACTTTCTGCTTAGCAGTCAATCCCCTGCGATAGAAAACACCTGATTTCAGTTCACAGCAGTTGATGATCTGTTAGCTGAATACTGGACCTACCAATCCTTACAGGTCACGGATGGAGCTCCAACCTCAAGACCTCACAGCAACATAGCATTAATTATGCCTTGACTCCCACGTTATCCAACACAGGTACCCAAGGTCCCAAATCACCTTGGGTGGGACCAGTATGTGTGAAAATCATCACCCATGCCATTGCACTGCGTCGCTTTAACTGACAATTGCGAGGTTGTGCGACGTTGTACACAAACAAAATGTCTTTCCTTTTTTCCCACAAATAGAGCTTTCTTTTGGTGGTATTTGATCACTTCTGCGGTTTTTACTTTTTGCCCTATAAACAAAAGAAGAGTGACAATTTTGAAAAAAAGATATTTTTCACTTTTTTGCTATAATAAATATCCCAAATTTGGGCAGCACAGTGGTGTAGTGTTTAGCACTTTTACCTAGCAGCAATAGGGTCGCTGGTTCAAATCCCGACCACTACACCATCTGCCTGGAGTTTGCATGTTCTCCCTGTGCCTGCGTGGGTTTCCTCCGGGTACCCCGGTTTCCTCCCACACTCCAAAGACATGCTGGTAGGTTAATTAGATCCTGTTGAAAAAATTGGCCAAATATGTGTATGTGTTTGTAAGCGCGTCGGGACCCCATGGGGTAAAGGACCGTGCTATACCACAGATGGACACCGGCAGCAAAGTTTGCATAGGTAGCGCTATACAAGTCACTCATTCATTCATTCATTCATTCCAAATTAAAAAAAAAAAAAACAACAAATTTCTTTATCAGTTTAGGCCGATATATTTTCTTCTACAAATTATGGTTAAAAAAAATCTCAATAAGCGTATATTGATTGGTTTGCGCAAAAGTTATAGCATCTACAAAATAGGGGATAGATTTATGGCATTTTTATTATTTTTATTATTTTTACTAATAATGGCAGCAATCTGTGATTTTTAGCAGTACGGCGACATTGCGACGGACAGAATGGACACTTTTGACACATTTTTGGGACACTTGACATCAATACAACAATCAGTGCTATAAAAATGCACTGATTACTGTATAAATGTCACTGTCAGGGAAGGGGTTAACACTAGGGGTGATCAAAGGGTTAAATGTGTTCCCTCAGTGTGTGTTCTAACTGTGGGGGGGTGGGACTGACTTGGTGAGGAGGCCGATGTTTATTTCCTATATACTGGGAACCACAGATCAGTCTCCTCACCCCTGACAGAATGTGGATTTGTGTGTTTACACACACAAATCCCCATTCTCGCTCTGTCAGGAGCAATCGTGGGTGTCCTACGGACATCGCGGCCGCCGGGCACGTGCATTGGCTCCTTAGGGACGCGGCGGGTGTGCGCGCAAGCCCCCCTTATATACTCCTTAAAGCTTCCACCATACAGCTACAACGATTCGCACAGGAGTACCATTCTGCCGCCGTTATTTGACGGCGGGTAGATGGCAAGCAGTTAACTAGTACCCCTACCAGAGCCCTAATCATTACAGGTGTCTGCTTTCTCTTCTTTATACACATGTTCTTCCATCAAGAATACTCTCCAGACAAATAAATGAATGTCCACACAGGATTACCATTACCTTTTATCAGACGGTAAATTCTTTGCTTGTATACAATAAAATTACAAGTTTCGAAAGAAGAAAAAGGATTTTCCCTTTTCATTTCTTCCCATAACTGAACTCTATAGGGAGACGTTCAAGGTGCACACCATTCGTAGTGTTCTTCTTCCAATGAAAGTGCTAATAATATTCCTCTCACATATTGGCTTTTGAACAAAATCACATATAGTGACTTTAACCTAGGTTCATAAATGTGAGCTTATGTGTATGTGCACTTACTGTTTTCTTTTCATCTTTGAACTTTTATAAAACAAATACAAATTTCCAGGAGAGTGACCTAGTGCCCTAAACACACTATGCTTCCATTGGGAGAAGACAGTGATTATAACAAGAGAATGTGGCAGGCTGGATTTACCCAAGTTAATCGATTGATCAACTTGGTACATTCAGCCTGCCAATTAGCAGTTCGAATCTCGGACGGTTCCTGCTGGTTCCTGCTATGTACGCTTTGTGGGCACAGACACTTAAATTAACAAATGGCATATAAATAAATATTTAAATATATTTATAAGGGTTCAACTCTGTTTGTTATGTAAGTGGCAGCTTTACAAAGTGCTTATTCCAGCATAAAATATTTCTGCAAACAAAGATCTGTTACGTTTCAACAGAGACATCATCTCCTCCCCTCACATTTGGCAAGCAGACTGAGGAAAAAAAAGAGGGGCTGGCGAGCTACACGCAAACTCTACACTGTTCTCACCTGCACAACCTATTTACCTAAAATTTCTAATCAGTGCTTAGGAAATTAATTTCTAAATTATCTGTTCTTGCCCTGGGACTGTCAAGTAAAGCCCCAATCATTATAATGAACAGGAGAAAAATGTGCCTAGAGGAGAGAAAAAACTTTCACAAAGGACTCTCCTTTTTGTCCTGAAGTGTTGTCTTCAACATTATGCCAAGAAAACTCAGTAGAATGTGGTAGGCTCCAGAACTCTGCATTTTATGAATGACATGTAAAATACAACACAGTATAATGTAATAACAGTAATGTCCTGTGGAGAGTGTGGCTTGCAATATCCGCCCTCCAAAATAAATCAGCCCTTCATGTCCTTTTGACTGGTTGTCTCTATAGCACCAAAAAGCACCATTTTCAGATAAACTGCATCTTCACTTTTCTCCTCCTAATGATTATTCCAGAAAATGTGCAAATCACAAATGTGTACACGAAGAAGACCCAGAAACCAGTTATTTTATGTCCTGGTGATATATGACTTAAATATTAAAAAAATACTTTAAAAAAATATTTCTAGTTACTTATCTAGACCATACTACCTTAGCTGCATATCTCCTTACTGATAATGGTGCACAGCTTTTTTCTCTTTTAAAGAATATTGTTACTTAGCACATACATAGATGAATGAATGATGAATCAGGTTGGTGTGCCAAAGAATACATTTTTTTTCATTGTCAAAAATCAAGATTGATGGTAGCTTTTTACATTACAGTTTTTCTCCATTGTTTTGGCTCATTTCTTGAAACAGAAATGACATTCTCAAAACAACATGGACAAATCTCCAAACCACTTGGCAATTGTTCACAACTGAATTGAATTTCTCACTCATTTCATCAAAATTGCAAATGTCTCAGTACATGTCTCAATGTCTCAGTACATCTTTCAAATGATTAAGTACAAGTAGCCTACATTTAGCACAATTTCCAAGTGAATAGATCTTGTTGATCTAAACTGATTGTCAATTCTCAGTCTAATGGTTGTTCTCTCCAAAACGTGTCAGCGTCATTTCATTGTTTAAGTCATCACATGCACAATAGTCTGTTCAATTGTCAAAATTATTCAGGAACAAAATACCATGAATACCATATATGAATCTCTTGGAACATTTGATAAAATGATTACAGCAATTGACAGTCAGGTGCAACTAGAACTTGACTAAGGGTCCATTCACACTAGGGCGGTTTGCAGGCGCTATTGCGCTAATAATAGCGCCTGCAAACCGACCCAAAAGTGCCGCTGCTTTCATTCCAGAGTGAAAGCCCCGAGGGCTTTCACACTGGAGCGATGCGCTGGCAGGACGGTAAAAAAAGGCCTGCCAGCAGCATCTTCGGAGCGGTGAAGGAGCGGTGTGTAATACCGCTCCTTTACTGCTCCTGCCCATTGAAATCAATGGGACGGCGTGGCTATACCGCCAGCAAAGCGCCTCTGCAGAGGCGATTTGCGGTGGTTTTAACCCTTTCTCGGCCGCTAGCAGGGGGTAAAACCGCCCCGCTAGCAGCCGCATACCGACGGTAAATCGCCGCTTACAATAGCGGCGCTTTACCGCCGACAACGCCCCCGCCCCAGTGTGAAAGGAGCCTAACAAAGGAGGAGTCGGAGTTGGTCTCAGATGACCAATCAAACAGTATGTTTAGTTACCTGACAGGTGCTGTCCATGATTGTAAATGCTGCCAAACATGTATATATAGAGCTTGACCATGCAGGACCAGTACAATTTCTGAACATGGAGGCACCTGGCCAAGTAAATGAACAAGGGAAACTGCCTGCTCGAGGAAGAGGAAGAAGAAGAGGAAGAGGAGTAAGGGTGAGTGGTGGTGGAATAGGGGGAAGAGGCAGAGGAGCACAAAGACACCATGCTGTCCCTGATGAAATTCGGGCCACAATTATAGATCATGTCATCAACCATGGCATCACAATGGCGGAGGAAGGTCGCCGAGTGCAACCTAATGTGCCTCGCTCTACAGTCTTCTCTATCATCCAAACCTTTCGCAGGGAAAACAGGTATGTAGTCAGTCAATGATGGAATTATATAATGTATAGGACAGGACACTGTGCATAGAGCAACAAATATGTTTATTTACTCATTTACGTATTCATTTAGTGTGTATGTGTGTGTGATAGGCCTACAGTATTACAGTATCTTACCTCAGTGGGATGTTACGTATGATACTAACAATGACAAGAAAAATATTGAAGAAAATAAACTATGGAATAGTATGGAATAGTTTATTTTCTACAATGTTGATGATACAGTTTACAGTAGTATTCCAGTCACTGTGCAGTGATGCATTGGAATTGTGGTAAAGTTACTGTAAGTAAAACAACAATACGATTACATTGGTAACTCATTCTGTATGGAATACATAAGGTATAAATTACGAATGGAGTGTTGTCCTTTGAATTCTATGTCTAGGATTGGACGACAACCTGGCACGGGTGGCTGAGGAAAACTTCTCAATGAACAACAAGAACAAGAGATCTGTAACATGGTGTTGGCAAATAATGCCATCACATTGAGACAGATCTGCACTGCAATCCTACAAGACAAAGCCATATTCCAAAATGTCACTCTATAAGCATCTCCACAATGGCCCGCATATTGAAGAAGCATCAGATGACAATGAAGCAAATTTACAGGGTACCATTTGAGAGGAAATCTGACAAAGTGAAAGAGCTGCGGTACCAGTATGTACATGTAAGTCAGTCACTGGTTGTCCATCAAGATAACCTTTTTACAACTACCATAAGCAGTGGTTCCCAAAATGTATTGGTTTCAGTACCCACTTACCTGATTTCTGAATCTAGGTAATCCAGGTATGAAAGTATTTGATTTACGTATCTGATTTATAAACATTTTGTCTAAAAACTGCAGCTTACTGTATGATGCAATTATCATTATAATCCTTATTTTGAAGAATATAACATACAATACAGTAAGAAAAAGGGTCAAAGAGCTGCAATTACAGTAGTGCCTCCCATGTAAATCTATCTAATACTGTGGGTTTTACTGTAACATTTCAGTAAGTCTACTCATTGATAATTTATCCCCTCCCCTTTCTGTCAAATACCCCCTGTAGTACCTCTGCATAGGGTACATGTACCCCAGGTTTGGAACCACTGGAATACTGGCCAGTAATATATTGAACTTGTTTAGAACATTCCTATGTAACTGTCTGTAACTGTAGTGTATGACTCTTCTGTATGACTGATTTGATGTTTTCTTTTTTTACTCTATTGTAGAGAATAATGGCATTGGAAGGAAATGAGACCTCTCACATACTCGTGTATGTGGATGGGGCTGGCTTCAACCTGGCCAAGGGCCGAAGACGTGGCCGAAATTTTATTGGCCACCGGGCCACGGTGGATGTCCCAGGCCAGCGAGGGGGCAATATAACTATGTCTGCTGCCATTTCTGAGAATGGTGTGGCCACTCACATCCCCAGTCTTGGCCCATAGAATACACAGAAGCTCTTCTTGGACCGCCTTCATTTGGATTTGATCCCTGAAAATAAGAGAGGTCTCACAGGGCCTCACCTACCACAATATATAATTGTATGGGACAATGTGAATTTCCACCGTGGCCTGCTTATAAGGGCCTGGTTCACTGCTCATCCAAGGATGGATATGGTGTTCCTACCACCTTACTCTCCTTTCCTCAACCCTATTGAGGCGTTTTTCTCGGCTTGGAGGTGGAGAGTGTATGAGCATCGAGCTCAAGATCAGAGGTCCCTGCTCCATGCAATGGATGCTGCCTGTGAGGATATTACAGGAGATTAGTGTAGGGGATGCTCTGATGAAATCCGATTGGCGGATGAAACGTGTCAGCATGATGCCATCACGCTACCCATAGCGTTCCCACAGACCTCCAGATCCACCCACCGGCCCAGGCATCACTGGCCTGTAATTACAGTAACATGGCCGTTTGAAACTTCCCGGGAAACGGAACGAGCGGAGGACTGAACGCTTTAGAAAACCCTGCTTTATTCACCGCATCTCCCTGGGCGTACACCTTCTACTTACCCTCAGTACGCCATCAAAGGATATGCACAGCTGAGGACCCGGCGGAGGACGGGAGACAACTCAACTAGCCAGCTGGAGACGGCATGAGCCTGAACTCGGTCCGGTGATGTGTCCTGATGCACCACAGAGTCAACACTGGGTGAGATCTAATCTGTTTGTGTTCTGGACAGGGGACAGTTGTCTCAATCAGTGCATCCACCCAGTATGAATGATTCACTAAATGAGTTACACTGCTCAGCCTGATTCAATCCGCTACGGCTCACCATATCCTGCAAACAGGAACTCCCATTCCCTGTCATCAGCGCTGCGAAATATTGATGGCCCAGGGTGATCTTACAGTAACTGACCAGGACTGCAGTATCCAGTGACCACGCTACTGTTGAGTGAGTACAGGGTCTTCCCATTTCCGTTCCCCCCCATCTTCCCCTCCTATCCCCCCAGTTCTTCTTGTTCCTACATCTATGAGGACCTGATATCTAGGTCTACTGCATTACCATCCACAACCCCACATATCTCTCCTTTCACTTACCATCTGCTGTTATCATTTGATTTACCAGGACTTTCAGTTATCCAGCAGATGAAAATTTTGTATCTAATCTGAATTCATTCTTGTATATCTATCTTGAATGAATTCACATGAGGTGTGTGTGGTATATGTGAGTGGTGGCCATCTGTGTCTGTCAATGACAACGTTGTCATTTTTATATTGGTGATGGTACCTGTTTTTACAGTATATTATTGGATTGGTGTTTATAGTGTATTTTCAACAAAAAGCATTTCATATACGTTTTGACCATTGCATGTTCCTCCTTGATGAATTACCTTTCCCTTTGTTTTTTGTAGGGGATGGTTGCGACATGCACGCAGCTTCTTCCCTTGTTGCATCGCAAGGGAGGATATACGCTGCAATGTTGATGAGAATCTGTGGCCAGACAGACAGCAGCGTGTGGATGGGCAGGAGGGTGAGGACGGTGGCCAGTGAAGAGATGTTACAGTAGTTGTGAAACTCCAGCTTTATTTACAGCATTGTAGGCTAAATGTAATTTTCCTTGTTTTATGTTTGTGTGTTTATATTTCCGTATATTATGCTGTATACATTTTCTTTTTACTCTGATGTATGGAAGTTACTTTGTGAGTGAATGATAATGGTTACAATACTGTAAAGTAATTTTTCCTTGGCAGTATGAGTGCAATGTGTGATGTAAAACCTTGGAGGCTACTCTTACCCTAAAATCTTTTCTTTTGTTTCAGTTTTATACACAATTGTATTCAGTTAGCTAGACAAAAACTGTACAGTAACCATTGTCAATGAAGGACTGGGCTAAGACTGAAAGGTGGACATGAGGGATATTTCAATGGTCCTCTGCCTTAGAGACAAAACATCTAAACATTTTGACTTGCAGTGCTTACACAATGCCAAAGGGATGAAGCATTTTGGGGGCACTGACTATTTGAATGAGAAAGAAATTTATTTTTGACACATGAGTGAACTGTTTTGGGAAAGATATGAGCTTTTGAAGGTGAACCATGGTGTTGTGCTGAACCATCCAGGTTATTTTGGCAAAAGCACCAAGAGAGTTGAGAATGTCTGGTCTGTTTCAAGAAATGAGCCAAAGCAATTGAGACGAATCTTTGCCATTTTGGTAGCACTGACTCTTTATATGGGAAAGGAATATGGTTTTGAAGCATGAGTGAACAGTTTTGGGAGAGATATGAGCTTTTGCACGTGAGTTATAGAGTTGTGCTGAACTGTAAGACTGTTTTGCCAAATGAACTTAGAGTTTTGAGAATGTCATTTCTGTTTCAAGAAATGAGCCAAAACAATGGAGAAAAACTGTAACACTCCTGAGCCAGGATAGCTCTTGTCTAACCTACATTACAAAAAATTGTTGCAGTATAATGTTCATTTCTATCTAAAAGCATTTGCATATCTTTGTCCACTGATTCATTTTTGATCATTGTGCTCATTATACATTTTGACTGTTTGTTAGAGACTTGGCTGCCCGCAATTGCTTGGTATCGGTGAAAGAATACAACGACCCAAGAAGAACAGTGAAGATTGGGGATTTTGGACTTGCTAGAGATGTATATAAAAGCGACTATTACAAAAAGAAGGGAGAAGGACTTCTGCCTGTCCGATGGATGGCTTTGGAAAGTCTTATTGATGGGATCTTCACCAATCGCTCTGATGTATGGTGAGTTTTACCACCTCAAATTGTGAACTTATTTTAGAAATAAAAAGGCAAACCTTCATATATACAGTTGTGCTCATAAGTTTACATACCCTGGCAGAATTTATGATTTCTTGGCCATTTTTAGAGAATATGATTGATAACACAAAAACATTTCTTTCACTCATGGTTAGTGTTTGGATGAAGCCATTTATTATCAATCAACTGTGTTTACTCTTTTTAAATCATAATCACAACAGAAACTACCCAAATGACCCCAATCAACGGATTACATACCCTGGTGATTTTGGCCTGATAACATGCACACAAGTTGACTTGACACAAAGGGGTTTGAATGGCTATTAAAGGTAACCATCCTCACCTGTGATCTTTTTTCTTGTAATTAGTGTGTGTGTATAAAAGGTCAATGAGTTTCTGGACTCCTGACAGACCCTTGCATCTTTCATCCAGTGCTGCACTGACATTTCTGGATTTTGAGTCACGGGGAAAGCAAAAGAATTGTCAAAGGATCTGTGGGAAAAGGTAGTTGAACTGTATAAAACAGTAAAGGGATATAAAAAAATATCCAAGGAATTGAGAATGCCAATCAGCAGTGTTCAAACTCTAACCAAGAAGTGGAAAATGAGGGGTTCTGTTGAAACCAAACCATGGTCTGGTAGACCAACTAAAATGTCAGCCACAACTGCCAGGAAAATAGTTTGGGATGCAAAGAAAAACCCACAAATAACTTCAGGTGAAATACAAGACTCTCTGAAAACATGTCGTGTGGCTGTTTCAAGATGCGCAATAAGAAGGCACTTGAAGAAAGATGGGCTGCATTCCCGAGTCGCCAGAAGAAAGCCATTACTACGCAAATGCCACAAAGTATCAATATAACAAACAGCACAGAGACAGGCCTCAAACCTTCTGGCACAAAGTCATTTGGAGTGATGAGACCAAAATTGAGCTTTTTGGCCACAACCATAAACACTACATTTGGAGAGGAGTCAACAAGGCCTATGATGAAAGCTACACCATTCCTACTGTGAAACACGGAGGTGGATCGCTCATGTTTTGGGGATGTGTGAGCTAGAAAGGCACAGGAAATTTGGTCAAAATTGATGGCAAAATGAATGTAGTATGTTATCAAAAAATACTGAAGGAACATTTGCATTCATCAGCCAGGAAGCTGCGCATGGGACGTACTTGGATATTCCAATATGACAATGATCCAAAGCACAAGGCCAAGTCGACCTGTCATTGGCTACAGCAGAATAAAGTGAAGGTTCTGGAGTGGCCATCTCAGTCTCCTGACCTAAATATCATTGAGCCTCTCTGGGAAGATCTCAAACGTGCAGTTTATGCAAGACAGCCCAAGAATTTACAGGAACTGGAGGCTTGTTGCCAAGAGGAATGGGCAGCTTTAACATCTGAGAAGATAAAGAGCCTCATCCACAAATATCACAAAAGACGTCAAGCTGTCATTGATGTTAAAGGGAGCAATACACGTTATTAAGAACTGGGGTATGTAAACTTTTGATCAGGGTCATTTGGGTAGTTTCCGTTGTGATTATGATTTAAAAAGAGTAAACACAGTCAATTGATATTAAATGGCTTCAGCCAAACATTAACCATGACTGAAACAAAACATTTTTGTTATCATTTATATTCTCTGGAAAATAGCTAAGAAATCATAAATTTTGCCAGGGTATGTAAACTTATGAGCACAACTGCAACTAGATTTCCAATGTTGGCCTCTTTAGAAAAAAGTTATTAGCTGTCAAAAAGTCTGGCATGAAAGCCTTTGATGTTTAAATTGATGTAAATCTAGGACAAGTACAGAAATATAATAGAAGTGATTTGAGTTATGTCTTGTTAGTGTAAGCAAGACACATTGTATATCTATTCCAAAGCCATATGCTCACACTGCAAATTGGTCAAAACAGCACATATTATGGATCAGTTTAATATGGCCATTACTGCCCATAAGATAACACTGTGCTCACACAGTATATCTGGCTGTATGAACAAGTAGCTCCCAGTTTGAAATGGATGAGATTTCTAATATGGTACAAGTACTAAGATTCATCTTTATAGCTCTACCAAAGAGGAAAAGATATACATTTGCAATGTAAATTGAAACTGCACTCTAGGAAGAAAATAAAAACACCAGCGAATGCAGCTATGTATTTATTGCAAAGTAATTCCAGTCTTTTTTTAAATTTTTTATTCAACTAACATAAATACTTGAATTTGACTTGGTAACAGTGTCTTGCAATCCCATGTGCAGCAGCACTTAGACTATGAGAGTTAGAGGCAAAACTTGAGCCAAACAGGTACCTTGCATTCACACTTGCTGACATGGAACATGCTAACAAAAGGAAAGAGCAGAGAGATAACCTAATCAGTCCATTGCTACTCCTTCACTGTCCAGTCACAGGCAAGGGCAGGGAGTTGACAATGATGTGTTGCTTAACTGCAGCAGAGGAAAGTCAGGTCCCAAGCTGGCTGTGAGGTGACAGTGCTGGGTAAACCTCAGGACTGGGTGGACAGAAATTCTTTGGTAAGTAAAGTAACTCTAGTTCCTCAGATGTCAACTTTTAATAATGCTCTGTTATTTTTATGATCAGATTAAAGTGAACAGCTACTTTATCAAGTTTGACTAAAAATTGTTTTTTTTTTAGTATGCTTAGCTATGTTATCAAAAATCCAATCAATTTGGAACTGTGAAAGGTAGTATTTGCTTTGCATCTGCTGCTTACAAACCCCCTGATATACATTATCATCACTTCTTGTCTTCTGTGACAAGTGGACAGTGATCAGGGCAAATTTAGGTGATGACCTGATAGGTGCAAGGGATGTGATAGATACAAGCATCACTTGCAGTGTTCAGGCAAGGATCAGGCCAAGTACAGGAAGAATATCAAATATAAAGGTTGCAGCTCTGCATAGAAACCAATCCGCTTCCAGATTTTATCGGTAAAGCTTAATTGAACAAGCTGAAGTTAGAGCTGATTGGCTACCATGCACAACTGCACCAGATTCTGAGTGCTCCGGTTTTAGTAAATCCCCTCCAAAGTGTGTGTCTGAGCCTGGAGAGCCCTCATTATCATATACATAGGTTTTACAACATCCTGGAAGTTATATCTATTTTGTTAGAGTGGGCCTGTAACTATTCATGTGCCACAACCTCATGTCGGCAGATTCTGGAAGAGGATTGTAAATGAGGACAGGCACATGACTTGTCACCTGTCACTTTCAGTAAGACATCTGCCTGTCTGTGGTCAGCTTTAAGCTAAATGCATGTGGATGTATTGTACTCCATCCTTCTTCTGTAAGATTCTTGAAAACAAACGGGAAAAACAGCTGAAGGATGGGGCGCGGAGTAGGACTGCTATTCTACTATTATTCTCTCTGAAATATGCATTTGTTGCTCATGTAACTCACAGAATCAAAGAAATACAAAACATGTCTGTTGTACTGCACACTGAACGAAACGGACCTCCAAATTATTCTGCTTCTTTTCCTACCTTAGTTTCATTTCATCCTTGTTCTATGCAAGCAGCAAATATATTTTTGCATGAGGAAGACCCTAGATTTATATTCAATTTTCCTTTGCTTAACTGTGTAAGTTTTTTTTCTAATTCAAATTTTGTAGTTCAACTAGTAGACAAATAAATAAATAAATAGTGTAATAAAAATCCACCAATATACAGAATCATATACTCACAGTTGATCCAGAGGAAGGCAAAAAAGATCCTATAAAGCATGGTCCAATTTGCTCCAGTGGGGGAAAAATAAATTCCTTCCTGATCTCCCAGAAAGCAATCATACAGTATATTGCCTGGATCAACAATCCCTGGTGTTAGTACCTTTAAATGTTCAGTAAGGCAGAATCTGACAAGATTTTTTATATATTATCACATATTGATATGATTATTTACATTAAGCTGTTATTGCCCTATTTCAGGACAGGTTTACAGTAATATATCAGGCACAGTATGACATATAACAATATATTTTTGGAATATGTTTAATATACTATAAGAACTGTTTCTCCCAACTGATGTTAAGCCATTTTTTTTATTTCTGTTTCAGGTCTTTTGGGGTTCTCTTGTGGGAGCTCTTTACATTGGGTCAGCAGCCTTATCAAGGTTATTCAAACATGGAGGTTTTACATTATGTACGCTCTGGAAGGAGAATGGATTCTCCTGATAACTGCCCTGATGACATGTAAGTAGAAATTTTTAATTCATTATACCAGTACCAGTGCAAGTTTAAAGCACCATTACTACTATCGTGCAAGTTATCGTAATGTAAAGAATCTAAATAATACTAATTGGAGTTTGCAATTATCTTCAGTTTCAGTAAGTTCTGATACTCATGTAAACATCTTATGTACAGTGTACAAATATAACTAAAATATTTGCTGGCTCTTTAAATAAAATGAAATATCTGTCACTAGGCTAGTTTCCACTGTGAGTAAAACAATTGTGTTTAAAAAAAATGAATATGATGACTGCATGCATTCTATGGAAGCTGCCCTGTTATAATACCAGAAATACTGCTTCATTACTCAGTGGGTAGGCCTGTATATGAGCCACCCTCGATATTTGGAGCTATAAGATACCTACTAGAATATTGAATGACTGGTTGATTGTACGAGGGCTACTTTTGTGTATGCATGTGGTTACTGTTTGATCGCTTTCATTGGCTCTTGCACAATATAAGGATTTGGCAAGCATGCAAACACATATCTTTCAGATTTGTCCTGGGGAGAGAAATGTTGGATGGTCTCCCCTGCCCCTGTATAGACAGCTCAAATGATGTTATTGAATGAATATTTAGGAGATCTCTTTTGAAGGATGCAACCCAGGTTAATAATGAATTGAAAGTTATGAGGCATAGTGGAGATGTGTTACTCGTTACTGTCAATGTCTCATCTTTGTGTACTATTATCTCAAAAATAAGGGTTGTTAGGCTACTGAACATTATTTGAATTTGAATGATTCTCTGCCTCTTATTCAGAAAGAGTCTGTATTGAAATTACTTTTGCTATGGAACATAATTATTTTTAGTACAGGGGGACCTTTTATTTACAACAAAGGGCATAGCAACGGGAGCAAATCTGGCTTGGTGGGAGGAAGGTGTAATTTACGATAACCCCTTTTCTTGAGTTGTTTTGAAGGCAATGTATCGATGACGCCCTCCTTATATGGAGGGGTGACCTTGATTCTTTACATAACTTTATAATCTGCATTAACAGTAACAATTGGGGTATAAGATTTACCCATAAATGGAAAAGGGTTTTACTTAATGTTTTGGATTTGGTCATTTTTAGCAAGGGGGATTGTTTTTTGATCAGAACCTATCTATAATAAAGAGTTAGGAAAGGATACATTCCTATAGGAAGTTGCCACCACCCCTCCTGGCTGAAGACTAGTTCGAGGGGACAGTTTCAAAGGATCAGGAGAAACTGCACTTAGAGGGAAGATTATGTGACACAAGTGGCTATTTTAAAACAAGTATGATGTTTAAGAATAGGAAATGAATGCTGTCCTTAAAGGGGTGGTAAACCCTCATGTTTTTTCACCTTAATGCATACTATGCATTAAGGTGAAAAAACTTCTGACACTGACTGGCCCCCTAGCCCCCCCCCCCAGCCATTGACTCCCACTGCTGTCAATCAAATCCAATGATGCGGCTGCTGGGGGCGGGGCCAAGTCCAGCATTCCGTGTCTGTGCACGCAAATGCTGGACTCGGGAGTGCACCCGCAAGGTAACCCCCAGGGAGAGAGCTTCTTCTAGGGGGTTTACTGTGAGGAGGAGCCGCCGTGGGGACCCCAGAAAACGAGGTTCGGGGCCACTCTGTGCAAAACGAACTGCACAGTGGAGGTAAGTATGATATGTTTGTTATTTAAAAAAAAAACAAAAACGAGGGTTTACAACCCCTTTAATATTAAGCGTGATTCTTTCTTAACCTCAAAAGTTAGACAAATGCACCCTCAAAAAAACCATGAATGGTAATTTTTAACTACATTTTCCTAATATACCGGCTGTTAAAGAAGCATTGGAATGCTCTAAAAAGTGCTAAAATATTGGGATATTTCCTACCGAAACATTCCAATGTAATTTTTGAAAAAGCACAAAAATGTAGGGATCAGATTGCTCCCAATATAGTGGAAAGACCTCATAGGGTCTCAATGTTTGGGGGTTTGAAGGGATTTTTCCCTTGCAGGAGGTGTGGTGTATGTAAATGCTGTACTCAAAACCACGCAGCACATAAGACATAAAAAATCCATGATTTTGTCACATGTTCCACCCATTGTGTTCTTCTCCAGTGCCTGTGTCAGTTGCAGTATGTGGAGAGGACCACACAGGCATTACATATAAGGATAGGGGAACATTTTACTAATATAAAAAAGGCTTTAAAGGATACAGCTTATTTAAGCATTACTCCTTTCATAACACACATCCAACCTTTTTAAGATTTGTCGAAAAAAGATAAGTTCATCCCCACTGGTGCGGGTGCACCTCCAAAGGGAAATACTCAGATTTAAAAATGTTGAGTGGGACATTGGCAGTTGTATCAGTAACAGATTCCAATACAGTATTCTGCCCTCCTTTTAGTACAAACATAAATGTTCCTTTTATTTTTTAGGAGTTTTAATATTTTTTTACTTGAGTTTTTATTGGGGTTTTACATGTGGGATGTTGATGTTTTATGTTGGATGTAAACAGTTAGGATTCACATGCCCCAGACTCCAATGTAATGGCATTTCAATCATGGTTTTAATATTTGAAACTAAAAAAATGTTTGGAGCTTTGGGAGATTTTCTCTATGGCAACAACATGAGTGGGATTTCTTTAGCAAGATTTCCCTTTTGTCCACTAGATGGCAATCTGGCAGTACTTTATAACAATTTAAAATATTTAAAAAAAGTAAACAAAAATATTTTTTTACCATGTTAATGTGTATTGGTTTTGGTTTCGTGTTTTGTTATTTGGACCACTCTGTGTAATGTTCTCTCATGTGGGAGTTGTTGCGGAGCACTGGATCATCCCAATCCTAATTGATATAACATTGACCTTGGAGGTAGTTGGCCAGCCCTCTTCCCCTGATGATGTCAGTTTAGCGAAGAAACATGTTGGGCAGGGCCTGGTCCATTATGTTGTCATGCATGGCGGCTGGTCTCTACATATCTCATATCTCATGTGAGAGATATTTTTAAAAAATGCAAAGGTGTTTTTTAAACGCTACACTATGGGATTTGTCTCTTTGTTCTCCTTATGCTCCATATGAGTTGTGATGTTTTTTTTTTTTGTTTAATACATTTTTATTAAAGGAAAATATAACAAAGATATAAATTACATCTCAAAATAGGTAACATTTTCATACTAGCAATACCATAGATTACAGTACTCATAGATGTCAACGAGTATGTGTAAGTCAAAAATACAATAAGTGTCTCTATAAATATACAAAGAATCAACGTTCTATCTAATTAGACAGAGGATTTTTACTATGTGAGCACTATAATCCAAACGCATTTGAGACAAGAAAAAATAAAAATGTTGCTTTGGTATTTTCATTTTTTGGTAAAAATGAAAATACAGAATATGAAATGATATCGGGGGGAAAGTAGAGAAGGAGAAAAGATAAAGAAGAGAGAAGATGTGAAAAAAGAAAGAGCAAGAAAGTGAGAAGTGCAAGAAGAAATGGTAAAAGGAAGGGAGAGGGGGGTGGTGGGTTGCCGGCATGCATAACCACATATTAAAAAGGTGGGAGAGTTATCATAAATCAAATGTATGATGGCTACGTTTGATTAACAGGTTTTAAGGGGTTTGTGCAATGAGGTCTCTATATGAGGAGGTGGTTTAAAATTTTTTCCAAGGATCCCAGATTAGAGAATGTTTCTTGGAGGTCCCTCTAATATTGTGGGTGATACTCTTCATGAGGTGTACATTGTCAACTGTTTGTAGCCAAACTTTTATAGAAGGGGATACTGCTTGGCCCCATAAAGTGGGAATTAAGGCCTTGGAAGTGTTCAATAGATGAGGGATGATTGAGCGTTTATACAACCTTATAGGGGTTTTTGTAATATGAAAAAGGGTTGCCCAGGGGTCATTTGGTATATTGACATCAGCAATCTGGACAATCAGAGCGCGAATGTCATCCCAATATGGTCGAATAAGTGGACAAAACCACCATATGTGTGCATGAGTAGCTTTGTTCCCACAGTTCCTCCAGCACAATGGGGAACTGGCGGGGAACATTTGGTGCAATTTAACTGGTGTGTAATGCCACCTAGTGAGCAATTTATAGTTGACCTCTGACATTTTTGAGGCTACAGGTGAAGTGTGGGCTAATTGTAGGATCCTATCCTTTTGGTTGTCAGTCAGAGAAAAATTTAGATCGATTTCCTATTTAGTCAGGAAAGGTGGGAAGTCGGGGTTTTAAAAGAGCACTGCGGGCTTTATAAAATAAGGAAATACTATGTAAAGGGGGGTCTTTTGGATGAAATATTACCTCTATATCGTTTAAGTCGCTGACACCCCTAAGTGGAGTAGGAAGAGCGTTTACGAAGTGTTGTAGTTGGTGGTATCTCCATTTATCTAGAAACGTGGCAGGGTTAGGTGCGAGGATCATATGTAATGGTTTAAGTATATTGCCATCTAGAGTATGATGTAGTAAGAGAGGCTCTTCTGACCTCCATGACTTAAAGCCTGGATCAAGGAGGCCTGGCAGAAAATATGTGTGGTTAAGGAGAGGTAATAGGGGAGAATCATAGTTCCAGGAAATTTTTTTTATGTATGGCGTCCCATACATCTAAAGAGGATATGGTAAGAGCCGAGGTAGTACGAGCAAGGTTCCTGTGAGAACGGGGTATCCAGGGAGCTATTGAGAGATCCACGCCACTTAGGAAATATTCAATTTGTACCCATATCTTCGAGTTAAGAGCATATTTCCAGTCAGCTAGTCTGGCCAATACAATCGCTTGATAATATGCTTTAAAACTAGGAAGTGCCAGAACACCTGAGCATTTGGGACGAAACAATAACTCCCTGGATATTCTGGCGTGACTGTTCTTCCAAATAAAGCGGGAAATCATGGATTGTAGAATAGTAAAAAATCCCACAGGAACACACAATGGAAGCATTTGAAAGAGAAAGAGAGCGCGAGGTAGTATGTTCATTTTAATTATATTTACCTTCCCCAACCATGTGTGGGACAGGCTAGACCATTTTCTCAGGTCACCTCTAATCTTGTTTAGCAAGGGAATATAATTGTATCGAAAGAGGGATTGGAGATTAGAAGTAAGATAAATACCTAAATATTTCAAACATTTTGTTTCCCATTTAAAGGGAAAGAGGGGTTTGAGAGAGAGAGCCTCGGACTTAGGAATGTTAATGTTTAAAATTTCAGATTTGGATAAGTTTATTTTGAAGTTAGAAATTGAATGAAACGTGGAAAATGCAGACATCAGATTGGGAATCGAAATACGTGGCTGTTGAATGAAAAATAGTATATCATCTGCGTAAGCTGCATATTTATGGGATCTGTTGCCTATTTGTATACCTTTGATATTACGATTATTCCTAATTGTAGCTAAGAAGGGTTCTAATGTAATAGCAAAGAGAAGAGGGGAGAGGGGGCAGCCTTGCCTAGTTCCTTTGTGTAAGACAAAGGGGTCACTTAACGTACCATTAATTCTAATTTGTGCTGAGGGATTGGAATAAAGGGATGAGATACAATGGAACATTTTAGGACCCAGACCAAAGTGTTGTAAAGTCAGATTAAGATACTCCCAGTCCACCCTATCAAAAGCTTTTTCTGCATCGGTGGAAAGGAGTAGGGTGGGCTGGGCGCATCGCTGAACATATTGGATTAGAGAGATTGCACAAAGGGAGTTATCTTTTGCTTCTCTATTGGGTATGAAACCTGACTGGTCTGCCGAGATCCAGCTGGGTATAAGGGGGAGTAATCGGTTTGCCATTACTTTGGCGAATAATTTAATATCGACATTTATTAATGATATTGGCCTGAAACTGTTACATAGGGTAGGGTCCTTATCTGGTTTGGGAATGACAGTAATATGAGTTGAAAGTGATTCCGGGCGTAGTCCTGAGGATTGCGAAATAGAATTTGCATACGCAGAAAGACGAGGGAGCAAGATGTCACTGAATGTTTTATAATATAAAATAGTGAACCCGTCAGGTCCAGGGGCTTTACCAGATGGGGAGGACTTTAATGCTGCCTGAATATCCTCAACCGAAAAGTCTTCCTCCATTTCTTTAAGGGCAGATATGGGCAATTTAGGAAGATTGGCTTCTTTTAAGTAGGAAAGCATGCGGTTTCTTCTCTCCTTATGAGGAAGATAGGATAGGTCGTTTTTGACATTATATAGGTCCGAATAATATTCTCTAAAGGCTTTAGCAATGTCCGGAGTTGCATGAGCCAATTCACCTGTTGAGAGTTTGATTTTGGGGATAAATGATTGCGACTGTTTAGTCTTTAATGATCTAGCTAATAATCTACTTGGTTTGTTCCCCCATTCATAGAATTTCTGTGACAGGCGTTGGAACTTTCTCTTGGTGTCTAAATTAAGGAGGGATTTTAATTCCTCTCGCTTAAGTGTGAGAGGTTGGAGGTGTTCAATATGCAAAGAGAGTTTATGTTGTTTGTCAAGAACCGCTATCTGCTGTAACACCTGGTCAATTTGTTGACCATGTTCCCTTTTCTTCCGAGCACCAAGCTCAATGAGTCGGCCTCTAAAAGTAGCCTTATGAGCTTCCCATATAATAGAGGGGGAGGTGTCAGAAGGTTTGTTTTTCTTAAAGTATTGCGACAAATGAGAGGCCAACATGGAAACCTCAGCTTCCTTAGAGAGAAGGGAGTCATTAAGTTTCCAGTTGGTGGTATGACGTGGTAGGGAAGGCATGGTCAATGTCATCGACACAGGTGCATGATCTGAAACAGATGCGGTGCCAATGTGAGTAGATTGTAGAAGGGGGAGATGAAAATGGTCTAAGAATATATTGTCTATTCTAGAGTATGATTGGTGTGTTGAGGAAAAATGTGAAAAATCCTTCTCTTTAGGGTGAAGGAGGCACCAGACATCCATTAATTGGAGATCTAGAAGCCTTTTTTTTTACAAACTTCAGTCGTTTGAAAGAGATGTTAGAGCGGCCCTGTGACGTATCAATAGTGGGGTCCAATGACATGTTTATATCCCCCGCTAGGATAGTAAGTCCCTTAGCAAAGTGTGACAATTTATTCAGTATTTGGGAGAAAAAAGCGGGTTGATTATGGTTTGGACAATAAATATTTACAAGGGTGCATTGAGTGTTTCCAATAAATCCTCTAAGAAAAAGAAAGCGACCATGATCATCCGCCAGCATATCAGATAGCCTAAAGGACACATTTCTGCAAAAACCAATGGCTACTCCCTTGGCCTTATTGGTGACCGATAGGCTATAATACCACTGCGGAAAATTAGGTGATGTTAGTTTAACAGGTGTCGTGTGAGTTAAATGCATTTCCTCAAGAAAGGCAATGGAACATGTGGCTTGTTTCAGTTCCCGAAATATTTGGTGTCTTTTAGCAGCGACATTAAGACCCCTAACATTATAGGATACAATCTTTACTATAGCCATTGATAGGATAAAATGTGGACCTTCAGCCTATCATGCCATGCATGCCAGCAGGGAGGGGGGAGTGAAGGGGAGAGAGAGGAAAAATAGAGAGAGAGATAAAGAAAGAAATAAGAAGATAAGCATAAACATAGAGTATATACACAAATCAAAAAACTTGTGGGAAACAAATGAATATCACGCAGAAACCTGCAGTGGTCCCATTGGGGAAAGAGAGAGCAAGAGGCCATCCCAATCCCTGAGCAGGGATTAAATAGGATAAATACAGGGCCTCTCACACTCACCAGCCCCAGAAGGAGATGGGGTTACGCTGTAGGGGAGAGGTAGTGAGGGAAGTGCGCCTCTACAGCACACGGCCTGTAAAGAAAAACAATTAGCTTGTAACTACAAGCAAACAATTAGTTCCAGTTAGGAATATGAGAAACTGTTCATGTAGAACCAGGATCATTATAAATGGTATACATCCTACAAGAAAACATAAATGCAGATCAACTGGGAACGTGAACCAAAGAAGATCCTGCAAGAAAGTTGGGAGTGCCTCAGGAAACCTTAATGTATGGGAGCTGCCATTTTTGTGGCGATCAGGCAGGCAGGGAAGCCCCATCTGTATGTGATCCCATCAGAGCGTAGGTGGTCAAGAAGCGGCTTTAGGGTTCGAGGATGATCCAAAGTATCCTTAGAAAGATCTGGATAGATGGTGATGGTAGCCCTGTCAAAGTCAATATTAGGCAGTCCCCGCATCTTCGTCATGATAGCATTTTTATCTTCAAAGTAGTGTAGGCGACAGATAACATCCCTGGGCTGGTCTGAGTTAGCAGTACGGGGTCTCAGAGCACGGTGCACACGGTCGAAACGTAATGGTGCAGTGACAGGGTTACCCAGAATGGTATTAAAAATGCCTCTTATGGAAGGTTCAAGATCAGAATCTCCAGTTGCTTCCGGCAGACCTCTAACATGTATATTATTTCTACGGTTACGGTTCTCGAGGTCTTCAAGCTTATACAAAGATGCCCGATGGGCAAATGCCAGTTGGGTAACAGTGTCCTGTAGTTCTTTAATGGCTACCGCCTGTGTGTCTTGCCGTTGTTCCGTTTCCTCCACTCTGACCAGGATATGTGACATATCAGATCTAACAGCAGTGATTTCTTTTTTAATGGATTTCTCCAAACTATGAAACATACCAGCTAGTTCCTTTTTGAGACCGCTCATGAGTGTAGACATTTCAGAACCCGCGGGGGAACCAGGATCGTCAACAAGGTCCGAACAATAGGAGGATGCCGGAGAGCTCTTTCTCACCGAAGCAGCGTGAGACGATGGAGAGACACTTGTTCTTGAGGTTCGGGCTTGGTTGCCACGTGTGTTGGCTAAGTATTGCTGAATGAACCTGTAGAAACTGGAGTAGACAGTGATCTCTTGCTTGGACGTTTGACTGTGGCAGACCGGAGTTTCTGCAATTTGGTGGGCATATCTGGAACTATGTAGCCGATAGCTGCAAAGGGCACCTCTTACTCACATCAAATCAATATTGTGCCTACATCAAAATGTTGCTAGCATGTAAAGGAAATCTCAAATAGGTTGGAAGCAGGTAGCATTAAATGTTCTCCAGCAGCCTCGGAGGGGAGCAAGAAAAATTATCTTGAGTAAAAATTTTCTCAGTATCAAAAGCTGCGTAGATGATGCGTCTGCTAAGAATGAGTTAGGTAGCACTGGGAGCAGAAAGATGGCCACTGGCTTCCAGGATTGGACCGAAGCCGTGGGCTCTCTTAGCTGTAATGGCCGACTGGGAGTATCAGTACTGTGCAGGTCTCAGCAGGCTATAAAAAGATCCAAATGCAGAGTCACAGCAGCAGGAATAGGGCCCAGTGTTATATGAGAGGGATCTTACTGATGGGTGAGTGCTGTTAGAGAGTTCTAGTGAGGCAGATAGCAGAGCAGAGTGGAAAGCAGAGTACTCGGAGTACCAAGATGGCCGCCCGCCTCCAGTAGTAGGCCGAAGCCGCGGACTTTCCTGACGGCCGTATCCGGCCGAGTGAGCGCCACTGCTAATATGCCTAGAGCGCTGCTATAGGGCCCAGAGTTCAATGCTCCGCTAGTAGGGCAGTCTGTAGGCACCACCACTAGAGCCGTCAGGGGGATGAATGTGCGGATGGAGTAATACTCACTGTGTCCCAATAATTCCGAGGCCGGTTCAGCAGGCCGCAAAATGGCGTCCGGATGAGGGGAGCCGGCGGCGGCAGAGAGGGACCTCAGACGGTGTAGCGCCGGCACACAGGCCCTCCGTGCAGATTATGGCGATCCGATCTGGTGGCCAGGGGAGAGAAGTCCCTCCGATCCCTCAATCTGCGGGAGATGGAAGCGCAGACCTCGGCCTCCTAGTAGGCCTCAAGATGGCGGCAGAGTCGCAGGGCTCGAGTCTTTCTATAGGCCGCGGGCCAGAAAGTGCGCCAAAAACAGATAATGTCCCCCAAAACAACTGTATAGGGGAGCCAAGCGCTTGAGGCATTAAGATAAAGCTGTAAAAGCCTGAGATGAGCTGGGATGGCTGTGGATTTTAATGTTCAGCACGGAGCTCAGCTTCCACACGTCCTCTCTGTAGCTAGGTTGGACACGCCCCCCATGAGTTGTGATGTTAGATGCTGAGGCACTGAAGTACCTCTGGAGATAAAGGCTGTGTGCCAGTCAGTTACTATTGATCTCTTATAATATGAGATCCTATATTTCTGGTAAGGAGTTTGAGCACTCGTGGGCACCTCAAAGTGGACACCTGTGTGCTTTTGGGCACATCACGATTTTCATAAGAATAAGCGTGTTTGGTTTTGCACAATCGTTTTTTCACATGTTCAGTTTGAGACTTGCACTATAAGCTATTTTGCACTCATTTTTTTAATAAATAATATATATATTTTTTATATATTTCCGATATTTCAATTCTTTGGAATTTACAGCACTGTTTTCACTGACCGTATTGTGCTTAATGAGGTTGTTGTGATCATTTTTTTTCTAATTCCATTTAAAGTGGTAGTTCAACTATTTTAATTTAAATACAAATTTCCATATAGTGTTTTCCAATTGTTTCTAAAAACTGGTGCTATACATTGGATGGTGGCTTGGTGCTACACATTGATTGACTGCTGAGACATTTCTAACTTAACACTGGCATAACATTGCCAGTTCATATCTTTGAATTGTGCATTAGTTGAGACCTGTACTGTTAACTCTGAAGTGACAAGGAAAACAGTTAACTGATACTTTAATGGCTGGTATATTCTTATAAACATCTTAAACTTATATCACAAATTAATATGCAATATATTTTGTCTTGTTTCTTGTGCAAGTTAAACATTTCAATGTACTGTATACCTCACTGAACTAGATTAGCTAGTACATTTCACATAATGGTTTACATGCTAACACTTGACATTGTGTTTTTTATGCTGTTCTTGTAATACTTATGACTTACCTACTGTACTGAATGTTCATTTCACCATTTCATTAGCAATGAGAGCAAAATCAAGTACCAATCAGTCTTTCTGTACTGCAACTTTGCATTTGTAGCTAGGAAAAGATGTGTTTATTAAAAAATAAAAATAAAAAGACCTCTCAGTCTTTAAAAATAAACCTAACCTAGGCTGTTGCCTGCGGAGCCTAAGGCTGGCTTATAGGGGTAAGCTGCTTAGGTCATTATCCTTCTTTTTGTGGGATTGACCTAGCACTCAGCGCCTGTATGTTGCTTCTGTCAGTTAACTACATTGTCTGTTGCCACTACAGCCAGTTATTAATGGAAGTGCTGAATTCTTTAAATTCCATTTATCCTAAACATAGTTCTGAACAAGAAGAGCTGAGGAAAGGGTCATTAATCGTTTCTTATTTCTGCTTCACTATAGCAGATTGTCATTTCCTAAACTATCCATCAATGATCAGTTTAGGGTTCAACGATGAGAAGTGCAAGCCTATTAGAAACCTTGGCAGTTTGTATATGGCTATTTATTAAGAAGTAATGAAGTTAGCTTGTAGACTTCACTAGAAGGAATATATTTCCTTAGGAGATTGTAATGCAATTTACTGGACAGTTTTTCCTTGCAATTAAATAAGTAAACTATACAATTTTTTAAATAACATGAACAATCAATGAAATACCGGTAATTAAAAAATGGCATGACCATGAATAGATACAAATATTATGTGTACACTATTTGAAAAAAAAGAAAACATGTTCCACATGATAAAAGCTGTGATAACTTGCAATACCCTTCACCTTAAAATAAGACAAAACAAGTGCTGCTTTACCTGCCTATGTAACATAACACAAAAATATAACAAATTAATAAATGATTACAGCAAAACATTGTCACAACCTTGTATGTGTCCAAAAAAATGTCCCAATGTTCATTTGTTATATGTTGCAGATCATGCAGTCCCATTATATAAACCTAGATCCCCAAATTAGTATAAAAGGAAATTCCGTCTTATGGCATATTGTTTCCAAACCATTGCATTGTAGTTTATATATACTGTATGTGAAAGCGGAACTAAACCCACCAATTTAGTGGTTTCCCAAAACAGTTACATTCAAGGCATGGCACAGTTGCCTCTGCTCTCAGCTAAACCGTGCAGCTATCAAATGTCTGGTGTCATAACTGGTCATATGTACAGCACCACTGCAACTGCAGAACAAACAGAGGCTAAGATGGCAGCTTCCTTGATTGTAAAGGACAGGAGGGTTTAGTTCAGCTTTAATAAGCAAATGAAACTGCAAGTAGGTATAAGAATAATTACATAGCTGGAGCCATTTTGTTATTGTTTCCCGAAAACGTGAAGCTCTCACTCCTAGAACTTGATGCGAAGCAGCCTGGAACTACGAAAATCACTCATGGACCAGTAATACTGATTTATTGCCAGTGTGTAAGGGATACAATTATGATCAGTGGGATGTTTCTATTGTTAAACTCTTGAGAAGGAAAGCAGAAGTTTCACTAATTTGAGCTGTTTGCCCACTAAATGCAGGACAATGTGGGAGCTTAGTACAGTGAAGAAAAGGGTATAAAGCTGAATCCTCTAAGGCTTTGTACTTTGATCTTTTAATAATTTAAAAACAGGTAAAAATTCACAAATAAACTTTTGAACCAAGAAAAAACATTCTTTAAAGGCCTTGTGTACACTGCTGACTCAAAAAATCAGTGTTTTGAGGCATACAGGCTTTTTTTTTTTTTTTGTACTGATCTAAATGTAGCCCATTGTTCTTAATGTGCCAGTACACAAGGGCATGTAAAGATGCACTATGTATAAATGAGTAAAAGAAATCTGAGTTGCCGGTCAGTATTTTATTTGTGTGTGCATGTAAAACGTTAATTTGAAGAGGTTAAAATCCCTTTCTGTTAGCTAGAAGTTATTTTACTTGTGTATGTGCATACGCACAAATATGCACAAAATAAACACAAGAAATGTTGGCCAGGAATACTGATGTTTAAACATCAGTACCTTGTGCAAGTACCCAAAATGTACTTCCTGATGATAAAATATATTAGTCATATATATATATACATGATCTTAACTCTTAAAGAGATAGCAGAAGGATACATGACATCTTACAAAATATACATCATACACATTTTTTTTCATCTATTTCTGCTACTACACTGAGAACGTATGGAATATTGGTCATTGAGGATGCTTTACTAAAGGCATAAAGATTGTTAAATTAGTTCTCCAAAAAAAGCTAAAGCTATGCTAATTTGCATTACCCAATCAAGTGAAAAAAAAGGATTTTGTCTGAAATAAATGATTAAAGTGAACTACTGAGAAACAGATACTATGAAAATATTTAAGAAAGGTGGAGAGAGGCAGTATTTTATGGCCCAAAGCCATGTGCACAATTTTCTGTTTGCTTGTTTCTCTTTTCTTACCAGCAGAGGGAACCATATATACACAAAGAATTCTAACATGCTTGTGTGTTATTCACTATATTGTCTTTCATTTAGCAGTGTTAAAACACTCAGTGTACAGTAATGAGAACACCAGACATCCTATTTGGCAACAAACAAGTGTTAGCATAATAAAAAGATGTAATTTTTATAATTATTACACGTCAAAATGTTGACATTTATGCATATAATTTATTTTATTTGATATATATGTGGAAGTTTTAAAATACATTTTATCATTGCATACACAAATTATATCATTCTTGTAACCAGATATACTGTATAAGACCTTTAAATTTTTAGTGCTCATAGTATTGCGCATTTTGTTACAATAAAGCACATATCATGAAGCTTCTGACAAATGATTGATGTTTGATTAATGATTTAATGACAAAAACCTAATGCCCCAGGGTCCATTCAGTCAATACCCACTTAAATGTTATAGAGCACTTAGTAAATAAACTGACAGTCGTTTCACAGTTTTATGCCGCGTACACACGATCGGACATTCCGACCACAAAATCCTGGGATTTTTTTCCGACGGATGTTGGCTCAAGCTTGTCTTGCATACACACGGTCGCACAATTGTTGTTGGAAATTCTGATCGTCAAGAACGCAGTGACGTACAACACGTATGACGGCACTATAAAGATGAAGTTCAATAGCCAGTGCGCCACCCTTTGGGCTCCCTCTGCTAATCTCGTGTTTATCTCGTGTTAGTAGAAGTTCGGTGAGAGACGATTTGCGATTTTCAGCCTCGAGCTTTTCAGTTCATTACTGCTCTTCAGTTTGTGCTTGTGGGTTCGTATCTGGTTTTCAGTGCGTGGAGTCAGTTCACATCTGGTTTTCAGTGCATATTTTTATATTACGTATTTGATTTTCAGTGTGTTCTTGTTCGCTCGTTTCTGATTTTCAGCTTGCTCTTCTCAGGCCTTTCTGATTTTCAGAGCGTTCTGTTAGTTCGTTCTGACCAGCCGACCATTTTGCGGGTACGTACTCATCGTAGAGTTTGTGCTGTGCAGGGGCTTGGTGTTGGGGTTCTTACTTTGACCCAAGTCCAGTCCATGAACAGGGTGAGGAGGAATTCATGGACCAAGAATTGTTTGCTCCAGCATGACTAATTCTCTCATATGCCTGAGAATAATCCTGATGATTTCAGGAATTATCTCCGGATGACAGACCCCATTTTTCACCGTCTGTTGGCCCTTTAAATTACGAAGCAGTACACCTGCATGCGGCAAGCCGTCACTCCCGAGCAGAGGCTAGTCGCCACCTTGGCCATTTTCTTCAATAGTTCCAACGTAATTTCTTTGATACATGAGGTGACAATCTCTTCTTCAGATAACTATTTTATGTTGTGGGTCTGCAACACACACACCTTCTTTTTGTTGTTAATGTATGTAATGCATTAATAATAATAATATTCATCATTTTTAGCACCCTGAATTAATTTTTTGGAGTGACGATAATGGCCTGATTGATGCAAATTATAAAGCACTGTGGGTGCTATTTACTAAAGGAAAATCCACTTTGCACTACAAGTGCACTGCAAAAGTGCACTTGAAAGTGCACTGAAACTGCACTGAAAGTGCACTGGTAGTGCAAAGTGGATTTGCCTTTAGGAAATAACCCCCATTGTCACTGTAAACACCAACTTAAGCAAAAAACTGATATTGAGCATTGAAAGAAGAAGCCACACATTGCTGAGTAGAAATGTTTTTACTCTGTGCACATTCACATGTGCATTTAGAGAAGGGTTTTTGAACAAACCAACATATTTTTTGGAATATATATTTTTTTTCGTGACAGTAGAAATATCCTTTTTTGTGGTAAACAGGCATGTTTTTCAAAACATAAAACAATACACAACTCAGGAACTTGCAAAGTTCAACTTTGATAAATTGAAGGCAATATCAGACATTAGTATGTCCAAACTGTGTTGATATTGCCTTCATCAGATGGGGTGATGTTACCCCTGTGAAAGGCAAATTTTGAAGATGCACACAAATTGGGAGTCAAAATGGGGATTTCACTCCTGATCCCATGCCTAAGGTCAACATGTGCTAGCTCCCACAATGGGGGATCAATAGACGTGTTTTGGGGGTACAACCCCTTCCTCTCAGCTACTTGAGTTGGGAGGAAGGGGTTGCACCCACAAAACATATACCTTGATATCCCGTGATGGCAGATAGCACATGTTGACACACTGTGTGCATCTTCAAAATTTGGCTTTCAACATTTTTTAGAAAATTTCTAATAAAAATAAAAAAATTCAAAAATGTTGGTGTGCTTTATATTCTGCCTAAAACATCAATGATTTTTTTGAGTCTTTTTTCAACATCATCGATGTCTTCCTTGATCTTCTGTAAATCCCTATTGCACACCATGATCTCCCCGGTGAGGACGTGTGCACTTGCACTTGTGAAATGAGATTATATTTATTATTATTTATTTATTTATTATTATTTATTAATTATATATTATAAATATGCAGGCATACATCTATTACCTGAAGCTGTGGTCTCAGACACTCACCTGTTGTGGTCACTATTTCGCCCACTTCATAAACCTCTCCTTCCTCCACATCTGTAGGGTGTGGTGACTTCCACTTCTTTAAGAGGTTGGAGGTCCCTGGTGTCCTCTGACGTCCCGATTCTTTTCTCCCCTATGTGAATAAAAAATAGGTATACTTAGCACACAGATATTTGAGGCAAGAAATAGGAATATGAAACATTGCTTGAAGTGTCGTACAATTGTCTGTTTTGGCAGAGTTCCAAGCTGAAGACATGATTTTTTCCCTTTCTTCAAGCTAGAATACTTACATTTTTGGGTAAAGTTTCACACATGAAGACACCCCTAGTATCCACTGGAGCACCTGTGTTGGACACCCTAAAAAGTTTGTTCTGTGTCTCACACTAGTGCTCCTGCGTCCAGCGTAAACAGCTGCTGAGTGTCCTCTCCTTACACTGAATCAAGGTTGCATTTAATTGTAGTTACAAACCCATCTAGACAACAATGTCCTAAACTTATTTTAATCCAAATAGGCAAGAACAAATGTAGTTAACCTGCATCTGCCAAAAACATCATATTAGTGTGCGAATGAACGATGTTTACTACGAATGATTTACTGTTCCCACGAACCTGAAACTTGCCATTTTAAACTGTACAACAGTAAAGAAAACCACATGAAGCAGCACGAACGTAATAAGAAGAATAGGAAGACACGACAAAATACTTACTTTTTTGCAGCACTCTCTTGATTCTTCTGTACTGATCCTGCTCCCTCAATTTGAGGTCTGACCATCGTTTCCTCAGTTGATCCTTGGATTGCCGTACCCCAAAATTCTTTTGCAGACTTTTCACAACTTTAGTCATGATCTTGGCCTTTCTGACATTTGGGTTTGGGTAAGATCCACACTTCCCATCATAGTCGGCCCTCTTCAAGATGTCCACCATCTCTACAAAGGACATATTAGAGGCCTTAAATCTCGGGAGCTTCGTGGCTCTGGGCTTTCATGGTTGTTGCTGTCTTCATGCACTTGTTCTTTCTCCACCATGTGCTCTCTCACTGCGCTGAAAGAGAAGTGGCGGGGAATATACTATAAGGAAGGTCAGGGGCGGGCGGAGTTTCATGCACAGTGTATATAAAGCATAACACGCGTGCGTCATACGTACGATCTGTGAGCAGAGGACTGAGTAGCGGAAGCGCCGATTGTTCTAACGAAGGTACAATTTGAACTTGGGGCATCAGTGGCCTATACTGCTTAGAGATTGAGGCCTATATTGAGACAAGATTATGCGAGGTTAGCCTGACATTAGGGTTTGTCTTGTGTTGTGTCTTGCAGATAAAATGGATCAATTCAATGATCATGATTTCCTCCTGAATTCATTGATTTGTACATAGAGCTGCCCTGTCTGTGGCAGACAAAACACCCCTTTTATACAAATCGACTAAAGAGGAAGGCAGCACTGGATAAATTGCTGGAATTTATGAAGCCGCGGATCCCCACGGCAGACATCAACTATTTGAAGTGAAAAATTGGTGGCCTGAGCAGCACATATAATAGGGAGCGCAAGAAGGTCCAGGATTCCCAGAGATCAGAAGCAGCAGCAGATGACATTTATGTCCCCAGGCTCTGGTACTATGACAGAGTGCGATTTCTGTCAGACCAGACTGAAATCAGGCCATCACTCTCAACCCTTCCTTCCACTCTTCCTTCCACCCCAGCTGAGGCTTCCTACGTACAACCTGGGCCTTCCACCCAGGAAGAAGATGTGGAGGAGCCCAGCTTAAGTCAGGTATAGCATTGTTCAACATATTTCTCAAAATTGTGTGTGATTTATGAACAATAAACTAAAACTATGTCCCTTTTTCATACACAGGAAATCCTTAACCAGGAGGAGGCTGTAGAAAGTGGCAACCAGGAGGTGGCAGGGGAAAGTGTCAGCCAGGAGGTGGCGGAGTTAAGTGTCAGCCAGGAGGTGGCAGGGGTAAGTGTCAGCCAGGAGGTGGCCAGGCCCAGTAGCCTGACCGAATCCCAGGTCCCTCCCCTCCGCCTTCAACAAAAAAGGCCCAGGAAGGGAAGGAGCATGGAGGAGTCAGCACTTAATTAATTTGGCAGGCTTCTGCGGCCCTCAGAACCCCCCCAGTCTTCTTGAGGCCTATGCCTGCATGGCTGCCAATAAAATGCAAGAATTGGCGGTGGGCTAATGCCTCTTTTGTGAGGAAGTGATATATATGGCCCTAAATAAGGGGTTGAGGGGCGAACTCACAAGCAAAACCCACCTGTGTGAGTTGGACCATCCTCCTCCACCTCCTGCCACAACTCCAACACCAGAGCCACAGCCTGGAAGCAAGCGTGGACGGAACCATGGAAGGAAGACAAGAGAGTGATGGCCTGGGTTCAGTCTGGTCTGGCAAGACACAGGCTGTTGTAAGCCCACAGCCTGGGGACATATATGTCACCTGCTGCTGTTCCTGATCACTCTGAGTCCTAGAGCGGATTGTGCTCCCTATTAAATGGACTCCTCAAGCTCCCAATTTTGCCTGTCAAATAGTTGTGTGCCCTGGGGTACAAAGGCTTCGCCAATTTCACCAGTTTATCCAGCGTTGCCTTCCTCTTTATTTTGTTATGACTCCTAATAAATGTCTATTTTTTATCTAAAATCATTGGCCATGTGTTAAAACTAAAAAAAGGACAGTTTGTTTGTGAGTAGGCAGGTACATTTCAAAAAGACAATGTCAAATTAACAAGGGACACCAACACCAACCAATCTCCTTGAAGTTACAAAATACAAGATAATAATGGTGTTGTGGTAACTTGACACACAAAACGAAAAAAAAAATATTATACAGATCACTAGAAAAAAAATAAAAAACAGGAGATCTTGATTTAAAAAAAAAGAAAAGAATATTACTATAAACAAAAATTAAAAACATTATTCTGGAGATCTGGCGAAAAGAAAAATAATTTTATTCATGAGATCGCAAGAAATATTAAAGAAATCAGTTTGTCAGAACTCTGTGTGAATAGCAGCTGCAAAACAACTTCACAATTCTAGCATTATAAAGAAGAAGAGAATGCGCTGCATTGAAAGATTTCAAAATTTGCAGCGTGACGAATGTGCTATCTCCATTACGAACGCTAGTTTTACCAGACCGAGTGCTTCCGTCTCGTACTTGATTCAGAGCATGCGTTGAATTTTGTGCGTCGGAATTGTGTACACACGCTCGGAATTTCCGACAACGGATTTTGCTTCTGGAAAATTTGAGATCAAGCTCTCAAATTTTTGTTGTCGGAAATTCTGACAAAAAATGTCCAATGGAGCCTACACACGGTCGGAAAATCTGATCGTGTGTACGCGGCATTACTCTTACAAAATGACAGATAAACCCCTGCGAAGAGTCATTGCTTCACAAAATATTAATTATCTGTGATATTGCACCTTTTAGTTATTTTATATAACTGGTCTGTGGGACTATATGTGATGTGTCAGTGAAAAAAATACCTCTTAATATCGTTTAACCATATACTGTATTGTCATCTTTCACCCAGCTCATAAGTGCAATAAGACTTCATAACAATCAGATAAAAATGTACAAAATGTTTTAATTAAACTTGGACTCGGGGCAAAGTTAGTCTGCTCACTAATTCTTATATTCATCCTCTAATTCAGATTTAAAGCTGAACTTCAGGATAAGCAAAAATTGTACATAGACAATTGGCATGTGTATTCTTACTTGAATCTTGATGTGATATGTGTATTTCTTCCAGATCTGTGCAGTAATCCAGTGTGAAGCTTTTGCTCTGTGTAGGAACTTCCTGTAATAAAGACTGGTCAGTGCTGCTCTTTCCTTGTGCCAAGTGGCTGGTCTTGTCTCCGCCCCCTGTTTCCCATAGAAAGCCTTTAGTATTTGGGGTCCCTCCCACAGCTTTACTCTCTGAATAGGCTCTGTGGTTTACCGGGGTTATTGCTGAAGCTATGGGCCATCGCTCATGAGTTGCTGGAATGCTTTCAGAAGTGTCCCCTCCCCCCACTTACCTGTGTTTCTCGGGCTTACCGTTTTCACAGGCGCGCCAGAGAAACTATCCGATGGTGCGACCGGCTGGTCACAGAGGCGGACAGAGACCAGATCATCTCTGAGCGCCTCTATGGCCTTGGAGGACCAAAGCAATGTCACTTCCGGTCTAGGGCAGAAGTAAACAAAATTTTTTTTAACCACTTGAGGTCCGGGCCATAGCCGAATGACGGCCACAGCGCGGACCTCAATTTCCGGGAGGCCGTCATGGGACGTCCTCCCCTGTGCACGCGCACTGCACGCACCCTGCAGGGCGCACGGTGTGCGCGCTGTGATCACCGAGTCACGGAGACTCGGATGATCACAGATCCGAGTAAGGGGCCGGTCCCGGCCCCTTACCATGTGATCAGCTGTCAGCCAATGACAGCTGATCACATGATGTAAACAAAAGCTCGGTGATTGGTTTCGTTTTCTCCTCACGCTGACAGCGTGAGGAGGAAAAAAAGCCAATCACCGCCTTATGTCAAATAGACATCGGTCTCGAAGAGGAAGGAGGCACATATGCCTCATCTGTGCCTGCAAGTGCCATCTGTCATTGCCACCTGCTAGTGCCCACAGTGCCACCTATCAATGCCCACAAGTGCCACCTATCAATGCCCACAAGTGCCACCTATCAATGCCCACAAGTGCCACCTATCAATGCCCACAAGTGCCACCTATCAATGCCCACAAGTGCCACCTATCAATGCCCACCAGTGGTGCCAATCAGTGCCACCTAGCAGTGCTGCCATCAGTTTAAGCAATCAGTGCCCATCACTGCCACCCATCAGTGCCCATCACTGCCACCTATCGGTGCCCATCGGTGCTGCCTCATCAGCGTACATCAACGAAGGAGAAAAATTACCTGTTTGCAAAATTTTATAACAAAATATTTAAAAAATTCTGTCTTTTTCAATTTTTTTAACAAAAACTAAAAACCGCAGAGGTGATCAAATACCATCAAAAGAAAGCTCTTTTTGTGGGAAAAAAATTATAAAAATGTAATTTGGGTACAGTGTAGAATGACCGCGCAATTGTCATTCAAAGTGCGACAGCGCTAAAAGCTGAAAATTGGTCTGGACAGGAGGGGGGTTTAAGTGCCCAGTAAGCGAGTGGTTAAATAATAAAAAAAAATATAAATTTTTTTTTTGGGGGATCCTTTGTAAAGAGGACCTGTTATCCTTATTTCTATTACAGGGAATGTTTACATTCCCTGTAATAGAAATAAAAGTGATATATTTTTTTTTTAAATGAATAAGAAAAAAAAAATTAAAGCACCCCCAACCCTCTGTGCTTGTGCGCAGAAGCAAATGCATATGAAAGTCATGCACACATATGTAAATGGTGTTCGCTCCACACCTGTGATGTATCGCTGTAAACGTTAGAGCGAGAGACATCATTCCAGCACCAGACCTCCTCTGTAAGTCTAAACAGGTAACCTGTAAACATTTTTTAAAGCGTCGCCTATGGAGATTTTTAAGTACTGTTGTCTGTTACCATTCCACGAGCGTGTGCAAATTTAAAGTGTGACATGTTAGGTATCTATTTACTCATCATAACATCACCTTTTATTGTACAAAAAATTTGGGTATATATTGCGTTTTTTTTTTCATTAAAGTGTATTTTTTCCCAAAAAATTGTGTTTGAAAAACCACTGCGCAAATACCATGAGACATAAAAAATAGTAACGATCGCCAACTTATTCCCTAGGGTCTCTGCTAAAAAAAAAAAAGAAAAAAAAAAGAAAAAAAAATATATACATACATATATATATAAATAATGTTTTGGGGTTATATGTAATTTCATAGCAAAAAACACTGATTTAACCTTGTAAACAAAAAGTGCCAGAAAAGGCGTGATATTTAATCACTAGCCAACCTGCCGCCATCATTATTCTGCGGCATTTTGACTTTCCTGGGCAAATCTACATAGCTGTACGTCGGCCCTTTAAACAGCCTTAGCAGGCACGCGCGCACGCCCACCGCGTGACGTAGGAGCTGATGCACATGCCCGGCAGACATCGTGGCCCCCGGCATGTGCATCAGCTCCTACGTCACGCAGTGGGCGTGCACCCGTGATCGCTCCTGAGAGAGAGGGAATGGGGCATCTGTCAATGTAAATAGATAGAATCCCCGTTCTGTCAGGGAGAGGAGAGAGATCTGCTGTTTCTAGTGTTTAGAAACAGCGATGTCTCTCTACCTCCAGTCACTACACTCCCCCACAGTTAGAAAGCCTCCCTAGGACACACTTAACCCCTTGATCGCCCCCTGGTGTTAACCCCTTCGCTGCCAGTGACATTTATACAGTAATCAGTGGCTATTTTTAGCTCTGATCGCTGTATAAATGTCACTGGTCCCAAAAAAGTGTCAAAGGTATCCGATCTTTCTGACGCAATGTAGCAGTCCCGCTAAAAATTGCAGATCGCCGCCATTACTAGTAAAAAAAATTAATAATTATAAAAATGTCATAAATCTATCCCCTATTTTGGAGACGCTATAACTTTTGCACAAACAAATCAATATACGCCTATTGCAATTTTTTTTACCAAAAATATGTAGAAGAATACATATTGGCCTAAACTGATGAATGATTTTTTTTTTTTAATTGTTGATATTAATTATAGCAAAAAGTAAAAAATATTATTTTCTTTTCAAAATTGGCGCACTTTTTTTGTTTATAGCGCAAAAAATAAAAACCGTAGAGGTGATCAAATACCACCAAATAAAGCTCTATTTGTGGGAAAAAAAAGGATGTCAATTTTGTTTGGGTACAGCGTTGTGTGACCGCGCAATTGTCAGTTAAATCGATGCAGTGCCGTATCGCGAAATATGGCCTGGTCATTAAGGGGGCAAATCCTTCTGGGGCTGAAGTGGTTAAGAATAAGAAGGTAACCACTTGACCTCCAGAAGATTTACCCCCCTTCATGACCAGGCCACCTTTTGCATTATAACACTGCGCTAGTTTATGCACCGCTGTATACAAATAAAATGCATGTAATTTTTTTCTCCACAAATAGAGCTTTCTTTTGGTGGTCTTTGATCACTGCTGTTTTTTATTTTTTGCGCTATAAACAAAAAAAGACCGACAATGTTCTTCTATAAAACATATCCAATAAAAAAATTGAAAAAAATACATTTAGGCCAGTATGTATTCTGCTACATATTTTTGGTAAAAAAATCCCAATGAGCGTATATTGATTGGTTTACGCAAACGTTATAGCGTCTACAGACTATGGGCTATATACTGTAATGGAATTTTTATTTATTTATTTTTATACTAGTAATGGCAGCAATCAAAGACTTATAGTAGGGCTGCGATATTGCAGCAGACAATCGGACACTAACTGACACTTTGACACTTTGTGGGAGCCAGTGACACTAATACAGTGATCAGCGCTAAAAAAATATGCACTGTCACTGTACTAATGACACAGGCTGGGCAGGGGTTAAGTATCTTGGGTGATCAAAGGTATAAAAGTGTGCCTAGCCAGTGTTTGTGTTTACTATGTGTACTACTTTTACGAGGTGAAGGGCTGGATTTGAGCCCCTACTTTGCAGGAACACAGAATCCATCCCTTCCCCCCCTGTCAGAACGGAACTCTGCCTTGTTTACAAAGGCAGAGCTCCTGCCTGACAATCAGCGAGTGCTGGCAGACATCGACTGCCCAGCACCAGAAGAACCAGTGCTCCCGAGGCACGCACGCGCCCCCTGCAGGCGGAAATGCACAAACACGTATATATACTCCTAGAGCGGTTGAACTCCTGGAGAGAAATGAACCATCTTGTCACTCTGGAAAAGGCCTGCTTGTTTAGTCTCATCCATGTCAATGGGACATGGTCTTACACCAGGCGAATCCTCCTGCCTAGCACTGCAGAGAGTCCAGAGCCCATCTGATGGAGAGACTCTCGCTCCACCACAACAGTTTTTCTCTGCCACCATCAGTTTCACTTTTAAATGGCTTTTGTGGCTTCAATGCACTCTGCTCTCATCTGAAACACCAGTTGTAATATTCAGGGATTTAGCACCTCGGGACCACGTGCAACAGCCAGTTTTTTTAATTGTAAAAGCCTTGATTTTTCTTTAAGCAAACAATATAGAGCTTCCAGCAGCAGACAAAAACATTAGCAAATGCAATACAAGTAAAGGCTTTACCCCAAAGTTAGCAGCATCCAGCTTCAGATGTTTGTCAGTTTGTAGCACACATGCAGCACAAAGCCAGGGCTCCACTCAACTACTCCAACTACTAGCACAAGGAGCTTCCTGCCTTATGTGCTGGAGGCTGCTGAACCCGGTAGGGACCATAGCCCCTGTAGTAAGGAGTGGAGTTCCTTTTCCCACTCAAATGTCACTCTGGACCTCCAAAATTCTGGGTCCTAAATAAGCCACTACTAATGCTTAGAGGACTGCGAGTCAGTCCTCTCTTTTACTTGACCATCACCAGTGAGACCCCTAGGTACCCAAAACATTTCCCCTAAAGGGACCACAACCCAAATATTGGTGCTACTTAGCACCCATCCAGGACCCATCCTTGGCGTCCTGTACAATAAACACTATATTTACCAAAAGTATTGGGATGCCTGTCTTTATACGCACATTAACTTTAATGGCATTCTAGTCTTAGTCTGTAGGGTTCAATATTGAGTTGGTCCACCCCTTGCAGGTAAAACAGCTTCAACTCTTCCGGGAAGGCTGTCCACAAGCTTTAGGAGTGCGTCTATGGGAATATTTGACCATTTTTCCAGAAGGGCATTTGTGATGTCAGGCACTGATGTAAACGATTAGGCCTGGCTCACAGTCTCCACTCTAATTCATCCCAAAGGTGTTCTGTCGGGTTGAGGTTAAGAGTCTTTGTAGCCCAGTCAAGTTCCTCCACCCCAAACTCATTCATCTAAGTCTTTATGGACCTTGCTTTGTGCACTGGTCCAAATCATTTGGTGGAGGGGGGATTATGGTGTGGGATTGTTTTTCAGGGGTTGGGCTTGGCCCCTTTGTTCCAGCGAAGGGAACTCTTAAGGCGTCAGCATACCAAGACATTTGGGAAAATTTAATGCTCCCAGCTTTGTGGGAACAGTTTGGTGATGGCCCTTTCCTGTTTCAACATGACTGCGCAGCAGTGCACAAAGCAAGGTCCATAAAGACATGAATAAGCAAGTTTGGGCTGGAGGAACTTGACTGGCCGACTGTGAGCCAGGCCTTCTTGTCCAGTGTCAGTGCCTGACTTTACAAATGCGCTTCTGGAAGAATGGTCAAACATTTCCATAAACACACTCCTAAACCCTGTGAACAGCCTTCCCAGAAGAGCTGAAGCTGTTGTAGCTGCAAGGGGTGGACCAAATCAATATTGAACCCTATAGACTTATGCCCCGTACACACGGTCGGACATTGATCGGACATTCCGCCAACAAAATCCTAGGATTTTTTCCGACGGATGTTGGCTCAAACTTGTCTTGCATACACACGGTCACACAAAGTTGTCGGAAAATCCGATCATTCTGAACGCGGTGACGTAAAACACGTACGTCGGGACTATAAACGGGGCAGTAGCCAATAGCTTTCATCTCTTTATTTATCCTGAGCATGCGTGGCACTTTGTGTGTTGGATTTGTGTACACACAATCGGAAATTCCGACAACGGATTTTGTTGTCGGAAAATTTTATAGCCTGCTCTCAAACTTTGTGTGTCGGAAAATCCGATGTAAAATGTGTGATGGAGCCTACAAATGGTCGGAATTTCCAACAACAAGGTCCTATCACACATTTTCCGTCGGAAAATCCGACCATGTGTACGGGTCATAAAACTGGGATGCCATTAAAATTCATGTGCGTGTAAAGGCAGGTGTCCCAATACTTTTGGTAATATAATGTGTATATATATATATATATATATATATATATATATATATATAAGATGTTGTGCCTGGACTTCAGCTTTAACATTCATTTTTCAGTAGAGTCTTTTCCTGGTTTTAAACACTGTTGTCTGTGTGAGCCTTTTACAGCTTCACCTACACACTGTAGGTTATACAGAGCAGAGGCACTTTGAGGAGCCTGGTGAATTTATCTGCATTGATAAAACCAGACAGCTTATGGTGAGTCACTGAACTGGACATGGGTTGCTGCGCGCTGGGTCAGAGATTCACAAGGAAGCCAGGCACATATATTTTTCAAAAGGAAAACAGCAATGGCACACAATGCATTTTTGTTCTTTATACTGTAAAATAAAATCTCATATATGTTGGGTCATTTAACCTGTAGCGATAAAAATGTTTTAAAAGAAACCTATGCTTTGCCAATGCTGAGCAACTCTGTAGTTTTGCTTTAATGTCCTCTTCCCCAGCAGCATATACTCTCCTTTCCTTCTCTCCCTTGCTGATCTGCTCAACCATTGGAAGCTAAGAAAATACTCTATACTTCAGAGAAGGTTCTGAATCTCTTTCCTTCTTCTCGTGTGACACCGATTGTTCCAGTGCTTTTCCATTGGGCAGGAGAGGCAGTCATGCCATCTAAGCTTGAACTGGAGGTTTACCTAGAGCTTACACAAGGCTGTCATTCCTCACTGTTGATGGTTGAATAGAATGGAAGGAGTGAAGGAATGGCAAATACATGCTGCTGCTTGGGACCGGCTGAACAACAATAAAATCAAAGCAAACAAAGAAAGAAATCCACAAGTGCTTTTTTTTTTACCACTTCTATCCTCTTATACTTGCTTTTGTAATTTACAAATGCAGCAATTTAGAAATTGCATGAAAGGTTTAGAACTGTGAAACACTGTTTGAAAGATAAAAAAAAACTAGAGATTCAAGACAGAAAAAAATGGCATGCAGACATCGCTGGACTGCATGCATGTAGACGAGAAAAAGATGTTTTTTTTATTGTTTGTCCAAAACTCTCTCAGTTTCATGTTGTTGGAAATAATTATGAGGTATATGAACTAAAAAAAGGAATTAATATACTAAAAACTGTTATCACATGTATTAATTGCGTACTGGTATCAAAATATGTTATTTATAGTATAGGTCTTTTAAGAGAAGTTCTAAAGCGTACTACAATGGTAAATAAGCATATTTATTTTCCAGTTTGGACAGCAATAGTTACTGATGTTTACATGCAGGCGAGAACTAATGTGCCTAAAGCTTCTCTACATATTAAGCCAAATACATTCACATTATTCCTGCTCGCTACTACTATACAATACTATTAAATGAAGTCTGACACTAATGGTATAATATTGTGACTCTATCTTATTTGTATTAAGTTGCTTTACCCATAAATGCACACTGTAGTGACTAGATACTGTTAATTTCAACATTTCAGAAATGTGTGCCTGTGTATATGCACACTGCCTCTTAAACTTTAGCAGTAAAATAACTTTAAAATTGTGATAATTTTGTCACCTCTGCGTGTCCACATTATCCTAATACCAAACATGCTTGTGGGAACGCAATCGTGCCCAGTCTTGGAGGGTAGAGGGCTATTTATGTAATGACCATTTCAAACTGTGCAAATGCCAAAGCAATGGCTAATTCTTTACTAGTGCCAAAAACTAGATCTAGATTGGACTTAGTTCTCCCTATTTGGTTTCTTACCCCCTTTAAAAAAAACCCAAAAAAACTAAACAAAATAGATAATGCTTAAAAACTGTAGTGTGCAAAAAGCAGTGCTGTTTATTAGCAACAAATCAGGAATCAGCTTTTAATGGGTTTGCTAACACTAACTGCTGAAACGGATTTCTCATTGGTTGCCACTTTCCATAAGTCACTGCACACCATTGCAAATGTATTTTTAAAAATAACCACGTGTGCACATCTTTTGCTAACACACTTACCATTATTACGAAATGTTTTTCATTTGAAGTTATTTGTCATTTTTGCTGCTCTCTTTATGAACATGGCTATGCTTCTTCTACTCTAATGATATCTTTGGCTATGCTTGCACACTTGCCTTTTGCCGATTTCTTCTTTAAGGCTATTTTTCCCATTAAGAGATCAACTGACTGTCTCACATTTCACATGCATACCAGATCCATCCAACTTTACTGTGACCTTGTCACTAAACATAGTGTCACATAGCTCACTAACATTTAAGAATACCACACTCGCTGACAGCTTCCTAAACATATTCTTCTTCCATCCCTTCATCAAAGTAACTTTTATACCAGCTACAAGACTGATCTTCATTGCTTGCGCTCTTTAAATGCAATGATGTATAGGTTCAGTTATCGCATGTGTCAGTGTGGTAATAGGGCATCAGTGTGCATATATTTTATAGATCCACAGGCTTTGCTTGTTCCTTTTACTCTCAGCTGATAAAGAATCAATCATTCAATAGCCAAAAATAACCCACAAAAACACTTTTCAGCCCCAGTTGAACTGTTTGATTCTCCCTTTACAGAAAAAGTATTCAATTGGTTTATATCTAGAATAAAAAGAGTCATGAATGTGATTTTTAAAGGATAAATTATTCCCCCAGAATAATAATTTCATATATTTAACCTAAACATCTTTCCCAGCAGTTTGTTGATATACACAGGGGTCACAGTGAACTGGCTCATGTGTTTATGTGTTTGCCCATAACAACCCTTTTAGTCATATGGTAGAACTATTAAAGGTGATCTCCCAGCAGATATAAAAGACACACATTAATGTAGCTCTGTATTCAATTATATATAAATAAATGCAATTTTAAATGCAAGCAGTGTAAGTACCTAAATTTGACTTAGCAGCCTCTAGACAGCCTGTAGAAATCTCTAATAAATAGAGCTCAGACAGCTGTCCTGCACTGTCTATGTGCTAACAATCAACATTTTAATAGGAGGAGAACAAAGTGACAGAGAAATGAACTCATCAGTTTAATGCTTCTCTTTTAGTAACAAGTTACTATTTACACCCATATTTAGGGTGCACATGTAACATGTTAGTAGGCAACACCCCGATCCCCCACTGTGACAGCAGCTGGGGGGTTTTCTCCCCATGCCTGCTGTTACAATTTAAATCAGCTCCACCTGCACATTTGCATCATTCATTTACAGAAATCTGTGAATGGAAAAACTACAAGCCCTGTCTGTCACCGTAGCTTGAATAAACTACTGGCATGCTGATCAGTATGCCTGTAGTTCATTCACACTGCCTACAGCTCAGGAACTGTCTCCCGTATAAATATATGGGCAGACAGCTCTAGGCAGTGGGGTTGATTTACTAAAACTGGAGATTGCAGAATTTGGTGCAGCCCTGTAAAGAAATCAATCAGCTGCCAGGTTTTTTTTTTGTCAAAACTTAATGGAACAAGCTGAAGTTAGAAGCTGGTTGGCTACCATGCACAGCTGCACCAGATTTTACACTCTTCAGTTTTAGTAAATCAAACCCACTGTGAGCAGGAGCCTAACATTGCACCCGTGATCCACTGATCGTGGGTTTAATGCTCTGCAAGCTCCTAAGGAAAAAAAAATACATTCACATTTTTTTACCTGCAAAAATATGTGCTTATCTTATTTTGTCTCAAAAAATGAACTTATGCCGCGTACACACGAGCGGACTTTCCGGCGGACTTGATCCAGCCGACCGAACTCCGTTGGACAATTCGATCGTGTGTGGGCTCCAGCGGACTTTTTCTTCCACAAAAGTCCGACGGACCTAGAAATAAAACATGTTTCAAATCTTTCCGACGGACTCGAGTCTGGTCAAAAAATCTGCTCGTCTGTATGCTAGTCCGACGGACTAAAACCAACGCTAGGGCAGCTATTGGCTACTGGCTATCAACTTCCATATTTTAGTCTGGTCGTACGTCATCATGTACGAATCCATCGGACTTTGGTGTGATCGTGTGTGGGCAAGTCCATTCATTGGGAAAGTCCGTTGGAAGTCCGCCGAAAGTCCGTCGGATAGTCCGTCGGACCAGTCCGGTCGAAAAGTCCGCTCGTGTGTACGCGGCATGAGCCTTTAACTGCAGCAGACAAAAATCATGTCTTCTGCCCTGACAACCAGGGCTGTACTGTGTGGCAGAGCTAATCCAGGACAGGATGGACAGAAATAAAAGTTCTTTGGTTGGTAATACAATTCTAGTATATGTATTTCATTTGTGTGTTTAGCCGTTTGTCTGTAATACAGTTTTAACCATCAGAACTAATCAAAGGCTCAACAGTGTTGCATTAAGGTCTCCCCAAAAAAGCAAGTGTTTTCTTCCATTGCACAAAAGCAATAGTTGCTGTCAACATTAATAATTTAAAGTTGAATGGATGGAGTGTCACCTTCCTGTTTTTTTCTACATGTACCTAAAGATGGAATAGATTGTTCTTCAAACTCTAATTTCATTTTGTATATTTTAAATTCTTTGTTATTAGAATCCAGGAATCAAATTTACCATTGAAGAACATAGTATTTTATGAAATGACATGTATAATTTCAACAGGTCTAGTTTAGTTCAGTTGTGTTTGTTTTAATTTTTTTAAACTGAAATATCAGATGGCATAAAGTCAATGGAATAGAAGAAATCTGTAAGCTATAGGAACAAATACAGAAAAATATATATAAATACCCACACTAAGGTGTATAAATAAATAATAATCAAATAATTAAATGTAATACTGTTGACATGTAAGGTAAAAAACCCCAATAGTAGTGATGCAAATTATTATATTCAGCACTGCTCCAAATTAATATTCTTAATAATCAATAAAATATATCCCTAATAAACCATAATTTATAGTGCAATTAAATAATGTGCAAAATTGTGAAATAAAGTGCAAAACTGCATAAAGTCATTTTAAAACAAAATACACGTGTAGACTTTTGCTTGTGAGGATTCAAGTGCCACTCTGTGCTCCCCTCCTGGGTCCCCACTCACCAGCAATAAACTATAAACACTCAAGGTCTTTATCCAACAATGATCAGGATTTCACCATTGGTTATAAAGGACTCCACAATAAGCCAAGATGTCTCCTCCTTATTATTCCATTAAAAGATCATTTTGACATCCATTTTTTTTCTACTGAAGATCACCTCTGATTGTGAAGTTTTCCTAAAATGCTCAGTATGAAACAACAGGCTTACGTTAAGGCTACACCCACAGTTACTGTTTAACAGAGCAAAAAGGATAGCATAATGTGACAGCAGGCAGGTAAAATCACCTGGTTGCATTCTAGGATGGCCTTTTGCACTTTATGTATTTAATTGCACTATATATTATGGTTTATTAGGTATATATTTTATTGATTATTAAGAATATTAATTTCAAGCAGCGCTGAGTATAATAATTTGCATCACATAGGAACAAATACAGTTATATTTTAAAATAGCCAAATCATGTGACATTGCAGGTCTAAAAAAAACAATAGTGAACAATTATAAATGCATTGCAAGAAAATACCTAATGAATCCTTACTGTCTATACAGTATGATATATCTGTATCACTATGGTGAAAATGTTCCATCTCTGTAATTGGGTAGTGTCTGGAAGTATTAGCTTCAGTGAATATTAGCAGCACAAAAGAAAAAGAAAAAAGTATCACCGCTCAACGGCGTGGATTAATGTTAATAAAATAACGAGTCCCCCTACATTATACACATATGTATACACACACACACATTATATATACATGTATATACACACACATGATATATATATACATATACACATTATATGTATATATGTATATATATGTATACACATAAATATGACAGGGGGACATGCTTACAGTGTTGGGGGGTCTGAACGAGGCATAAGGAAGTTAAAAAACTTCCTCCTTCCCCCTCAGATCCCCCCAGATTTCCTCTTCACTCCCCGATTCACCACCTCTGAGCTGGTGAACCTGGGAGGGTGAATTCTGACTCAGATCGCCAGTGAAGCGGTGACATCACCGCTTCATAAACTGGCCGTTTCTGTGTCATTCAATGAGGATTCTCTGTGTGTAGAGATAATCGGCGGGAGAACAAGTTCAAACATGTTCTCCCCCTATTATCACTGTTTCATAAACTGTTTATGGACTGTGATCAGCGGCGATCCTCGGGATCACCGCTGATCACTGCTTCATAAACGGACTCCAAAGTGAAGTTTTTCAAAAATAATTGGGAGTAGTGGTGGATTTGTAAGACTGAGAACATAAAAGGTGGGAAGATGAAAATAAATTATAGGTCTGAATAATGTAAAACAAAGTTTGGGTTTGAATATTACCAATTTTATATATTTAAATAGAAGCTGAGCTCATAATCTTGAGTTTTCCAAATTAGGCAATCTTTTACTCCCAAAGTATCAAATATATGAGAGTGAGAGCAACAAACCTAATTAAACTCACTACCATTGTTTACTTTTTAACTTTTTAAAGCCCCTAATTTTTTTAACTTTTTAAAGCCCAGCTCCAGCCAAAAGTTTATTTTTCTTTTTTATAGTTTTGAATAAAGGGGGGAAGGATTAGAACATCTGTCGAGGACTCCAGCCAGTGACAGGATCTCCCTGCCATAGTTTCTTTCTCTGCTCCCATTCACCTCAGGTCTTCTGGAGTATATAAATAACTTTAGGTAATCCAACAACTCCTTAGGCGTTCTCTAACTTCTATAAATAAAACAAATCTCCAGAGATTATTATTCAAATACTTAAGAGAATTAAAAACAGAAAGTTTAGCATTTCATTATGTGCCACATACCTTTTTTGGAGGGATGAATCAATACCAATTTTATAATCTGATCATAGCCATGGCAATCTAATATGCTACATTCCTTCTTTCAACCATTTAACTATGTACTTTACAAGTACCCTTTGAGCTGCTCTTATCTGAAGGGAACAGTAACTTCTGTCCAAAGACTTTCAACCTAACCAGTAGACCAAAGGCTAGTAATAAAAAAGCTACAATACTTAACTTTAAAGTGAAAAGAAGGGGGCGAGAGGCTAACCTAGGTTATTAGGGCAGTGCCACATCCAACATGAAGGATAAATATGAAAAATGGTTCCCCTAGGCGGACTTCAAAGGCACTTAGTGCCTTTAAAGTCCGCCTAGGAGAACCTTTTTTCATATTTATACTTAACTTTAAAGGTTCAGGCTTGTGGGCTAACATCTTAATCCTGCCTTCCCACCTAAAAAGTCCCTAACCTGAAATAAGCATGCAGCAGTTTAGGTCTGAATCCTCATTATTACATGCTTATTTCAAGACAGTGACTTACTAAGTAGTAAATCCAGGTTTAGGTTTCCAACCTGCATCTTTAAAACCAAGACATCAATGGTAACATCCTACTTTTATCCTTATTGATTCACTTTAAAGTATAGAATAATGGCAGATTTGTGAACCCATAAAACCAATATAAACCTTTTACACAATAGTACAATCTAATCTAAATACCTGTCAAAAGCTGTCACAAACAAAAAAAAATAGGCTTAGAATCACAAATTGCTCTTGAACTACCAATTGGGGACAGCTGTACATTTTCAATACCATTTTGCTCAAACAACTCTTTCTTTTTATTTACTATATTTGTTAAATTATTATTAAAGCCTGGTGCACATTTATAGCATCAGAAATTCAAGTGAGAAATTTCACATTTTATTGGTGCTGGCCTTTCAATGTTGGGTTAGAGATTCTTTAAAAAAATGATTTAAAGCCCAACTTTTTGTGTATTTCCTGCTCCCTCCCTCCCTGAAGAAAAAAATCAAAACTTAACAATGAACTTTTTTTCCCCCTGGTCTTCAGGCCAGTCTAGTGTAATTATGGGTCCTTCCTCTTCTCCAGTGGCAACAGCTGTGGTCCTTCCTCATGACAGCAAGGCACCTATGTAATGATGTGGGAGCACCTGATTGTCCAGAAATACTGTGAGCCCTGGGCCAGTTTGATAATGCAGCCCTAGGGGGGAATGTCCATGACAACCAGGGCTCTCAGAAAGTGGGTTGAATGATACTGGGTGTAATTGCACAAAGAGAATCACTGGATCTGGATACAGGGAATCTGATGGAGAGACCGCACCAGAGAGGAGTTCAATATTGGTGCCAAAGCTACTTTTTTTACTTTAATGATGTTAGCTAGATTTTGAAGGTTTGTCTAAAAGGTGGAATTAGTTTTAAGTATCTTCACTAAGACAACACTTACACTTACCCTTATTGGGCCCCTTTCTCATGTCACAGCATTTATATAAAAGTACCTACGCAAAACCTCACTATAGGTACACTTGCCTTTAACATTTGGCTATTAATACAGACAAGTGTATAATTATCAAACATTTATTAATGGTAGCTTATTTTTTTCTTTCTGCAGCTGGGACCTGATCCTTAAGTGTTGGATGCAAGATCCTATAAAGAGACCCAGCTTTAGTTATATTCATAATCATTTTGAAGAGCTGAAAGGCTGCTCTTTAAGATGCACTCGGCCCAAACAGAATATGATGAACTTGGAAGGCTTTGTTAATCCAGGCTTTAAAGGTAACTCACTATTTACCTATGCATTTCATATATTGTAAAACATAAATGAACAGGTTCATGTGTTAGAATTTGGTGTGGGATCAGGCAATTTCAGGTTGGGAGCATCTATGCTACTAACAATACATGGATAGTGTAGGAAGTAATAGGCAAGTACTAATGTGTTTATCACAGCAGCCATTACTAGTTATGAGCCAGAAAACTTTGGTATGACATTCCAATGAAGCCCCACCACATATAGCTACGTGGCTTCAGATTTATCTCAGGCCTCTGTTTGTAAATGGAAAGCACACAGAGAGGGTGGAGACTTGACACTGGCACTGGTGTCTTTCAAAGAAACTTCTCTGATACAGCCACTGGAAGTAAAACTCCCTCCCCCCTTTGGGGAGAAGCATAAAACAGCAGTAATTACAGTTTTCATAAAAGCAAACAGTTAATAAAGGGCAGGGATACACACATATTAAGACATCTGAAAGTAATAAAAAAGGGTGCCCAGATTTAGGCTTGGATGTAGATGTAAACTTAGTCTCTAATATCTCATAAAGTCTTTAACGTGCTCATACAAATTTTTAAAATTTTTTAAATCTGCATCTTTCATTAATTAATACTTGGTAATCTTGCCATGGAGGTTATTGTTCAGACACTTCCTATTATGGGGTAGCAATGCTCTGTGTCTGGCTCAAAAGCACTGAAGTGCAAAAATAAAAAATAAAAAAATAAAAAGCAAAAACAATATTTTCCCAAGAAAAAAATATGAAGAATTGTTCATGATACACAGTGATTTTGCAAAAAAAAAAAAATGTAATCCGGTGATATTTTAGACATACAGTATTTTAAAATTGCTACTGTAATCTTACTCTGAAAAGAAGAAAACCCAGAAGGAATTCACCAAACCCAGGATCCAGTGCTGCAAGTCAATATGCTTTAAACCACTATTTTTGTGATGTCCCACCTTCTATTGCTTGCATGCAATTTCATATTAGGGCACTTGGAAGTAAAGTCGCTGTAGATCCCAGGGGGACATGCAAAGAAAATAAAAAACAGCATTTTAGCTTGCACATGATTGGATGATAAAATCAGCAGAACTTCCACTCATTTCAGATCTACCCCTTAGATTTAGAGCGACTGCACTTCCAAGTGCACTTGCAGTGCAAAGTGGATTTGCCTTTCGTAAATAACCCCCATAGTGTCATTCTGTTTCAACACAAGTTTTTTTAGTGGTTTGCCGGAAGCACACTTCATGTCTAAATTCTCAGTCAGAGCTGTTTCACGATCAATCAGCTGACAAAAATAGAAACACAGACATACATGAATAAAAATATCATCATGAGTTCATACAGCTTTGTTTAGGCAAACATCACCACCATACACTTATACAGGAAACTGCTCTAAACATAGGCAGGGTGGCTGGCATGTGTCTGGAACATAAATACCAAGATTTAATTAGAACCCCTTATTATAATGTTGCCGCCTCAAGAGCAAGTTGAAAATAGGGTACATTTATGGGTTACGTGCTTCAAAACAGGGTTTTGAACTAAGTGGCTCATGAAACAAAACTTGGCAGAAGTCAAGGATGGTGAAAAGGCCAGCATGTTCTTGAAATGTACTTGCAAAGTCTGCTGTTTTCAAGACAGGAAGACACGTGGAAATTCACTATTCAGGAAACTGACATTTTTCAAGGATTTAAAATGCACTTAAATAGAAAGGTCTGCTTAACTAGTGAGGGCCACTGCCCCCTTGCTCTAAGCTGAATACAAGTAGGGTAATGTCACCATCTTTGTGGAGAGATCCCAGGGATAGCCCAAATCTTGCAACTAGTTGATCCTGCTCTGTGCTGGAGTGCAATGTTGTGAGGTTTCGGCCACTTTACATTCCCTGGGATATCAACAGAAGGATGGTGATGTCAGCCTCTGCAGTATGGAACCTGGGGAATAGGTAAGTATATTAACTTATTTTTAGCAGGGGAGAGGTGGCCATTACTAAATTAGATTCATTGCATAGAGAGCAAAGTTTCGTAAAGCAGACTTTAGGCATAGCTTAAATTTAAAACAGATTACAGAAAACAAGTTTAAAAAGCCATTAAAACAATAAAAAAAATTGCTAAAAATATTATTTTAAGATTTTCATGTGCTCTTGTCATCTACTCTTCCAGCTGTCAGGGATAGACCAAATTCTATAAATAAACCAAGTTCCATTCTCTCTGCTGGTGTCCACAAGAACATCAGGATGGGACTGTCTGAGGGTGGATCCATCAGTATGTCTCTCGGTTTCCCTTCTGTTGGCCACATGATTTTTTTGTACATACACTATATTGTCAAAAGTATTGACAAAGTTTAGGACTGTGTCTATGGGAATGTTTGACCATTCTTCCAGAAGTGCATGTGTGAGGCCAGGTACTGATGTTGGATGAGAAGGCCTGGCGCACAGTCTCCGCTCTAATTCATCCTGATGCCCCGTACACACGGTCGGATTTTCTGACGGAAAATGTGTGATAGGACCTTGTTGTCGGAAATTCTGACCGTGTGTAGGCTCCATCACACATTTTGCATCGGATTTTCCGACACACAAAGTTTGAGAGCAGGCTATAAAATTTTCCGACAACAAAATCCGTTGTCGGAATTTCCGATCGTGTGTACACAAATCCGAAGCACAAAGTGCCACGCATGCTCAGAATAAATAAAGAAATGAAAGCTATTGGCTACTGCCCCTTTTTATAGTCCCGACGTACGTGTTTTACGTCACCGCGTTCAGAATGATCGGATTTTCCGACAACTTTGTGTGACCGTGTCTATGCAAGACAAGTTTGAGCCAACATCCGTCGGAAAAAATCCTAGGATTTTGTTGTCGGAATGTGCGATCAATGTCCAACCGTGTGTACGGGGCATAAAGATGTTCTATCAGGTTGAGGTCAGGACCAGTCAAGTTCCTCCACCCCAAAATTGCTCATCTGTGCTTTTTTTGACCTTGCTTTGAGCACTGGTGCGCAGTAATGTTGTAAGGAAGTAAGGAAAGGGCCATCCCCAAACTGTTCCCACAAAGTCGAGAGCATGAAATTATCCAAAATGTCTTGGTATGCTGACGCCTTAAAAGTTCCCTTCATGGAACTAAGGGGCCAAGCCCAACCCCTGAAAAACAACCCCACACTATAATCCCCCCTCCATCAAATGATTTGGACCAGTGCAGTGACTGGCCTGCACAGAGTCCTGACCTTAACCCAATAGAACACCTTTGGCATGAATTAGAGCGGAGACTGTGAGCCAAATGCGCTTCTGGAAGAATAGTCAAACATTCTCATAGACACACTCCTGAACTTTGTAGACAGCCTTCCCAGAAGTGTTGAAGCTTTTATAGCTGCAAAGGGTGGGTCAACTCACTATTGAACCCTACGGACTAAGACTGGGATGCCATTAAAGTTCATGTGTGTATAAAGGCAGGTGTCACAATACTTTTGATGATATAGTCTATCTCTGATGGCCAAGCAAAATATCTAGGAGGTTGTTGTCTGAGCGGCTCTCTATGGGGGAGGTTTACTAAAACTGGTGCACCCAAAAACTGATGCAGCTGTGCATAGTAACAAATCGGCTTCTAACGTCAGCTTGTTCAATTAAGCTTTAACAACAGGGCTCCTTTCATACTTGTGCGACTTAGGAATCGACTTCGCAGGAGATCCCAAGTCACAGGACATGTGAAATGCCATGTATCTCTGAGAGCCATTCCAATTGACATTACTGAAGTTGCTGCGACTTCAGAAAAGGTTCCTCCACTACTTTGATCCGACTTTGACATGACCTCAATACCAGAGAGTGTCAAAATCACTTCAAAGTCGTATCAAAGTCGGACTCCAAAGTTGCGCTGAAAATCACGCAACTTTGGGAGTCGGCTAGTGTGAAAGGAGGCTTAAACCTAAAAACGTATTGGTCACTATGCACAGCTGCACCAGATTCTGTGTGCATCAGTTTTAGTAAATCTCCTCCTATGTCACAGAGCATTGACAAGACAAAATATCTCATTTTAAATAAGCAAATAAGATATTTAGAATTTTGGACCTGAATGTTTAAATGACTAATTTACTGTAGGTATTCTACATAGTTATTGTTGTGCTTTAATTGTGAGTATGCCTGGACTTCCTACATAAAAATAATGATTAATAATTTTTTTTTTAACGAGACCATGGGTTGCACCATCAACAATAAAAGGATAACTTTTAACACATCGTATGTGAAATAAAATGCTTTTATGTTTTTGTTTGTACTCTTGTTATTAAATACACAATAGGTATTTGTCACCCAAAATCAGAGTAAAATAAAAAGGGGCTACTGCTTAGATCTGAGGTATCTTACAGACATTCCACTTGTTGCTCAATCATAATGATTTTGGCGATGAATCAAAAGTCGGCGAGCAGGGCCTGTTAAGGCATATGCATTGTGGGGTTTTTTTTATTTTGATGCTGATTACTCCGGGGAAACAATTTACTTTTAGATTAGCTTTACTGGATTTCATTGCATTATTGCTCAGATATATATTATGGGATGTTTATGTTTGCCATGAGCATCTGAGAAATTCCTTTATATGTATATGTGTATATATATATATATTTTTTTTTTATGTGCTATATTAGCGCTACTTCACTACACGATATACAGCTGAAATGTATAGCTTATCAACTGTCAGTTATATGATGGTAAATTAAAAAGTTGGAATAAAACTATTTATTCATATCCTCCAATATGTCTCTTATATCTAAAAGCACATTGTTCTCTTATGCCACAATAAAAGTCTTAATCTTTGTCTTTTCCACACAGTATCTCAGTGTTCATAACAAGTCAAGTCATTGCAGAGATCTTTTATTACACAAATTCCAATTCCTCATGAAAGCAGAGAGAAAACTTCAATTTACATTGCAGACATTTTCTTCTGTTGAAGGCTCTGCTAATGTTTTATCATGAAGTATTTTTCATCAAATAGTTTACATTTTTTAATTTAGATCATTTTCCTTGGACTTTCAGTGAATAAATGTTCAAAACGTGTTTACTTTTACAGATACAAATGTTAGCATTCTGGGTTCAGCTTCAGAAGACACTGGATCAGTGACCCTCACAGAAGCAAGGAATGCGGATGGCCTCAATTATCTAATGGTGACTACATAAGTCAGTATATGTGGAAAAAAACAAAAAAAAAAACCTGCTCTAAGAATTGTATAAAAGCAAAGCCTTGAACACATCATTTAGTGAATATAATAAGCCAACAATTGTAATGGCTACCATGTGAATCCTGAATACTGAAGAATTTGAAGTCATGTGAAGATGTAAATTGATTAATTCAATCAAATGCCTTCATTCGGTCTTTAAAGAAGATATTGGTACATAGTAAAAACATGTTGGAATGACCCATATAGCTTAAAAAAAACTATTTTATAAAAGAAACTGTGTTTGTATTTGAAATATTATCTTTATTTCTCAGATGGACTTTGTAGCAAGGACTTTATGTAGAATGTTTTTCTCAAACATAACTTATGAATTCTCCTGGTTTTCCTTTAGTTAAAAGAGTGCCATCTTGTCTTTTATGGTTACCTTAAAGTATATTTCCTTTTTGGCAGCTATATTGGGATAACACTTCCTTTATGTTTGTTACGTGTTCCCATTTATGTAACACGTCTTAAAAAATTAAAATCTAAAAACTACTGCTTACCACTTTAGATGCTTCCACCCCCGACATTTAACACACAGCTCAGAGTCCACTTCCTGTCCTCCGCTGACTATTGCTCCATTGTCATCACTCACCTCTACACTCCGTCATCTACTATTCGTCTTTGCACTCACTTGTCCACTGCTCACTCCGCTATTAATCAGTGCAGACCTTGATCTCCTCCTTCTCACACTCAATAACAATGGAGCCCCTTGCATCCTTCACACTCACATGCAATGCAGATTCCTGCCCCACTCCTCACACTCACAAATAATACAGTCTTCCTGCCCCTCTCATGCACAATGCAAATCCCTGCCCACCTCCTTTAACACAATGAAGCCCCATTGCGCCCCCCCCCCACATGCAATGTAACTCCACTGCTCCCCTCACACATAATACAGCCCCCATCTCTTCACACATAATACAGCCCCCACCCCTCTTTATTCACACATAATACAACTCCCATCCCCCCTCTTTACATATAATACAACTCCCATCTCCCCTTTTTACATATAATACAGCCCACATGCCCCCTCTTTTCACACATGATACAGCCCCCCCCCCCCCCAACCTCTCTCCTCACACATATACAGTAAGAGTTTCTGTACTGGGCTGTTGAGTTAAGCAAGATGAGAGAGGTAGGTTAGTGGCACTACATAAAATGAAGGAAAAAAGTGTAAAAGTTTTGCATAGCCATGGATTTGAGACCAGGGGCACTCAGCTGGATATGTGGGGCACCTGTCTCGGAGACCCAACACGTGACATCTTCAAATGTTAAAAACTATATTGGGGAGAAGGTCTGAAACAGGACATCAACTATCATAGGCTGTAGGTTGTTTATGTTATGTGAGTACACCCCTCACATTTTTGTAAATATTTTATTATATCTTTGCTACAATGTAAAGTAATGAGTGTACAGCTTGTATAACAGTGTAAATTCGCTGTCCCCTCAAAATAACTCAACACACAGCCATGTCTAAACCGCTGGCAACAAAAGTGAGTACACCCCTAAGTGAAAATATCCAAATTGTCCTAAAGTATCAATATATTGTGTGGCCACCATTATTTTCCAACACTGCCTTAACCCTCTTGGGCAAGGCATACCTTCTTGCCACTGGAGTCCTCTTCCACTCCTCCATGAGGACATCACAGAGCTGGTGGATTTTGGAGACCTTGCACTCCTCTACCTTCCATTTGAGGATGCCCCACCGATGCTCAATAGGGTTTAGGTCTGGAGACATGCTTGGCCAGTCCATTACCTTTACCATAAACTTCTTTAGCAAGGCAGTGGTCATCTTGGAGGTGTGTTTGGGGTCGTTATCATGTTGGAATACTGCACTGCGGCACAGTCTCTGAAGGGAGGGGATCATGCTGTGCTTCAGTATGTCACAGTACATGTTGACATTCATCGTTCCCTCAATGAACTGTAGCTCCCCAGTGCCGGCAGCACTCATGCAGCCCCAGACCATGACACTCCCACCACCATGCTTGACTGTAGGTAAGACACACTTGTCTTTGTACTCCTCACCTGTTTGCTCCCACACAGGCTTGACACCATCTGAACCAAATAAGTTTATCTTGGTCTCATCAGACCACAGGACATGGTTCCAGTAATCCATGTCCTTAGTCTGCTTGTCTTCAGCAAACTATTTGCAGGATTTCTTGTGCATCATCTTTAGAGGAGGCTTCCTTCTGGGATGACAGCCATTCAGACCAATTTGATGCAGTGTGCAGCATATGTTCTGAGCACTGACAGGCTGACCCCCTACCCCTTCAACCTCTGCAGCAATGCTGGCAGCACTCATACCTCTATTTCCCAAAGACAACCTCTCGATATGACACTGAGCATGTGCACTCAACTGCCTTGGTCGACCATGACGAGGCCTGTTCTGAGTGGAACCTGTCCTGTTAAACCGCTGTATGGTCTTGGCCACTGTGCTGAAGCTCAGTTTCAGGGTCTTGGCAAACTTCTTATATCCTAAGACATCTTTCTGTAGAGCAACAATTCTTTTTTTCAGATTCTCAGAGAGTTCTTTGCAAAGAGGTGCCGCGTTGAACTTCCAGTGACCAGTATAAGAGAGTGAGAGCGATAACACCAAATTTAACACACCTGCTCCCCATTCACACCTAAAGCTGGCCATACACCATACAATTTTCTTATTCAATTTTCTTTAGATTTACCTTCAACTATGTAGTAGAAGGGTCTGCCTGATTGCATACACATTGAAAGGGTTTAGGTTTCACCTCATATTATATGGTTTTGGTAAATCTAAAGGAAAGTTGAACTGGAAAATTGAATAGCGTATGGCCAGCCTAAGACCTTGTAAAACTAACGAGTCACATGACACCGGGGAGGAAAAATGGCTAATTAGACATTTTCACTTAGGGGTGTACTCACTTATGTTGCCAGCAGTTTAGACATTAATGACTGTGTGTTGCGTTATTTTGAAGGGACAGCAAATGTACACTTTTATACAAGCTGTACACTCACTACTTTGCAGCAAAGTGTCATTTCTTCAGTGTTGTCACATGAAAAGATATAATAAAATATTTAGAAAAATGTGAGAGGTGTACTCACTTTTGTGAGATACTGTATGTACAATTATTTTCAACGTTGTATTATTTATATTATTTACTTATATTTGTATTATTCTTTTTTTTATGTGTTAGGCTATCCCTGCCCTGGGGAAGCACGCATGATCAAGGATAGCAATGCATGCTGGTAGTTCTAGTCCTAAACCCCATAGCTCAGGGGAAAGGACAAGCAGCTGAAAGTTAAACATTGAATCCTATGGACAAAAGCTTCCCACCCTACCCCCAAATTATCCTTTGAGCCTGCACATATCAGAGAGGCAGTCTGAGAAAGTTCTAAGGAACTGTTTTTTTTCACCTCACTAGTGGTGATTTCAGAAGGAGGTAATTAAGTGGTTGACAAAATCATTGTCTTCTCATTACTTCCAGGGTGCAGAGCAGCCACTTACCTGCAAGTGCTGCAAATCTGCCCTTTTCCTCCTTCTCAAGGGTTCATAACAGTAACTTTAATTTACTAGAGCTGCAGCCTTTTCCTCTTTCTTAAGCAGACATTTTATTTTTTAGAGCTGCTAATGCACCCTTTTCCTCCTCTTGTTCAAGGGTACAGCAACTACTTTCCTTTCTAGTGTTGCTCTTGTGCATTTTTCCTTCTCCTCCTCCTCAGGAGTGCAGCCATTTTTTTTAAGTTTTGCTTTTCCTCCTCCTTCTGCTCATATAGCACCATAACTTCTCCAACCTTTCCAAAACATTCCTGTTATTTTCTTGATTTCTTACCCCCTTTTCCTTGTTAAGGCTGTCGAGCAGCCACTTTATATTTTTACAGTGCTGCTCCTACTCCTCCTTCTTAAGGGTTCAAAACAGCCACTTGCCTTTCTAGTGTTGCTTATGCATACTTTTCCTATTCCTCCACTTCAGCTAATCCCACCTTAGCCTCAACAAAGATTTCCCCAATTCACCAGCGCGGATCTGAAGGAGTTAAACCACCTTCTGACATTTCAGTTACTGTTATCATCAGATGCCGTTTTCTTGCTTTCTCATCATTTGTATGATTGTGACGATTATGTTGTACACTGACAGTTTGTTGTCAACCCTGCTTATGTGTCCCTCATATTATGGACTTTGTTCTTTCTTTGTTCTACCTTGAAATTTTCAATAAAATCCTACTGATGAAAAAAAGATGTGACCTTCAAGCTCTTTTGAAGAAGCACAAAGAAACTGGCAATGTTGAGGACGGTAGACGTAGTGGTTGGCTAAGGTAATTTAATGCAGCAGATGAAAAACACATCATGCTTACTTTTCTTCAACATTGTAAGATGTCCAGCAATGCCATCAGCACAGAACTGGTGGAAACCAACGGGACCCAGGTACACCCATCTACTGTCTGGAGAAGTCTGGCCTTCAAGGAATAATTGTGGCCAAAAAGCCATACCTCCAACATAGAAACAAGGCTAAGTGACGCAACTATGCATGAAAACATAGGAACTAGGGTGCAGAAAAATGGCAGCAAGTGCTCTGGATTGATGAGTCAAAATGTGAAATATTTGGCTGTAGCAGGAGGCAGTGTATTTGCTGAAGAGTTGGAGAGTGGTACAATAATGAGTGCTGCATGCGGGCAACAGTGAAGCATGGTGGAAGTTCCTTGCATGTTTGGAGCTGCATTTCTGCAAATGAAGTTGGAGATTTGGTCAGGATCAATGGTGTCCTCAATGCTGAGAAATACAGGCAGATACTTATCCATCATGCCATGCCATTAGGGAGATGTGTGATTGGCCCCAAATTTATTCTGCAGCAGGACAACAAACACAAACATATAGCCAATATCAATAAAAGCTATCTTCAGCGAAAAGAAGAACAAGGAATCCTGGAAGTGATGGTTTGACCCCTACAGAGCCCTGACCTCAACAGGTTGTTTAACCTCCTTGGCGGTAATCCCGAGCGTGACTCGGGTCTGACTTTTTCTGTCAGGAGCGGTAACCCCGAGTCACGCTCGGGGTAACATTGCAGAGCATCCAGCGGAGCCCTTACCTTCTCCTGGGTTCCAGCGATGCCCTCCAGTGTCCTCGGCTTGTCTCCGCTGTGATCGCCAGCGCGATCACAGCATCTCACTTCCTAGTTCCGTTCCCTGCGAGCAGCAGCGGCGCACGGGAGCGGAACTAGGCGGGAAATTCAAAAGTTCAAAAGTTCAAACACAAAACACACATATAAAAAGAGGTGATACAGTGTAATCTGAGAGGATTACATTGTATCATCTCAGATCTCACTGATACAGTGCCCCTTGCCCCAGTGCCCATTGCCAATAAAATATTGAGAAGATGGAATCCAAAAAGCGCCATTTCGCTACAAAATCGCCTTTGGAGCAGTTGAATGACAGCGACAGCGACATGGAGTTGCTCCCAGAACTCAGCGATAGCGAGTCGCGGGGAGATTTGTCGTCTGACACTGAGCTGACAAGTGACAGCGATGACAGCGGTGATGATCCTGCACCTGACATCAGCGATGTGTGCACTTGGTGCCCTATTGAGTGCGATACGGACCAGGTAGCGCCCCCAAGATTTCCCTTCACTGGATCACCTGGGATGAAGGTCGAAGTTGAGCGTGGCAACCCTCTGGCATACCTGCAATTATTTCTCACAGAGGAGGTAATTGAAAAAATTGTCATAGAGACAAATCGCTACCAACAGCAGCAATCCGCTACGCTGCATGCCAGGTTTTCCCGAAGCAGAAGGTGGGAACCGGTGACTAAAGAGGACATCTGGCTGTTTTTCGGACTCATTATTCTTCAGGGGGTGGTGGGGAAACCACGCCAGAAATGGTACTGGACCACCAACAAGTTATTGGCCACTCCGTTTTTTGGTACTGTGATGGCCGAATACCGTTTTTCCCTCATCATGAAATATTTTCACTTCACTAACAATGAAGAGTTTGATGAGGGCACGCATCCTGCGCCCAAGCTAAAAAAAATCTGGGAGGTATGCCAAATTATTGGGAACAATTTCCAGCGGGCCTACGTGCCAGAAAGGGACGTCAGCGTGGATGAGAGTTTGATGGCTTACAAAGGACGCCTAAGCTGGATCCAGTATATTGCATCCAAAAGAGCGCGGTTTGGCATCAAATCATACATGCTCTGCGAGTCATCCACTGGGTACATATGGAACTCGGTCATTTACACCGGTAAAGGCACGAAGTTCAACCCCAGGTACAGCAATTATGGGATGGCCACATCATCTGTCCTTACACTGCTGGAGCCATTACTGAACCAGGGATATTGTGTCACCATGGACAATTTCTATACGTCGCCGGAACTGTTTGAGGTTTTGATCCAAAACAAGACGGATGCCTATGGTACAGTTAGGCCTAACAGACGTGACATGCCATCAATGTTTGGAAAAAAAAAACTAAAACCCGGAGAAATGGTTGCCTGGCAGAAGGGTAAGATGATGGCAATACGTTGGCGAGACAAGAAGGACGTGTGTCTCATGAGCACTGTGCACAATACCTCCACTGCCACGGTCCACACAAAAAGTGGGAAAGATGTGCTGAAGCCGCAAGTCATCATAGACTATAATTGCACTATGGGAGGTGTCGACCGAGCCGATCAGGCAATGACCTTTTACCCGACTATGCGGAAACAACAGAAAAAATATTATAAAAAGATTTTCAGGCATCTTCTGGAACAATGCCTTTGGAACGCTTACATCTTGTACCGAGCAGGGAGTGACAGGCCTCTTGTTCATTCAGATTTTATCTGGAAGGTGGCTGAGCAGATTTTTGCCAAACACCAGATGCCATCAGTAGATGTGAACAGACCTGGACGACGTGCTGTTGGTGTTGCCAACCCAGAACGCCTAACAGGTCGGCACTTTATGGACTACATACCGCCAACCGCAAAAAAGGCAGCACCTACCAGGATGTGTGTGGTTTGCTGTTCACACAGAGATGACAAGGGAAAAAAAATCCGAAAAGAAAGCAGGTTCTTTTGTCCGGATTGTGACGTGGAACTGTGTGCTGTACCTTGCTTTAAAATTTATCACACTCAGGATGTTTACTGAATTTTCTTTGTCTGACAAATTTCTTTAGTTTGTATTACATTATTGAATAAAATTATATTATTTAAAAATTTAAAATCATGATTTTGTGTTTCAAACTTTATCACATCTGGGATGTCTACTAGAGTCTTGTTTGGTCAGGTTTAAGTAAGTAATTACTAAGAATTGCAGGCCTATAATACATAGCATCAAATTTCCATGAAAAATAATTGTACCGCTTTCAGCACAAAATTCCAGACAGAATCATACCGCCAGGGAGGTTAAGAAACAGAGAGATGTGAGCCTACATCGACAGAAGTTATGTGATTAGTTCTCTAATATATTTGGAACAATCTATCTGCCGAAGCATCGATTCTTCGATGTACACTAGCTGTGTGTAAGTGTACCTAAAGGAAATTATGCTATTTTGAAGGCAAAAAGTAGTCACACCAAATATACTGATTTAATTTGGATTTCTCTTCTGTTCACTTACTTTCAATTTTGTTAACTGATAAAAATAAACTATTAAAACTTCTATTTCTGAAAACATTCTTAATTTACAACATTTTTTCGCATTTGCCCAAAACTTTTTCACAGTACTGTGTATATATATATATATATATATATATATATATATATATATATATATATATATATATATATATATATATATATATATATATATATATATATACAGTCAGGTCCATAAATATTGGGACATCGACACAATTCTAATCTTTTTGGCTCTATACACCACCACAATGGATTTCAAATGAAACAAACAAGATGTGCTTTAACTGCAGACTTTCATTTTCATGCTTTAATTTGAGGCTATTTACATCCAAATCAGGTGAACGGTGTAGGAATTACAACAGTTTGTATATGTGCCTCCCACTTTTTAAAGGACCAAAAGTAATGGGACAGAGTAACAATCATCCATCAAACTTTCACTTTTTAATACTTGGTTGCAAATCCTTTGCAGTCAATTACAGCCTGAAGTCTGGAATGCATAAACATCACCAGACGCTGGGTTTCATCCCTGGTGATGCTCTGCCAGGCCTCTACTGCAACTGT